>OY821764.1:1828767-2371833 GCA_963682095.1 Potentilla sterilis
CCTAAGGAGCCGTGGCCTCCTCCCCAGCGGGCTCAGCCTGCCCACCGGCTTCCTTCGGCAGAACCGCCGCATCCTCCCCGGCGGGCTCGGATTGCTGAGGTCCGCCCTCCTCTTCCGGCTGCCCATCAATATCATCATCGGCTTGCGCCTGCGGCATTTGCTAGGTATTCAGGTACCCCTTCTTTTCCACTCCACGTAGGCATCGGCGATACCCGCCTCCCTAGCCTTCTCCAGAAGGGTAAGAAACTACTCACTATCGTTATATTTCTTGATAACCTGCTGGAAAAGCTCCGGGTCCTCTTCTCCAGCCGCAGCGACGGTAGCGGCATGCACAGCGGCAGCTTCCAACTGGAGCTCATCCACCTTGGCCTCCATCTCAGCCCTCTCCTCCTCAGCTCGCTCTTTCTCCTCCTCGAGGCTCTGGACATGGCCCTCTAGCTTGGCCACCTGCCTTCTGGCCCTCCCCTCCAGTTTGGCCTTCTCCCGCTCAAGCCTGGACTTCTCAGCCTCCAAGCGCTCCCGGGCGCCGGCCAGAACGGCCACCTGCTTCTTCAGCTCCGGCAGCTCCTCACTCGGGTCCGGCTGGTACAAATTGTACAACAGCTGCAGAATGACAGACCACCGATTAAAAAAAAAACAACAAACAACAAAAACAAAAACAAAAAAAAAATGTTGTTTGACCGGTGCCGTAGCACCAAACTATTCATACCCGGAGGACCAACTCCTTGCTCTTCGGACGATTCTCCCCCGACAGGGCTCCAGCGGCCCAGGCCGGTCACGTCCTCCAGCAGGTTCCGGACGAAGGGGATTTCGGACCTCCCCTCCTCGGTTCTTCCACCGGAGCGGGACTAATCTGCGGGCCGGCAGAACTTGAAGCCGCAGCGGCTCTATCCCTAGTGGGACTCGTCACACCACTGGTCAACTTAAGCCGTTTCGCCAAGTTCTCACCAGACGACCGACCAGTCAGCGTCACAGCACGGAAGGCGGGACGTCCATGATCCTCCTCCTCTTCTCACCCAGGTCGACCGGTGAAGAAGATTGTGCGCCAGGCAAGGAGACCCTGGTGACAAGTGGGACCGATCCCACTCGATGTGGAATCTTATCCGTTCCACCATGAATCTTTGGTGGCCCACCAACGGTTTTTCCCTTTCCGGGCCTCGCTGAGGATCCCGCGACATGAGTCTTCACACGCCTTAAAACGTAGTCCTCATCCGCAACATCCACGGCCACCGGCTCAGCATGGACGGTAAGCCGGCCAGTCTCCGATCCACCATGGTCTGCGAAATGACCTCCCCTTTCTCCTTTAGCCTCGAGACAAGATCCTCACCATCCATGGATAGCGTGTTAGCGAGTTTGATGACCGTCCGGGAAGATGCACCTGCAGAACACCCGTCAGCGGGAGCTTCACTGCTAAAATCCCCACTACGCACCGGGATCCAGCCCCAGGCCGCAGTACTCCAACACTTCCCGCCGTATGAAGTTGTAGGAGCTTCGCTCAAGCCCGGAGAAGCACCCGAATATCGTGGCAATCCTATCCCGCTCCAACTCAGACAGTACGTATGATTGGTCGCCAAGGGGCTGGAAAGCACCAGGAACCCGATACGTCCTCCTCCTCTTCTGCCACCTCCCCCCGCCATCACCACCTTCTTCCTCCAGTTATTGTCCACCCAGGAAGGCAAGTGAGTGATGATAGGCTGGAAGTGTCGGGCGCTAAAAGTCAGACAACCCCGATACGCTTTCTTCTTCGAGAAGGACAGTCTGTACAGTGCCCAGAACTTGTTCACCGTTGGCATGCTCATCCCGGACAGCTCGTACAGACAGCCAAGGCTCAACAGCTGCCTCCACTGGTTCCCGGGAAGCTGCGCGGGAGACACGTGTAGAGTGCTGAGCATGTACTGCAGGAATTCTGGTAGCGGGAGGGAGAACCCGTGACGGAACTGGTCTCCATGAACAGCAACCCAACCCTTCTCCGGGTTACAAGCCGATTCTCCGGGATTCAGCGGCCGTAATTTCACCTCATTCGGGATACTCCACGTTTCCCGGAAGGCGGCAACCTCTGCGGGACTCATGGTACCCTCCGGTTCGTCACACAACACAGCCCCTTCCCCATCCCCAATCGTGTAAACTGCAGGCGAGGTACCAGGAAAGGGTACCCCATGGGGGATGTCATCGTGCCCCAGAGACCCGGACGGCGAGGCCTCGCCCCGGGAGCGGGCGACGGCTTCTGACTCCGAGGAAACCGACGCAAGCCAATCCTCCAACCTTCCCTCATCGTCCGTCACAGGTCGTCTGGCGGCCGATTCAGAAGTTCCATCAGAGCTCCCAGAATCCATGTAACCTAGGGGGAGGAAAACTAAACCACACCGCCGGTCAGCGACAACCTAAAACAGCGCCTTCTGCGGCTGCTCCCCAAATCTGCTGCAGATTCCCCGCTCCAAACAACTCATGCTTTGCCATAGGGATACCCCGGGAAAAGAAAACCCCCGCAAAACAAGAACCAACAAAGAAAAAACTGAAATAAAGGAGGCGAAACTTACCGAGTACTATGCACAACCGAGGAAAGTCAGTCCTGGGAAAACACCGAGCAATCGTATGTAAGAGCAAGCACGCCTGAAGCACGGATAGCGGGAGTAAACAATGAAGACAAGGAAGGCCTTTATACAGACAGGTCTGGTACCCTAGTCAGCCCTGTAACCCCCCCCCCCCCCCCCCCCCCCCCAAAATAATCAATCGGGGCAAGTCAAACGCCTGTGAATCCGGGCCTTCCATCTCAGACCGCTCCCTACTGACACGTGTCCCAGTATCGGTAAAATCCCCACGCCATCATAACTGATGGGCTTTCTCCTTCAATGCATGTCAGCTACTTGCCTCGCCTACAAACAGTAGTTGAAGGAGATGGGGGTGAGCACCGAGGCGTCCAGCCCCCCACCACTTCCCCAAGCGCCAACCTCAATTCAAGTAAAGCCATCCCATCGGGTCACTGTCGTTGCCATCGGCATCCCATCGGGTAATATACATTCCATCGGTTATGTGGCATTCCACCGGTTCACAGGCATTCCAACGGGTGATATACATTCCACCGGTTCATAGGCATTCTAACGGGTAATATACATTCCACCGGTTCCACCTGGCATTACATCAGTTCCGTGGCATTCCATCGGTTTAGTCACTTTCGTACGTGCCTACAAGCATGGACAAGCTAGCAAAAACTCAAGGCTTCAAAACATCGGGCTTTATAAACCCGGGAGAGTTGTTTCTGTAACACAGGACAAATCTTCCTGCAGGATAGAAACCCTGCACATACATCACGCATGTACGAACAAGGGCTGTGACACGATCAGTGGTACACCCAACAACAACCGGGTCACTGGCCAGGAGAATTGTTCCTCTAACACATGCCAAATCTTCCCGCAGGCTAGAAACCCTGCATCACACAAAGCTGTGAAAAATATGGAGGACAAATGGCCGGGCCACCCCACCGAGAGAATTGTTCCTCTAACACAGTACAAATCTCCCCGCAGGCTAGAAACCCTGCACATAACCTCACGCCTATAACGTTCAGGCTGAGAAGAAATAGCGGATGTTGACCGGTGCTTTAACATGACCGTAACATCCCATTGATAGATCTATTGGCTCGCACTTAACATGTCTCTCCGCAGGCACGCAACCTTGCACATTACCCCATGCTTATTCCAACACAAGCTGGGACGAATCAGCGGGTGTTGACCGGTGCTATAACATGGCTGCAACCCCCCACCGGGAATTAACCTCTAACACATGACATATTCTCCGGTTTGTACCACCATGGGTAGTGATTTTCACTGGGGGACTCGTTCCGACATGGCAGTTCAACGGCCGGGTCCTCCCGGAGCATTTCATACTTGACTCGTTCCGACATGACAGTTCACCGGTCAAGTCCTTCCGAAACATGGCATGGCGGATTTCAACGCCACATTATCATCCCATGCACTCATCCGGGTTCACCCCGTCCCATATGCATGGCATGGCGGATTTCAACGCCACATTATCATCCCATGCACTCGTCCGGGTTCACCCCGTTCCATATGCAGGGCACGACGGAACTCAAACACCACACCACCATCATCACAACTCAGACTCATAACTGTTGCACATCATCATAAACAGGCACTCGCATCACCACGCACCATCATAAAAGGCTTTCTGCTCGAACGCCCGGCCAAGCCTAATCTTCAACGCGGACTTGGGGGACTAGGGCACCGTTGAGTCGGTAACCCTGCGGGTTTGCGAGCCTGCAGAGCAAGACATATTTAATTCCCCATTCAAGATTGCACTTGACCGGGAACTTGGGGGACTTGTTGACGGTAGCCACAGAGGGGCTACCCAGGCCCACAGACCCGCAGCCGCTACACCCGGGCCCGGTCCATGGCCCGGGGCAGGATCGTTAACTCCCGAACCCGAGGCCCAGCAGCCTACCTTATGGCCAGGGGCCCGGGAGTAGGGGGCGCCAGCCTGCCGAACAGACCACCAAAGCTGCCCTTATGTATGAACAGAAGGGGATCAGTCTCACATCGAAGAGTAAGACCAGACCTCACGCTCGACAACCTATATAAGGGCCTCAACTACCCTCATTAATAGGTAACCAACTCTCCAACTACTTATTATTCCCGCTTAAGTTATCCATTTATCCCAACGGTACTAACTTAGGCATCGGAGATGAGAAGACCCGCCCGCCCGGTATTCCCCTTAGTTAGCAGGACTTACAGGAAGGAATCACACCAAGATCCACCAGTCTCTGTCAGGCCTACGGGTTACAACAGAAACACATGTACTTAGGATGTATCTTTGAAATTCGACGCAACTGCCCATTATTAGATTGTAATACGACATCTCTTTTAGAATGAAATTCCCCAATATCACCAACAATAAGACCTCCAATTTCATCAGTACTTGGACATTCATATTGCCTATCTCTAGAAGATGAAGATTCTGGAGCAATAATTGTCATGTTTAATGAAGGTATAACACTTGATTCAAATCTATCCCGTAAAGCTCGATACGTCTTAGATAAGTCACTTAATTGATCAAACATTTGAATAAGAGAAGCAACAATATCTGGTTTAATTTTTGAAGCAGACGAATCACCAACTATATTCATTCGATTCTTGATCTCATTTCGTGTATCATAAATGTATAACTGAGCATATTTGGGAGTTTCACCATCTGACGGTAACATTGAACCTATTAAGTGATGAACTTCTCCACAAATTTTGAACACATAAGGAGCAGATCCATTATTTATAGCATAATCAATTTTAGCACCCATTGAAGTATAAGCAAACATTGAGTTATAAACACGAATATTGTCCCTAAACAACAAATTGTCTCGACCATTAACAGGATTTAAAAGATATTCAAGCAAGTCAGGAGTTGGTCTTAATCGCTCGCACTTAACACATCCTTTTTGACAGCACTCGGTATAAACAATGGGAGCCCTTTTAGATTTTCGTTTAAAAGCCTCACCATACCAAAAATTAGCATCACAATAATTGCACTGATACGATTCATCTCCATCGTCACTATACTAAACTGTACCATCTGCATAAACACAATATCATACATAAGATATACTTAAAATATAACACTAAATTAAGAATTATGATGACATTGATGGAGGTGTTATCCAAGCATAAAATACCTGCAAAACAACTACATACAAATAATACCCTTCTTGTGTCGAGTGTAGTATTGACAAGTAGGGATCGTTCTATCCGGGGAAATCAAGGGCTTTCAATCACACAAAGTATTGTATAAAAGGGGGTTGTCGAAATTTTTATCTATTATTTACTGATTTTTACGAAATTTAAAACCTAATCTATTATATACAATTGATCATCACCTTTCACACCATCACCAAACACAAATCTCATTACACATGCAATAAAATTAAAACAAGTAATAGGGGCAGCAAACATATAACGATTTCAAGATTAATTAAGCTCTAATTTAATTAGGGCCAACGCAGCTTATCCTAATTATTCAAGACATCATAAGTATTTAGAATCCGAAACGCGCGCAATCCTAAACATGGTACTAATCGGTTTAACAACACAACGCATGTAAATTAAACACAAATAGCACATAAGCACATATTGTCGAATTGGAACATGTTAGCAAGTATGGCGTCACCCATCTCACATCGACATGTAAATTTCCATAATTACTCTTACCCTTAGATTAATACATGTCAAAACCAACAACGCGTGTGAATCAACATGTATTAGATCGGAATATGAATTCAACATCTAGATAACACTCATGGCCTTTCGAGTGCATCTAAACATCTCCTTCGGTTCCCCACGAATTAAGAAAATAAACCTAATTGAAATCAAGAAACATGCTAAAGCTACTGCCCATAATACAAATTTAATCACATCACATATATAATTCGGCAATCACATATAAAATATCCAAACAATTATAACAAAGATCCGAAGATCCCATATATGATTATCAATACCGAAATTAAAACCAAAAACCAAAACATACTTCATAGACAAAGTTATGTTTAAATACAAAGTAACAAAAACCAAAATAAAACAATCCATATTACAACCTTGGTTAAGATTCGGCAAGGATTGATGAGATGGTGATCGAATTGATGTGAGGAATGATGGATTCGGCTTTGCTCTTTGGTATAAAATTTGGGGAATTAATTTGGGCAGAGGTTCGGCAGCTTTTGTGGAGGGAGAGATCCTTCTTTTCTGTGCAAAAGCCTTGGTATTTATAGAGGAAGTAACCTAGAGAAGCTAGCCACAAACAAAAACCGAATTGGTTTAGGTTTCCTTGATTTTCTGAATTCGGCAGAATGACCTCCGTGCATTGATTACGTCATAACTCTCTCTAGAAAATAGCTATTGAGGTGATTCCAGTTGGGTTAGAAACTAGACTCCCGTAGCTTTCTATCCATATAAGGCTCGAATTCTGATTCATTGTCAGCTGTCCGGGAGAGTCCGTGGAAGTTGAGAGACGTGCACAGGAATTTTCCCGAAATTAATCAGGATTTGTTGCGATTTTCTTCCTCTATTTTCTGCCGAAAATTCCCAAGATAATGGCTGAATAATTGAGCAATATCTCTTTAGGTTTTCCATGAATTAATTCAGCCAAAAATCTTGCACAAAGGATGAAATTCAGTCCACATACGTAAGCCAAATCCATGTAGAACTCGGCTTGCTTCTTCTTTTCCATTCCGAAATTAATCTTTTCTTTTCTTTTTTAATTCAGCCAAATTCTTCATGGATCAATGCTTGATGGACTGAATAATGGACTAGGCTCATAACTCATTTGGACAATTTATCCAAGAGCTAGCCGTAGCTTTCCCTAGTTGAGCCAGGAAAGCATCCTTTGTATCTTCTTTTCCTGCTTGCATCAGGGAAACTTCTTTTCTTTTGTTCTTCGACTTCTTCCTTGAAAGGATGACTCTCTAATGCTCCAATATGTTCAGTAGCTCATCACTTACAACCTTGGACACGAAATTGTTGTAGAAAAATAGAAATCCTTCAAAACGGGCAGCAGGTTCTTCCTCTCGGCAGATCTGACCTTCTTGCATTCAAACCGGCATAACTCTCTACTTAGGAGAGCTTTTTCTGCGATTCTAATTGCATATGAAACTAGACACACAGGGCGTTCATCCATAAAAATTTCACCTTCAAATTCCTTGTCAATCGTCGGGAATAAATTCAGAAAGTTGGATGTCGGACACTGAAATCTTCTGGAATTCTTGGATTTGCATCCGATAAGAACTTGAAGTTCTTGGCATTTTGTTCCACTCCGATTTTAATGATTCTTTCCTTTGTTCAATCCTTAGTATGTTGACTGCAAATGAGAAGAGAAAAATCTATCAAAAGCAAAGTTTATGTTTTACAGATTCAATAAAACATCTCAGAGACTTTGTGAATAGGCTTTTGACAATTTCTGCATTTTTATTCTATTTTCCACATGTTTTCACTTTAATTCCACCAAAACTCTTGACTCTATAACATGACTCTATATTACAACAATAAGGGTTAAGCATTGCATAAATGGGGGTAAAAACATATTAAGAACGTCGCATTTTATGCTCCTATCAACTACCCCACACTTAGCCTTTGCTAGTCCCTTAGCAAAACAAATAAAAAAGACTCAATACTACAGCCCCTAAATAATTGTCTCAGGATCTTTACACACATAGCTTTCAAGTTAAGCATTCAATGTAAGCACAATAATCCCAAGCGTCATAGACATGTATCATAGCATGAACAAGTAAGAAACGAAAATCACAAGCAATGACATGTTATGTTGATTCCATCCTCCTCACTAGGCATACTCTCTTCTTTTCACTCATGATATGGCAATATTCACTCAAAGTATATGCAAGAAAATAGATTAAGAGTTACAAAGAGTAACTTGCATATTTCATCAAATAAAGGCACTTTGTGAATAGATCTTTCAGGAAAAACTTCATATAACAACTATGTGCACCAATGAACCAAAGCCATATGCTCAACTCTTGACAAAAATCTCCACATACAAAGTTCACCTATTATTCGAATCATGAGAGATCTTACATGGGAAAAATAGTGGGGCTAGGCATAAGGAATTCGCATTTAGAATAGTGGTGAGAAAATGTCACCAAGACTTAGCAAAGCTCAATACTCCTTATGACTTCACTCAAAAGGGCCAAGTTTAAACTTGTTGGGCCCAAACTTCATTCTTTTCTTCCCCATAACATAGTGAATATGAACAAAGGTCAAGTATGATAATAATAGACCTTCATTTGTAAAACAAACTCCAAATTCACCACAAGATCTCAATCCAAGCATTTCTATTTTTCTTTTCATTTGCCGAAACTTTTTTTTTTATTTTTTTTTTATTTTCGGCACAAATTTTTTCTTTTATTTTCTGTCCGAATTTTCTTTTTATTTTCGGCAATCATGGTTTTTCATGCTTTTGGATTGGATCACCCCACACTTACTTCAAATCATCACTTCAAATAACAAATTCCAATTAAACTTTACCAAGTCTTGACAACAATGGTTAGGATAAACTGTTCTAAGCTCAAGGAAAGTGTATCATGGTGATGCAATAAATGGCTCAATGTCGGCTCAAGGGGGTTAAAACTAAGGAGTCCCACGACGGGCACAAATTAGGCATAAGCTTTATTTGGCATTGGTGGTAATCCTAACAAGATCATCTCAATCATATTCAAAATCAAGGCATGTTATGAATAATAGTCTCAAAAATCGTCAAAAGTGAGTTCTAGCATTCTAGAGTTCATTAAAATCTATGGCACATAGTCATTGAATAATCAAAGAATGATGAAGTTTTGAAAAATTCTGCCCATTTTTATCACTCAAAAAGAAAGTATATGGCAATCAAAGCTCACAAAGGTTATTATGGAACAAAATCAACACAACAAACATGCTTCTTACACAATTAAGTTCAAGTCTCAAATGTTCATACCAATCACAAAGTCCATGAAACTCACAATTAATTCTTATGATTATGCAAAACCATCATCTATGTATTAAAGATATAATCATCATAGACTATTTAGGGGCATCCTAAGACTCAAAAATAACACAAAACAAACAAAAGCAATGAATTTTTTTTATTTTTTTTATTTTTCTGATTTTCTGATTTTTATTTTCTTTTCTTTTATGACTCAAAACAAAAACTCAAAGCAAAAACAAAATATGTGAAACATATATTCCCTACCCCACACTTAGAAAATTACATTGTCCTCAATGTAAACAAATATTATGTAGTAATTTCCAAGCATTTGATAATTCACAAGTTCCACATTCAAACAATTCAACCAAAAAGAGTTTAGGGATTTAGAAAATTCAAACTCTCGTAGACGGCTCCTTCACAATTTTGGTTGAAATGGGTTGCCTCCCATGCAGCGCTTAATGTTTATAGTCTACTCAGCCTAGACTCTTCTTCATATCATCAGGATCTTGGTGCGGCTCTGAATTGAATCTCCTCAATGGTGTGCTCCTCAAAAGGTTCGTAGTAAGGCTTAAGTCGATGACCATTCACCTTGAACGTTTTTCCTGTTTCAATACTCTGAATTTCTATAGCACCATGAGAAAAAACATTAGCAACAATATAGGGACCAGCCCAACGAGAACGCAATTTTCCAAGAAATAATCTAAGACGAGAATGATACAACAAGACTTTTTGACCAATATGAAACTTTTTGCCTCTTATCATCTTGTCATGAACCAATTTCGTCTTCTCCTTGTAAATCCACGCAGCATCATATGCATCATTTCTGATTTCCTCAAGCTCGCTCAACTGTAATTTCCTGTGAAGTCCAGCCTTGTCAAGCTCCATGTTGAATTGCTTGACCGCCCACCATGCCTTGTGCTCCAACTCTACTGGAAGATGGCACGCCTTGCCATATGTAAGCCGAAATGGAGACATCCCAATGGGTGTCTTGTATGCCGTTCTGTAAGCCCAAAGTGCATCATCAAGTCTGTCGCTCCAGTCTTTCCTTGATGGGCCCACAGTTTTTTCCAATATGCTCTTTATCTCTCTGTTGGACACTTCCGCCATTCCGCTCGTCTGAGGATGATAAGGTGTGGATACCTTATGGGTGACTCCATATCTTCTGAGTAAAGCCTCTATTGTTCTGTTGCAGAAATGAGAACCTCCATCGCTTATAAGCACACGAGGTACTCCAAACCTGGAAAATATGTTAGTTCTCAAGAAACCTGCAACAACTTTAGAATCATTAGTCCTTGTGGCTTTCGCCTCCACTCATTTAGACACATAATCAACAGCCAACAAGATATAAAGAAAGCCCTTAGATGAAGGAAAAGGTCCCATAAAATCTATACCCCATACATCAAATATTTCAACAAATATCATATAAGTAAGGGGCATTTGGTCTCTCTTACCAATGTTACCTGTCCTTTGGCACCTATCACATGTCATACAAAATGTGTATGCATCCTTGAAAATAGTGGGCCAATAAAAACCGCTTTCTAATACCTTGAGCGCTGTCCTCTTGGCTCCAAAGTGTCCTCCACACGCCTCATTGTGGCAAAATGCTAGGATCGGCCTATGCTCCTCTTGTGGCACACAACGTCTAATCACTTGATCACTACACGTCCTCCATAGATAGGGATCGTCCCATATGTAGTGTCTTGCATTCTTTTTAATCCTTGTCTTGGCTGCCTGCAAACATGTACTTGGAAAAGTTTTAGTAACTAAATAATTGACAATATCTGCATACCAAGGTTCTTTTGTGTCCACTCGAAAAAGCTGCTCATCTGGGAAAGTTTCCTGAAGTGGTAACGTTTCCTCTTCTCTCACAATCCTGCTCAAGTGATCCGCCACAACATTCTCGCTCCCCTTCTTGTCTTTGATCTCGATGTCAAACTCTTGGAGTAAGAGAATCCATCGAATCAAACGTGGCTTGGCGTCCTTCTTCTTCATCAAATATCTTAAGGCTGCATGATCAGAATAAACAATCACTTTAGAATTCAAAAGATATGAACGAAATTTTTCTAAAGCAAATATAACAGCCAACAACTCCTTCTCAGTTGTAGAGTAATTTAATTGAGCATCATTCAAAGTTCTAGAGGCATAATATATAGCAATCGGCCTCTTCTCTTTTCTCTGTCCAAGCACTGCTCCAACTGCATAGTCTGAAGCATCACACATGATCTCAAATGGCAATGTCCAATCTGGTGGCGCCATAATTGGTGCTGACGTCAACAATTCCTTCAACTTGACAAATGCATCTTCACACCTTTTGTCCCATACGAATGGAACATCCTTCTGCAAGAGGGCACAAATAGGCTTGGCCACCAACGAAAAATCCTTGATGAACCTCCTGTAAAAACCTGCATGGCCAAGAAACGAACGTACCTCCCTTACAGTTGTAGGGGAGGGTAAGTGAAGCATAATATCAATCTTGGCCCTATCTACCTCAATACCCTTTGCAGATATAATGTGTCCTAGAACTATCCCTTGTTTTACCATGAAATGACATTTTTCCCAATTAAGTACAAGGTTAGTCTCTACACATCTTTTCAGGATTAATTCCAAATTCTCTAAGCATGCATCAAAGTCTTTACCATAAACACTAAAATCATCCATAAAGACTTCAATGATATTTTCAATATAATCACTAAAAATGGAATACATACAACGTTGAAATGTACCTGGTGCGTTGCATAAACCAAAAGGCATGCGTCGATAGGCAAACGTACCAAAGGGACATGTGAACGTTGTCTTTTCCTGATCATCTGGGTGAATGCATATCTGATTGTAACCGCTGTACCCATCCAAGAAGCAATAGAATTCGTGCCCAGCTAGTCTCTCCAACATCTGGTCCATGAAAGGCAAAGGCATGTGATCCTTTCGTGTAGTAGCATTCAACTTTCTGTAGTCGATACACATCCTATGACCTGTCACCAATCGTTGGGGCACGAGTTCATCCTTATCATTCTTCACAACTGTGACTCCACTCTTCTTAGGTACAACTTGGACAGGTGCAATCCACTGGCTATCTGAGATGGGATAAATGACTCCACAATTCAGCAATTTGATCACCTCGTCCTTCACAATCTTCATCATTGGAGGGTGCAATCGTCTCTGACCCTCCCTAGTAGGCTTGGCTCCTTCTTCAAGCAAGATCCTATGGACACAAGTTGTAGGGCTGATTCCCTTGATATCCGCCAACGTCCATCCAATGGCGGTCCTGTTCCTCTTCAGCATGCTAGTCAAACGTGCTTCCTGCTGCTCACTCAGCTGTGATGACACAATAACTGGTAATGTGTCATCGTCTCCCAAGTACACATACTTCAAATGATCCGGAAGCAACTTGAGTTCTAAAATAGGAGCCTGTTCCACAGATGGTAAAATTTTATTAGTGGAAATGGGAATTGACATATACTTACATTGCTTTTTCACGTGGGATGCTGCCTCTAGCTCGGCAACAATATGCATTAGGCTCGGCTCAAGCTTGAGCCGTTCCTCCTTGGTAATTCTCTCCCCATTTGTGTCAATTCCGGCCCCTTGCTCAATAGCTAGTTGCTATTGATCCAAAGTTTCTGACAAAACCTGCGCAATAGAATCAACTACATCAACATTATAGCAAGGTTTTAAATCAGAAATTGGATACCTCATGGCCTCAAAGATGTTGAAGCCAATCACTTCACCATCGAACTCCATGGTGAGGTTGCCTTCAGCCACATCAATTTTCGTTCTTGCTGTCCTCATAAATGGTCGCCCCAACAAAAGTTGAGTGGAATTTAGGGGCGACTCTTCCATCTGAAGCACATAGAAATCTGCAGGAAATATCAGATTATTCACCTGCACAAGAACATCTTCAACATATCCCTCAGGATATTTGTTAGACCTATCGGCGAGTTGAATTATTACATTGTCCTTTTTCAACTCGCCTAAACCTAGGGACTTGTAAACATTATATGACATTACATTAATCGAAGCCCCTAAGTCTAGCAAAACTTTATCAAAATTAGATTGTCCAATTTTACATGGCACAGAAAAGCTGCCAGGGTCTTTCATTTTTGGTGGGAGCTTTCTTTGGAGAACGGCTGAGACCGTCTCACTCATCTTCACCACCTGCTCCTCCCTTGTATGCCTTCTTGTTGTGCATAGCTCCTTTAAGAACTTAGCATACTTTGGAATCTGCTTGATGCACTCAAGCAATGGAATGTTCACCTCTACACGCCTGAAGATATCAAGTACCTCCTCATCTGATTTCTCTTTCTTCGATTTAGCAAATCTGGAAGGAAAAGGCAAACTCGAAGATTGGTTAGTAATTAAACCACTTGAGTTAGATTTTACCTTATGTGTCTCTGAGGTAGCGGGATCTTTTTCCATGTCCCTATTCTTCATTTTCTCGAGCTCAGCTTTGCTCGGTTCACCACTCTTGTCAGCCTTGTTGCCGTGTAAAGCACCATCATTGCCGTGTGTCACCTTGTCATGCTCGGCACTAACACCATCGGCAATTGCATCATCATTGCCGTGTGTCTCTTTGTTGGACACGGCATCATCCTCATCACAATCCATCATCACGTCATCAGCCTTCCTTAGTGACGGCCCCTCCAAGATTTTACCACTCCTTGTGGTAATTGCATTAGCTTGCTCATTCTTGGGGTTCTTAATCACTCCTCCAGGTAACCTTCCTTGTTCTTGGATTTGCCCCATGAAATCCACAACCTTCCCCATCTGATTCTTCAGCTCAGAAATATCCTTGGTATTGGAAGTAGTGGATTGCAACAATGTGTGAGTTGCATCATTCAAAGATTTCAGCATTGCATCATAATTAGGGTTTGATGATGCTTGAGCATTGTTGTAGAATTGTTGCTGCTGAGGTCTTACATATCCCTGGAATTGCCCTTGAGGTCTTGGTTGAAACGCCATTCCTCCTTGATTAGCTTGTGGTGGCGCCATAGGTGTAGGGTTCTGCACATTGTTGTTGTTGGCCCACCTAAAATTTGGGTGATCATTAAATCTGGGGTTGAAGTTGGGGAAGTTGGAACGTTGCTGCCCCTGAAAACCAACCGCATTGGCTTCCTCAAAATTATCTCCTCCAACAACTTGTGGACACACATCTGCTGAATGCCCCTCCATGCTACATACCCCACAGACTTGGGCATGTTTCTGCTTCATAAACTGAGACATCATCTGAGTGAGTTTCCCCACATCTTCCTTAAGCTCCTTGACAACACTTGATTCCTCATAACCGCTGGCCTCACTGACTCGCCTAGAGGAAGTAGACCCGAATTGTTGTTGATTGGTGAAATGCATCTCCAACAGATTCTTAACCTCCTCTCTGCTTTTCTCCATTAAAGATCCACCAGCTGCTGAATCTAAAAATCTTCTCTCCAAGGGACGCAACCCTTCATAAAAGTATTGTAGTAGAAGACCCTCACGTATCCCATGATTAGGACACGTTGCCACCAAAGCCTTGTACCTATCATAGTACACATCAAAGCTCTCATCTGGCTCTTGTCTGATCGAGGTGATCTCCTTTCTAATCTGCGTCACCCTTGATGATGGAAAGTATTTTGTGAGAAATTCTCTCACCATTGTAGTCCAAGAAACCATCTTTCCTGGTGGTATAGCATAGAACCATTCCTGCGCCCTATCTTCTAGTGAAAAAGGGAATGCTTTCATCCTCACATGCTGTAAGTCTGCCCCAGTTGGGCACATTGACTCACATCTGAACTCAAACTTCTGAATATGGCAGTTGGGATCCTCTCCACTGAGTCCATAAAACTTAGGCAATTGGTGGATAAATCCACCCTTCAACTCAAATTCTCCTGACTTGCCAGGTGCAACTGCAGGATATGTCACATTACTCGGTCTTACTACTCCTCCTTGTGGCGCATCTACCTGACCATTCTCCTCTCTCAATGAAGTCATATTAAATATGAGATCAGGTAAATCAAAATTCAAGAACTGAATTGGTATAGAACTTTGAAGTAGCTCAAACTCTGGTTCTTCGTGAAACAAAGGGTTAAGTTCACACGAAGCTTCTGAAGGAAATGGTGATGATGGTGCAACAAAATTTCTGTTAAAAGGTGATGAGGAGGGAGATACAAACTGATGTTCTGGTGATGGTGAACGTGCTTGACCTAGAGTTGCTGGCAATTCTAAATCGTATATCTCTCCAATTCGATACAAACGGCCTCTAATGTCACGTGACCAATTGGACATTCATGTACCTGAAATTATCATAAGATCAAGTATATCAATCAATGAATTAAAAAGAAAAATAAACGTGCATTGTAAACTTAGAATGTATAAGTTAGTGTTAGGGTAAAAATATCACACAAAAGAATGTTAGTATGTATAATGTCACCGAAAATTTCAATAAAAGATCGTGTAAAAGTATGTATAAGTATAAGTATCACAATAAATCAAACATGTAAAAGTAAGGGAACAAACGAAAATTTATACAAGTATATAGCAAAAAATATGTCACACGAAAATTTACAAGTATCAAGAAATACATATTTTACAACTTTAAGAGTATTATCGTCACAAGTATAAGTAACACACGAAAAATTCAAAAGTATAAAGTATCACACGAAAATTTCAAGAGTATATATGTATAAGAATGTGTTTTATGTATCCCTAGTTAAATTGCTATATGATTTGTTCGAATTTTCAAGGTACGTGGAGCAGAGGAGATAACGGTGCAATGGGCTGAAACAGTCCAAGGTAGTATCATGCTTATTCCGATATACCTCAAAAATTCAAACCAAGAAATGTTTTCTTTTGAGATCAAAAATTTACTCATTAATCATTTAACTAATTTTACATATCACACGAAAATTTATTTGTATAAGTATCTATATTGGTTCGGTATTTAGTGTTCATCGATTGTGTAAGTATTGTAATTGCCAAAACTTAGGGTTTCTAGATGTCTTTCACACAACTTTAAAATTCGAGGTACGTGGAGCAGAGGAGATAACAGTGCAATGGGCTGAAACAGTCCAAGGTAGTATCATGCTTTTTCCGATATACCTCAAAATTTAAAGACGAATTTTATCTTTTGAAGAAAAACAGATTCACATATGCTCAAGTTATTTTCTAGCGTCTAAAGTGAGGTGATGCTTCGGCACAAGCGGTTGTCTAGGTCGAAGATACTTTACTTTTCTAAGGCGGTGTCGTTAAAATTCACGGAGAGTAAACTCTCTTTAGGAACAAGGCAGGTCTCAAAGTTTTTAACCACGGAGGACAAGTCCCCTATCGACTCACTCACAGAGAATGAACATCAGTCTGTGGGTCTTGAAAACCAGTTTTACAAACCTCGAACCCATCAATGAAAATAACTTGCCCTATACTTGGTAAAATAAACTCGGGTCCTAGCGGTCTACAAGTGTTGATTAAAACCGCCCTCAACCTCATAAAAATAATACCAAGTTAGCGTCTTTATGCGTGGGGGGCCAACGATGGACTAATTCCAACATTGCAGGGCCCGTTTCCCAATCTACACAAAAACATACCTAACATGGCATCACTCGTATGAAGGGTTTTGGTTATGATCAACAAAAGAGGCTTCACCTACATGTTACACTTTAGAAACTACAATAAACTACAAGCATACACAAAAACTACCATCTTCCTAGAAATTATCTAAGTGTACAACAATCACAATAAAACATACAAATCGGCAATTAAGGACAAAAACCAAAAACCAAAAACAAAAATAAAAATCGGAAAAGGAAAACCCTATTTACTATTACACTTCCAAAAATCCTATTAATACATATCCCAAAACTATTGCAAAAATTAAAATAACCTGCAATATACATAATTACAAACAACACTTTATGAATCAAAATATTATAATTTCCCCGGCAACGGCGCCAAAAACTGATGGAGGTGTTATCCAAGCATAAAATACCTGCAAAACAACTACATACAAATAATACCCTTCTTGTGTCGAGTGTAGTATTGACAAGTAGGGATCGTTCTATCCGGGGAAATCAAGGGCTTTCAATCACACAAAGTATTGTATAAAAGGGGGTTGTCGAAATTTTTATCTATTATTTACTGATTTTTACGAAATTTAAAACCTAATCTATTATATACAATTGATCATCACCTTTCACACCATCACCAAACACAAATCTCATTACACATGCAATAAAATTAAAACAAGTAATAGGGGCAGCAAACATATAACGATTTCAAGATTAATTAAGCTCTAATTTAATTAGGGCCAACGCAGCTTATCCTAATTATTCAAGACATCATAAGTATTTAGAATCCGAAACGCGCGCAATCCTAAACATGGTACTAATCGGTTTAACAACACAACGCATGTAAATTAAACACAAATAGCACATAAGCACATATTGTCGAATTGGAACATGTTAGCAAGTATGGCGTCACCCATCTCACATCGACATGTAAATTTCCATAATTACTCTTACCCTTAGATTAATACATGTCAAAACCAACAACGCGTGTGAATCAACATGTATTAGATCGGAATATGAATTCAACATCTAGATAACACTCATGGCCTTTCGAGTGCATCTAAACATCTCCTTCGGTTCCCCACGAATTAAGAAAATAAACCTAATTGAAATCAAGAAACATGCTAAAGCTACTGCCCATAATACAAATTTAATCACATCACATATATAATTCGGCAATCACATATAAAATATCCAAACAATTATAACAAAGATCCGAAGATCCCATATATGATTATCAATACCGAAATTAAAACCAAAAACCAAAACATACTTCATAGACAAAGTTATGTTTAAATACAAAGTAACAAAAACCAAAATAAAACAATCCATATTACAACCTTGGTTAAGATTCGGCAAGGATTGATGAGATGGTGATCGAATTGATGTGAGGAATGATGGATTCGGCTTTGCTCTTTGGTATAAAATTTGGGGAATTAATTTGGGCAGAGGTTCGGCAGCTTTTGTGGAGGGAGAGATCCTTCTTTTCTGTGCAAAAGCCTTGGTATTTATAGAGGAAGTAACCTAGAGAAGCTAGCCACAAACAAAAACCGAATTGGTTTAGGTTTCCTTGATTTTCTGAATTCGGCAGAATGACCTCCGTGCATTGATTACGTCATAACTCTCTCTAGAAAATAGCTATTGAGGTGATTCCAGTTGGGTTAGAAACTAGACTCCCGTAGCTTTCTATCCATATAAGGCTCGAATTCTGATTCATTGTCAGCTGTCCGGGAGAGTCCGTGGAAGTTGAGAGACGTGCACAGGAATTTTCCCGAAATTAATCAGGATTTGTTGCGATTTTCTTCCTCTATTTTCTGCCGAAAATTCCCAAGATAATGGCTGAATAATTGAGCAATATCTCTTTAGGTTTTCCATGAATTAATTCAGCCAAAAATCTTGCACAAAGGATGAAATTCAGTCCACATACGTAAGCCAAATCCATGTAGAACTCGGCTTGCTTCTTCTTTTCCATTCCGAAATTAATCTTTTCTTTTCTTTTTTAATTCAGCCAAATTCTTCATGGATCAATGCTTGATGGACTGAATAATGGACTAGGCTCATAACTCATTTGGACAATTTATCCAAGAGCTAGCCGTAGCTTTCCCTAGTTGAGCCAGGAAAGCATCCTTTGTATCTTCTTTTCCTGCTTGCATCAGGGAAACTTCTTTTCTTTTGTTCTTCGACTTCTTCCTTGAAAGGATGACTCTCTAATGCTTCAATATGTTCAGTAGCTCATCACTTACAACCTTGGACACGAAATTGTTGTAGAAAAATAGAAATCCTTCAAAACGGGCAGCAGGTTCTTCCTCTCGGCAGATCTGACCTTCTTGCATTCAAACCGGCATAACTCTCTACTTAGGAGAGCTTTTTCTGCGATTCTAATTGCATATGAAACTAGACACACAGGGCGTTCATCCATAAAAATTTCACCTTCAAATTCCTTGTCAATCGTCGGGAATAAATTCAGAAAGTTGGATGTCGGACACTGAAATCTTCTGGAATTCTTGGATTTGCATCCGATAAGAACTTGAAGTTCTTGGCATTTTGTTCCACTCCGATTTTAATGATTCTTTCCTTTGTTCAATCCTTAGTATGTTGACTGCAAATGAGAAGAGAAAAATCTATCAAAAGCAAAGTTTATGTTTTACAGATTCAATAAAACATCTCAGAGACTTTGTGAATAGGCTTTTGACAATTTCTGCATTTTTATTCTATTTTCCACATGTTTTCACTTTAATTCCACCAAAACTCTTGACTCTATAACATGACTCTATATTACAACAATAAGGGTTAAGCATTGCATAAATGGGGGTAAAAACATATTAAGAACGTCGCATTTTATGCTCCTATCAGACATTAACAACGTATAACATTTTCTATTTTTCTGATACAATGCCTGCCCATTTAAACTCGAACAAACAGTACCACTAGCTGTAGAAGACAAATCAAAAAAAAAAAAAAAAAACAGGCAGACAATCAATTCAAACAATAAACTGATGAATATAACAACAAAAATAAAACTATGAAAATGTAACTACAAAATATAACGTCAAAAATGGACAATATCTACTCCTAAGTTGCTAACAAATATATTATCAAGTCAATATTAATAAAAAACACCAATTAATTAGTACTGCTCTAATAAATAGTCTTCACACCTGTTGAACCCTCGACAACTTGATCAGCAAGAGCATTTTCAATCATTCCAGTATCATTGGTTGTGTTTCTGCTAAAACCCGGGGGTCTAGTAGATACTTGATGAATCCAACTCGATCTCCTGCAATCCTGCTCACTAAGGGGAATACCGGGCGGGCCGGTCTTCTCCTCTCCGATGCCTAAGTTAGTATAGTTGGAATATATATAACCAAGGCACGTATGTAAGCAGGGAGAGAGATAAGTTACCTAATAAAGAGGGTAGCTGGGGCCCTTATATAGGTGGTTGGGGGTAAGGGCTGGCATTACCCTTCGATGTGGGACTGGCTCCCTTCTGTTTGTAACTTCTGATGCCCTCTTTGGCAGGCTGGCGCCCCCGACCCCAGGGTCTCTGGAGGCAGGATAGAGTGCTGGACCCCGAGGCCGGGTGCTGGTGATCCGGTCCCGAGCCTTGGGCCGGGCCCTGGTGTACTTGCTGCGGGTCTGTGGGCCTGCTGTAGCCTCTCTGCGGCTACTGTCAACAAGTCCCCCAAGTTCCCGGTCAAGTGCAATCTTGAATGGGGACTTAACTCTGTCTTGCTCTTGCCCCGCAGACCCGCAGGGTTACCAACCTACCGGTGCCCAATCCCCCAAGTCCGCGTTAAAGATTGGGCGTGACCGAGGTGAGTACCTGTTGCTGACGATGAGTAAAAGTTTATAAGTACGCTTGCAGACTGGACCTCGCCCGGGCGTTCTGCCATATCGGTGCGAGGCGGAGTTCTCGGGAGCTCGACCGGGCGTTCTGCCATATCGAGACGAGTCCCGGATGAACTTGCAGACTGGACCTCGCCCGGGCGTTCTGCCATATCGAGACGAGTCCCGGATGAACTTACAGACTGGACCTCGCCCGGGCGTTCTGCCATATCGGTGCGAGGCGGAGTTCTCGGGAGCTCGACCGGGCGTTCTGCCATATCGAGATGAGTCCCCTAGTGATATGCAACGAAGATGGTGCTAGAAGGAGGGTTCATACCTGGATAGATGCTCTCGAAGCGGTTGGAAAAAAATCACAAGCGGTGAGAGGTCTTCGAGATATACAATGAAGAAGCCATGCAGCCGGTTGAATGATCATACTCGTGAACCGCCATGGTGCCGGATTGACTCGGAGTTGACTTTCTAGGGGGACGAGGGGAGTGGACGCCTCGTTGTTCGCTCCTATCTCCCTAAATGCTACTGGTAAGTGGGACAGGTGGCAGACATGCGATGAAGGGGAGAGCCCATCAGTCCCATCAGTTATGATGGATGGGGTCCCTTATCCATGCTGGGACACGTGTTGACAGGGAGCGGTTTGAGATGGAGGGAATCCACGGCTGGGGTTGCCTTGCTTTTCCTGTTGCCCTATTTATTGTCCACTCTGCTCACCTCCTACCACACTTTGCCTAAACCTTTTGCCTTCTGCTCTCCTCGTCCGCCTTACTGTAGATCTGAATAATTTTGTGTTGGGATTATGGCGTCTGGGAGATCTGCGCATTATGGCGGCGCAAGCCACGGGCCCAGAAGGCACGAGCTGCTGGATGGTGACAGAGTGATTCCCTGCGATGAGCTAGTCAGAAGCATGGATGAAAGGGAGATTAGGGAGTTTCGGGCGAAGTGGGACATCGATTCTTCTGTTAAACTTCGAGGCTTGCGTCCTGGGGAACTGGCCTGTAACCCGGAGCCGGGCTGGGTTACTGTTTTCGACGATCAATTCCGACATGGGCTATCGCTGCCGCTGCCGGGATTTGTTCAGTACATGCTGAGCTCACTAAATCTTTCCCTGGCCCAGCTTCCGAGTAATCAGTGGAGGCAGTTGCTTGGGCTTGGGTGCCTGTTTAGTCTGAGCCATATGAACTGGCCCACGGTTAATGAATTTCGGGCGCTGTACAAGATTTCTTACTGCAGAAAAGCCCAGTGCATCGGTTGTGTGAATTTTGCCGCGCGGGACTATGGTGCTGCCATAACGCATCTGCCGTCATCGGTTTCAGATGTTTGGAGGAGGTCAGTGGTGCTGGCCGGTGGCAGGTGGCAGCGTAACTGGAGGGGCTATCAGGTCCCCGGGGCATACCAACCGATCGGGGACCAATCGTGGCAGTTGGAGAACTTGGAGAAGCAGCGGATATTCCGGTTGTTCCATGGCTGGGACCATCTGAGTCGGAGCTCCTACAACTTCATCCGATGGAACGTGCTGGAGATATGCAAGATGGGGAGAAAACCTGGTAAGGTGTCTTGCATTTTGCCTTTTGCATGGCTGCTTGTGTTCTGACCGCTCGACCTATCGGCTTGCAGCTAATGCCCCCCGGCTCGCGCTTAAAATTGAGGAGACTATCAAACCGGATGAGGAGCTTGTAGCCTCGAGATTGATGGAGATGAGGGAGGCGGCCGCGAAGACCATGATTGATACGGCTACCCAGAAACGCAGGGAGCATGACAAGCCGGTGCCGCTTGTGTTTCCGGACTCTCACTATGGAAGGCGACCGGGTAGCGAGAATAACTCCCCATTCTTTATTCGGGAAGGGCGGTCTGTGGGGTTGTCTGGTTCAGAACCCGTGGCGCGACCGACGGCGGTACGGGTCTCGCGGGAGAGGGAAGCGGCAGAAATGGTCGGGCGCCACCGAAGCAGCCTTGGTGAAGCTCCGCCCAAAAGGGCAAGGGCTTTTGACACCGGAGCGTCGAGTTCGGCTGGGCTAATCGAACGGGCGGTGGCTCCGGTCGTGGAGGTGGTTGGTCGAAGGACTCAGGTGCCGAAAGCAAGTCCCAGTTCCGGTGATGGAATTGGTAGGTTCGTGGTTGCTACCATCGAGACCTTGGGGCTTGACCGGGAGGACCCTGGGACTGGACGATCGGGCGAGAGAACAGGGCGAAGCCCGTGGAACTAGCCGTTCGAGTAAGTGTTTTTGTGCTTCCTTCTCTTGGAGTAACACGAGCTAATGTTCCTTAGTTTACCTCTGGCCGCTGATTCATAGCCTTTATGCCGCGGAGCCCGGAGGGGAGGCTGCTGTGGGTTTAGAGAGGCGGGTGGAGGAGCTGAGCGTGCGGGTGGACGTGGCGGAAGCCAAGCTTGCGGAGGAAAGAGAGGAGGTTGGTCGGTTGGCCACCGAGCTCGCGCGAGAGAAAGAACTAACCGGTCGGTTGCACCATGAACTCCTGCAGGAGCAGGAAGAGACCGATCGGCAGGCTGCTGCACGGGGAGGGAAGGTCGCGGAGCTGGAGGCGAGGGTTTTGGAGCTCAGACCCAGGCTGTTGCCCGGGAAGGGAGAATCGCGGAGCTGGAGGCGAAGGTTTTGGAACTCCAGAGTCAGGTTACAGTAGTCGCCCAAGGAAGGGAGAAGCTCACGGAATCCCAGCTTGCTGAAGTGGCCGATAAGGCTGTCGACGACTTCTGGGAGTCGGTGGAGCTTGAAGAGATGCTGGACGCGGCCCGGGAGAAGGGCATTAGCGACGCTTATCTGGAGTGGAAGGAGAAAGGATGGCTTGATGCCGAGT
The DNA here is from genome assembly GCA_963682095.1 of Potentilla sterilis. NCBI lineage: Eukaryota > Viridiplantae > Streptophyta > Magnoliopsida > Rosales > Rosaceae > Potentilla > Potentilla sterilis. Next base: position 1,852,416 of record OY821764.1, read on the forward strand.
AGATGGAGGCTGATATAGCCTTAACTGAAATGGTGGAGCAGGAGCAAGCTCTAAAAGGTGGCGGGCCGGGGATTGGGGGCTCCGGGGGCGGTAGCTAGCTGTTTACCTTGTACATGCACATCTTGTAACTGCTGTAGTTTATTCGTTAATGCCGTAACTGCGCATTGCAATATTGATGCTAAATACACTGTTGTCGTTCTGTGACCGCTATTACTTGGGGTAGAATCGTAGGTGCTGGATATTCCACGGCCGGGTGGAATAGATGCCCTCGGTGTCTATAATGTGGAATGTTGCCGGTCCCGCGGCCGCGGTGATCTGGTAGGGCCCTTCCTATGTTGGTTCTAGGGCCAACAGTTTTTTTGGACCTTCTTCATGACCTAGTCCCCGACTTGCAGCTTTCTCTCCCGGACCCTTCTGTCATAGTACCGGGCGATCCGCTGCTTGTAGGTTTGGTTGCGCATATGCGCCTGGTCGCGGCGCTCCTCAATGAGGTCCAGGTTGAGCAATAGCCCCTCGGCGTTTGTTTCGGCGTCGTAATTCTCGACCCTGCCGCTGGGTATACCAATTTCTACAGGGAGTACCGCCTCGCTTCCGAATGCCATGCAGAAAGGGGTCTCTCCTGTTGCCTCTGCTGCTGTTGTCCAGATGGCCCATAGCACCGCGGGGAGTTCTTCGGCCCAACATCCCTTCTTGGCATCCAGCTTCTTTTTTAGAAGGGTCTTGATAATCTTATTGACCGCTTCTACTTGGCCGTTGGTCTGTGGGTGTGCCACTGAGGCGAACAACATCCGGGGTCCCCATAGAGACTGTGTACTGGATAAGATCAGCATTATTGAACTGTGTCCCATTATCCGTGACAATAGTCTGCGGTACCCCGAACCTGCAGTAGATGTTCTTCCATAGGAACTTTTTAACCCGTTCCTCAGTGATCTTTATCATGGGTTCTGCCTCGACCCACTTAGTCTGATAGTCTACTGTCACGATGGCATACTTGTATTGTCCCACAGCTGTTGGGAAAGGGCCGATGATGTCTAATCCCCACTGTGCGAATGGCCATGGTGCCAACAGGATTGATAATGCGATTGTCGGGGCATGAGGTGTAGAGGCGTACATGTGGCACTTGTGGCAGCCGCCTGATATTTTTCTTGACATTGCCGCCATGTCTGGCCAGAAATACCCCGCTCGGAGTGATTTGTGGGATAATGATCTTGCGCCGGAGTGATTACCGCATACCCCCTCGTGGATCTCTCGCATGATAGCCTCTCCTGCCTCTTTTGTCACACACCTCAGCTGGGGGAAGCTGTGTCCCCTTCGGTATAACTGGCCGTTGAGGAGACCGTACCGGGCGCACTGGAGGTGTAGCCTCCTAGCCTCTACCTCATCCTGGGGGCTGGTTTTGTCAGTCAAATACCTGACTATTGGGTCCATCCAGCTTGGTGGCGCTTCTTCTACCGCAAATATCTCGGAGATGGTTTTGCTTATGCTCGGCTTCTGGAGAGTTTCAATTTTTGCTTTCCGGTACTCTGGAGGGTAGTTTCCGGTTGCCAACCTTGCGAGGGCATCTGCATGTCTATTTTCCTCTCGGGGAATGTGCTAGATCGTGGCGCCCTCGAACGGCTCAATCAGGGTTTTGGCCAAAGCCTGGTAAGAGGACAGCTGGGGGTCCTTGACCTCAAACACACCGTTCATCTGGTTCACCACTAGGCTGGAATCGCTGTATATCTCCATGGACGAGATTCCCAACTCCTTGGCCAGTTGCAAACCGGCTATGAGGGCCTCATACTCGGCAGCGTTGTTGGAGGTGCTAAAAAGGAACCGTAAGGCATACTCGTATGACTGGCCATCAGGCGAGGTTATCATGACCCCGGCGCCGCTCCGCCTGGCCGTTACGGAGCCGTCCACGTAAAGTTTCCAACCGGTGGGGAGACCTGGTTCGGTCTTTATGGTTCGTACCGCGTCGGTGTCCTCGCACCGGGCGGGGTGCGCTTCTACCGCCATTGGGGTGAGCTCACATATGAAGTCCGCAGCTGCCTGTCCCTTGATGGCCGTTCGTGGGGCATAAGTGATGTCGAACTCTCCCAGTTCAACTGCCCACCGTACGAGCCTACCGCTGGTCTCTGGTTTTTGTAGGATCTGTCTCAGAGGGTGATTGGTATATAAGGTGATGGAATGAGCCTGGAAATAATGCCGCAGCTTCTTGGCACTAACAATCAGGGCCAGAGCCAACCTCTCTATGTCAGGGTACCGGCCCTCTGCTCCAGTGAGTCCCTTTCCCGCATAGTATACCGGGAGTTCGAGCGTGTCTTCCTTCCTAATGAGAGCCGCGGAGACGGCCGTTGCGGATGCAGCTATGTAGAGGTATAACATTTCGCCCGGCACTGGTTTGGATAGGAGAGGCACTACCGACAGATATGCCTTGATAGACTGGAATGCCGCTTCATGCTCCGCTGCCCAGTGGATTTTCCTGGTCTGTTGTGCCTTGAGCAGCTTGAAGAACGGGGTGCATTTGTCGGTTAGGCGGGAGATGAATCTGGCAAGGGCGGCTAACCGGCCGGTCAACATCTGGACCTGGTTTCTCTCCCCTGGCGTTTCCATACCTAAAATCGCCTGGACCTTCAGCAGGTTGGCTTCTATCCCTCGCTGGCTGATGATGTGACCTAGGAATAGGCCCTCTGAAATCCCGAAAATACACTTCTTTGGGTTTAAGCGCATTCCGAATTTGAGCATCTTGCCGATGACTACGGCCAAATCCCGGACTTGGGCCCCTGCAGCCAAGCTCTTGACCAGCATGTCATCAACGTAAACCTCTACGGTTTTACCCATTTCTTGCTCCAGCATTCGGTTCACCGTTCGCTGGTAGGTGGCCCCGGCATTCTTTAGACCGTACGGCATCCTCTTATAACAGTAGGTACCTTGGTCGGTTGTGAATGACGTGTGCTCCTCATCATCCGGGTGCATCCTAACCTGATTGTAACCGGCATAAGCGTCCATGAAGCTGAGCATTTTAAAACTGGACGTGGAATCTATAAGCTGGTCAATCCGGGGGAGCGGGAAGCTGTCCTTTGGGCACGCCCGGTTCAGGTTAGTGAAGTCCACGCACATACGCCACTGGCCGGTTCCCTTCTTCGGCACCATGACCACGTTAGCGAGCCAGCGAGGGTACTGGACTTCCCGGATGAAACCTATACCCTTCAATTTCTGTATCTCCTCTCTGATTGCCTCATACTTTGCCGGACTGAAGGACCTCCTCTTCTGCCTCACCGGGGGAACGTTGGGTAATAAATTTAGCTCATGTACGGCTATCTCCGGTGATATGTCTGGCATGTCCTCATAGGACCATGCGAAGACCGAACTGTTGTCCCGGAGGAAGGCTATGAGCTCTTGCCTGACAACCGGATCGAGCCGCGTCCCTATTACGACATTTCGCTCCGGGTGGTCTACCAAAATGCAAATCGCTTCGGTTTCTTCCACGGCCGAAGGTGGCTCCAGCTTTTCGGTGAATCGCCTTACTTTCTTTGAATTGATGTCGTCACGGGGGTCAATACTCAGATCCGGCACTGGCGCCTGCTGAGTGGTTGTGAAGACCTCGGTCTGCTTCCTCCCGTGGGTCACGGCCTCTGCGTAATACTTACGGGCGATCCTCTGGTCCCCCCGTATAGTAATAACTCCGGTTGGTGAAGGCATCTTCAGCATTAGCATATGGCCAGCTATAAACGTTTTGAGCCTCCATAACCCTGGCCGACCGATTATGCCGTTGTACGATGATAGGCAGTCGACAATGATGAACTCCAAATGCTCATTTCTCATTCTGTCTTCCTGGCTGAAGATGATCGGCAGGTAATCCGAACCCAAAGGCTGGACGACCTCACCGGAGAAGCTTATAAGCGGCTCGTTATCTTTGGATAACTTGTTCCTTCCTCTCTGCAACCCTTTGTATGCGTCCCGGAACATCACATTGACTGAGGCTCCGATATCGATCAACATACGACTGGTTATCCAGTGGTCTATTTGGACCGTAATGAGGAAGGGGTCGTTGTGCGGTTGGATCAAATCCTCTGGCTCTTCCTCCTCGTAGAAAGTGATTGAGTTCCATCCGGTTTTAGCGGCTTGGCCGCTTCTTTCGCCGAAGGCGTACACCTCCTTCCCTCGGATCGATCTTAGGCACCGCTTCTTTGAGCTCCGGGTAAGCCGATCTATACGGTCCCCGCTGTGTATCATGTTAATGCTCCCGTGTACCTCGATCCCCCCGGGAGTGCCGGTGCTTATAGTTCCCACCTGCCGAGCTCGCGGCCGCTCGTTGTTGGGGTCCTTTGGGCGGGCCTGGTCGTTCACGGCCGTTGTCTGGGGTTTTCGGTCATCAGTCCGAAGGGCTAGATCTTTGGGTTTTCCTGCTGGCGAAATAGCTAAGGCCCGTGGTGGTCGCTCTGCTGGCGTAGTTGCCAGAGGCTGCGCCGAGCCCACAAATGGCGGTCTTCTCCCTGGTCGGGAACCGTCGCCATTGCTTCGCCGGGGTTGCCACTCCTCCCGCATCTCTGCTTTCCTGGTGGCTGCAGGCGCTCGGTTGCGATCTAGCCACCTGGTCTTGCCTCCACGGGATGGTGGTAGGTCGTCCGTTATTTGCTTGGGCGCCTTGTCCCCATATGTCTCGTGCTCTGCCTGAGCGTGCCTGACGGCCACGGTCATCAGCTCGTCGTACCCCAGCGGCTCCTGTACTAGTAGGTCGTACGAAAGCTCCCCAGGTCTTAAACCCTGCTTGAAGGCCATCCCTGCGATCTGCTTGTCCAGGTTCCTGGCCCCGGCCGTGGCAATTTGCCACCGGTTAACGAAGGCGCGTAGCGGCTCGTTGTCAGTTTGCATGCAGTCAAAAAGGATTGTTGATGCCTGAGCTGTCCTGGCTCTGAGAATGAACCGGCCGACGAACTTATCAGCCAACCGCTCGAAGGTTTCGACTGAATTCACTGGTAGCTCGTAGAACCAATTCAACGCCTCTCCCGAGAGCGTCTCTTGGAATACGTTGCAGCACATGGCGTCCGAGTAGCCCCTCACCCCTGCTTGTGACTTGAAACTGTCCAGGTGCTGGTACGGGCAGCCCGTCCCTGAATAGGTCAACTTTAGAGGCCTTTGGCTTCCAGATCTTCCCGATTCCCTAATCCGGCGCGGGAAAGGTCCAATACGCTCGTTGAACCGCGCGCCACCCCGCGGTCGCCCTGCCATCCTCTCGCTGGTCTCCATGCGGCCCTTTATGTCCGCCACCGAGGCGGAGAGCGCCTCGAGCGTCCGTGCGGTAGAGCTTTCCTGTTTGGTGGACGCCTGGCCCGTGCGGTGCGGGGGCTCGGCCGGGCCGGAGTTTTTTAGAGCTTCCGAAAAGAGTGGCGTGGCTACCTGCACGGTCCTTCTTCTTCCCGTGGCCTGCCCTACCTCAAGATGCGGGAACTCGCTAGCCTTGCCTGCTGACCGTGGTGCTGTTTGAGGAGTGCCCTGCTGACTCTCTCGCTCCAGGGCCGCTAATAGGGCAATGTTTACTGCCTTCAATTCTTGGCATCGGACCTCCGCTCTTTGTCGATCCTGATCGCCCTCTTCTCGCAAGCGCTCGACCTCTGCCTTCATCTTTTTTATTTCTCCCAGACCCTTCTGGTCGGGGTTTTCTGGTTCCCGGCGATCATGAGCTCCGTCTCGGATGGAAGAAAGGGCGAACCTCGCACCGACCTCAGCCTTTATGTTACGGGCCGGGTCGGGGAACTGAATTCGCGCTTTCGATTTTTCCGTGCTGGCTTTTATCTTCCTTCCTTCCATAGCTTCCGGACTGAAGGAAATAGCTACCTTTCCAAAGGATCAAATAGAGCAACACAACTTTTCGTACGAATTCCCACAGACGGCGCCAATTGTTTCTGCTAAAACCCGGGGGTCTAGTAGATACTTGATGAATCCAACTCGATCTCCTGCAATCCTGCTCACTAAGGGGAATACCGGGCAGGCCGGTCTTCTCCTCTCCGATGCCTAAGTTAGTATAGTTGGAATATATATAACCAAGGCACGTATGTAAGCAGGGAGAGAGATAAGTTACCTAATAAAGAGGGTAGATGGGGCCCTTATATAGGTGGTTGGGGATAAGGGCTGGCCTTATCCTTCGATGTGGGACTGGCTCCCTTCTGTTTGTAACTTCTGATGCCCTCTTTGGCAGGCTGGCGCCCCCGACCCCAGGGTCTCTGGAGGCAGGATAGAGTGCTGGACCCCGAGGCCGGGTGCTGGTGATCCGGTCCCGAGCCTTGGGCCGGGCCCTGGTGTACTTACTGCGGGTCTGTGGGCCTGCTGTAGCCTCTCTGCGGCTACTGTCAACAGGTTGCATGATCTGAAGATCTCTCTGTCCTTCTCTGCTCACTGCTGCTATCTAATACACCAAACCACACCAACTAAGCAGTATTAAAAAGATAACATATATCAACAATAACTTTATTCAATATTAATCGATCCGCACATACCAGAATAAATACAAACACATTATCAAAACCAAACAGATCGAACAAAGCACAAACACATTAACAACCAAAATATAATAAAACAAAAAAAAATAATCACCATTACCTATAAGAATCACATTATCAATATGCATGTTTTCTACAACTGCCACCCCTCCAGTGAGTACAGATTTAACATTTTGACTGCCAAACACATTTTCTTGAAAAAACTTCATTCTCGCTGATTGTTTTCCCTTACATGTCACTGATGCTGCACAAAAAGTACAACAAATTAGTAACATACAACTGGTCAACAAAAACCACATATAGGTTATTTATCGGTATCCCAATAAATACATATAACACATATTAAATCATGGTCATGCTGGCCAATTGGAAGATTTTTAATCACTCCATTACCATCTCCTAGCTGAACTGCAAATCCCTCTATCCCCCCCCCCCCCCCCCTCCTTTTATTGCTTCTATCTGATACACCAAAGGAACAACAACTAAGCAATATTACAAAAACCATATAATGATATTAAAGTTTATAGCAATCTGACACTATCACTCCATCGCACACATATGAATTTACGTCCTTCTACACTGCTGATGTTAATGCAACAGATACAACCCCTAATAGGCACAATATATACAATGCAGTCATTTCATAGGCACCAACTTAAATTTTGTTTACAGAAATTCCTACTTTTAACAAAAGACTACATATAACATTATAATTCACAACAATGCCCAAATAACATATATTTATCCCTATATAATTAGTAGTATAAAAAAAACTACAACACCTTTAGTATGAGTTAAACATACCTTTAGTATGACTGGATTGAAATGCAGAAACATCCACAGTCACCCCAGTACCACCTTTAGTATGAGCTAAACATAACTCTCTCGCTGTCTTTTTATCACCCTTATCTGCTGTACAAAAAGAACAACAACAAACTAATATTGAAAATCTCACAAACATAATTAACAACCCAAATAAAGCAAAGTTTGCTTTTACGTGATTTCCCTATTTCCAACTCCTTAAATTCTGTTAAAAACAGAGACATTGTAAACTCAAATCCTAAATCACCAATTTATTCATATTCATTTAAAGAGTTTTGCAACAATCAGCACTTTTATTATAATAACGACTGTGTGATGAAACTATGACAAAGATACAAAAAGCAATTAAAAAAAAAAAATTCAATCACCAACTTAAAGGTAGTCATAAAACCTGTTAAGCCTTGGTTGGGTTTTAAAGCGGGAAGATGTACATTGATTTCAGCACTATCTCTTGTAGACCTCATCAACGGGCCGGGCCGGGCCCGGGCCGGCCCATTCATAGCGGGCTTGGAGCGGCCCGGGCCGGGCTTTACAATGTATTTTAGAAATGGCGGGTCGGGCTTCTTTAAAAATTCTAGAATCCAAGCCCAACCATATAAGGCGGGCTTGACGAGCTTTGCGGGCCGGGCCGAATAGCCCTTAGCTGGTTGAAGCCGGGCCGGGCTTTAATTAAAATAAGTAAATATTAAAGATTATTTTTTAAAAAAGGGTTTGGAAACTCTAAACGTCAAACTCCAAATTCTAAACTCTAAATCCTAAACTCTAAATTCAAATTGATTTTCAATTATAAATATACCCTATAAATATGTGGCTTATGAAATTTTTATTTTATAAATTTAGCCATTATAATGACAATATGTATACTAATGCGGTATAACTTGATTAGAAGATTATAATCAAGTGTACAACTTTTCAAAACAACTATATAAAAGAAGTCAAATTTTGAAAAATGCTGTGAAATAGAATTTGATCGTTATGATGAAATACGGTGATGGTCAAAAAATCACTTAAATCCGACAAACTTAGAACCCCGATCGGTGCGGTCAACTTTATTTAAACTTATCTCTCTCTATGGGGAGCCATAGTATCGGGAGGTAAATGTTCCCAAATTTTTACATGGCTGATTACGTCTCATTTATTTGAGAGTTTAATGTTTGGAAGAGTCGACGAAACAAGGTCATCTAAAGGTACCTAATAGCGTTTTCGTGTGATAAGTTTTATGAAAATATGGTTGACCGTTTCGATCGAGCATCGAACGTTCACGAAACGAGTTGATTTCTCCTCTACTCATATTTAACTATAACGATCACATCAGACGGTAACAATTTTCATTTTGTGAATTTAGCCATTATAATGACAACATGCTTACTAATGCGGTATAAATTGATTAGTAGATTATACTCAAGTGTACAACTTTTCGAAACAACTATATAAAAGAAGTCAAGTTTTGAAAAATGCTATGAGATAGCATTTGATCATTATGATGAAACACAGTGATGGTAAAAAAATCACTTAAATCCGACAAAGTTAAAGCCTCGATCGATGATATGTTTACTTCGTGATTTTTAGACTATAGTTTAAAATTTTTAAAAATATTAATATAATAATTATTTTTAACGAACATAAATGATAAAATAGATGAGTTTAAGACAAAAGATGATCCATATTGTGCTAGTGAAGTGTGAATATTCATTAAAGTGTGTGAAAATGAAGATCTAATTAATCCATAATGTGTCAAAAATATAAAATAACTCTATATGGGGGTAACTTATTCTTTAATTATTGAGGTATGGATTTTAACGGGCTTTACGAGCCGGGCTTTTACGAGCTTTTGATAGAGCGGGCTTGACGAGCTCTTAACGAGCCGAGCCGAGTTTCTAACCCCTAAACTAAGCCCGGCCCTCTACCCACCGGGCCCGGGCTTAAGCGGGCTTTTAGACGGGCCGGGCTTGCGGGCCTCCATCGGCCCACTTGATCCGCTGACTTAATGATGAGGCCTAATCTCTTGTATGTACTGACAATCCTTCTATTTTTCTCTTTCTATTTCTTTCATCTGTTACATCAAAACAATAACCAAAAAGCAATACTCAAAATTCCACACATTATTAACAAACTCAACGAAACAAAACCACAATATTATACAAATATAAAATATAAAAATCCTGATATTATGTTAAATGTAAAATGTGAACACATTAATATGCTAATATTCGACCTTAGATTATCATTATAATGCCACATCCAATAATACAGTCAATATTCGATAACAATTAAGCAATATATATAGTATTTTCTCAACCAACAACAGAGAATTGATACCTAATGGTTTCAAACACGTCATCAACAGCACAAATCTTGCTTGCTGCTTTTAACAAAATATTTTACACACACTTATAGACCCTATAGATACCAACACGACTAATAACAAATATTGTGACTCCCTATACAATTCCAGTCCCTACAAATACCAACATAACTAATAGCAGTTATTGATACGACCCGAACTTAGAATTAACGTTTAACTGTTTTACTTTTATTATTTCTCCTCGAGAATTGTTTTTACGATTTGAAAGTTCTAAAGGTTGACTTTTAACTAAGTTGACTGGACCGAGGATTTTATTTCATGATGAGGTAAAAGACGTTGAGACGAGTTCGTGGACACGTAGCATGCTCAATTTGGAGTTCGCACGAAAAAGTTACGATGTAAAATCGGTAGTTGTCCGATTTTTGGACGAGTACAAATAGCCGGGAGGAAATTTCCCGAAACGGCAATTTTTCTTTTCTTTCTTTCTTTTCTTTTTCTTCTCTCTTCTTTCTCTCTCCTCTCCCCCGACTCGGCCCGACCTCCGGCCGAGTCTACGCCGTCCGGCCGAACTGGGCCGGCGCACCGGTCACGTTCGGACCGGCTCGGCCTCCTCTTCACGTCGGTGGCAGCGGCGCGGCGTCAAACGCCGCCGTTTGGCCGTGCGCCGCCCGAGCTGGTTCGACACAGTCGAACCGGAGCTCTCTCCTCCGGCCACGGCTCGGCCCGATTCAGGTTGGAAATCGAAGGTCTCGACGTGTGCAACAATCCCATGGAAGGAATTGATCCAATTCAGCCTAGGTAAGGAGAAATTAGAATTTGAAAGTTTTAGAGTTTTTGTGATATTTGGTGGAGGTGGTGATTTTGATGTTTTTGTTGTAATTAGAGGCTAGAATTGAGTTTAGAACATTGTTTGGAGTCGATCGAGTGTAATTTGGTGTTGAATTGGTTTATTTTTGGAGAAATTAAAGTTTGGGGGTTTTAGGCCGCCGTGTCGGCCGCCGTATGCGGCGGCTGCGTGGGTGTTTGGCGGCAGAGAAGACGGGGACGAGGTCCTGAGGTGGTGGCGATGATATTGGGTTGAATTGGAGTCGATTGGCTAGGTTTTGGGCCACTGTGGTGGCGGCGCCGGCGGCGGGGCGGCGGAGCTGCGGCTGAGGAAGAAGATGAACAGTAAACCGGTAAAAAGTAAAAAGGTAAGATGGTAAAAGGTGAAAAGTAAATGGTAAAACAGTAAAAGTAAATAGTAAACAGCAAACAGTAAATGGTAAATAGTAATTAGATTTTAACCATTTACTGTTTGACTTTCAGAATTACTGTTTGACTTGGATTATTACTGTTGACTTACCGTAAAAAGGTAAAAGTTGTTTTAAAGAGATTTTATGACGAAATAACTAGTAAAAGGATTAATCGGACACGGGGTGGGTGTCATGAGTTAGTTCGAACGTAGATTATTCGGTATTGAGGCGAAATTCCTATACCGATAACTGAAAAGGGAAAATTAGGAGGTTTCGTGCGAGTAAGGATGTCCGTAGATTTAACGTTTATAAATAAATTCCGAGTTTCGTAATAATTATAATTACGTCCCTATTACAGGTCGAGAGGTTATTCGACGGGACGAGAGATCAGATTAGCGGCGCGCTCGGCCATACTGTGAGTGGATTTTTATTTTAAATAAATGCATGCATAATTGTTTTAATGAAATGAAGTTTATTTCAAATAAATAATTTGAGAAGCATGAAAATTCATATAGTTAAAATGAAATGATATTTAAAGAAATATGGTTTTGGGGTTATGCTTTTACTACTATTTTAGTAGTATGTGATTTTATCCGGAAACCCGGAAATAGTATGTTTTAATTATTCATAATTGATCATGCTGAATAAGTTTTAATGGTATTCAAATGAAAGGACCGGAAATGAGATTTCCGGAGATTTTATGCTTTCGGTATTTGTGATTTTTCCGACATGTGAGACATGTCGAAGTTATTTATTCTTTTCGATATTATTTCTATGACATTGAGACATGTTAGATATATATATATATATATATATATATATATATATATGTTCCTTCGAGGCTATGATTTTATTTGATTATATATATATATATATATATATATATATAAGCTTCAGATGTACGGTCGGGGACCGTACGGATTTATGATATATAAGGGGATACGTGCTTTCGGTTTTATTTTCGGATTTTCACCATATCAGGGTCGGGATATACATATATTGATACTAGCTAGCTTAGTCGCCTGAGCCCACGCGAGGTGACGACTTGACCATATAGGTCAGATTCACGCTCGGTGGTCGACGTGTACGGGCATAACGTGATGACGCTATTGGGACTCTTGGAGATTTGACCCTTAGCCTTAGGGGGCTGCTATTAAATGGTGGGTATGACGTTTCCCCTATTTTATCATATGATATGACCAATGGGATTGGTCAGGATTTTATATCATTTGGGTTTCGGGAATATTTTCCAATGTTTAAAAGGGCGAAGGCGTGAGGCGAGGCGTTTTGCCGAAGCCTCAAGCCTTCGAAGCCTTGAGGTGTCGAGGCGAAGCCTTTCGCGCTTTATAAATATTTAAATTATAATAAATAAAATATAGATTAAAATAATTTTCAATTCAAACAAATAATAAAAATATATTAATTCATACAGTTATGATGGAGCTATTATCCAAGCACAAAGTACCTGCAAAACAACTTCATACACATAATACCCTATTTGTGTCAATTGTAGTTAGGACAAGTATGGATCGTTCTATCCGGAGAAATCTAAGGCTTTCAATCACACAAAGTATTGCAAATAAAAGGGGGTTTGATGTTTTTATCTAAATAACCTACTGATTTTTACGCAAATTATAAAGAAAAATAAAATCTAAATTAATATATAAAATTGATCAACATCTTCCACAAAGAGCACATAACACAAAACTCTCTAAACATGTAACAAAGTTAAATAAAGAAATAGGGGCAGCAAGTTCAAACTGATTCTATATTCAATTTAGTTCCAATTTAATTAGAGCCTTCGCGGTTTATCTAATCATTCAAAACTTCACAAGTATTTAGAATTAACTTCGCGTGTAATCCTAAACATGGTACTAATTGGTTTAAAAACACTTCGCGTAGAAATTAAACACAAAGAGCACATAAGCACAATAAGTCGAATTAGAAACATGTTAGCAAGTATGTCGTCACTTATCTCACATCGACATGTAAATTTTCAGAATTATTCTAGCCCTTAGATAAATACAAATTAAAACCAACTTCGCGTATGATTCAACTTGTATTTAATCGGCATGTGAAACCAACACACAAGGAATAGCCATGGCCGAGGCTACCCTCATGCAAATGATTTTTATGCATACAAATTCAGAAAATAAACCAAATTAAACCAAGAACACATGTAAAAACCTACTGCCCATAAAACCTAAATTCAATTTATTACATGCATAGTTTGAAAATTAAACCAAAAGAAAACCAAATCATATAACAAAAATTCGGAAATCCAAAGAATAATTCAAGAAACCGAAATTACAACCACGAATCCATACAAATTTCATAGACAAAATATTGTATTGATACAAAAGAATAAAAGCCATAAGAAAAGATAAAATCACACTTTGAGAAACCTTGAGTAGAGAATCGGCAAAGAGGATTAGTGGTGATGGACGGACTGAATTTTTGGAAGAGTGGTGGAGATGGAATTGGCTTAGTTCTTTGATAGGATTTTGTGGTGGAATTTCGGCAGAGGTTTGGCAGTTTAAAGTGAGGAAGAGAAGATGATATTTTCTGTGTGAAAATCGTCCAATATATAAAGGCAAAAGGGTGGCTGCAACTAGGGTTCACAAAACCTAGTTTTTCTCAAACTTATCCTGCTGGCAGATTTGACCTTCGAGTGAAGAATATGAAATATCTTTCTCTAGAAAATAGATATTGAGGTGATTTCAGTTGGGTTAGAAACTAGACTCCCGTAGCTTTCCATCCATATAAGATTTGCCTTCTGATTCGAAGTGAGCTATACGGAAGAGTCCGTGGAAGTTGGATGACGTGCACAGGAATTCTGCCGAATTTGATAAGAATTTGTTGCGATTTTCTTCCTCTATTTTCTGCCGAACATTCCTAAGATAATGACTGAATAATTGAGCAATATCTCTTTAGGTTTTCCATGAATTAATTCAGCCAAAAATCTTGCAAAAATGATGGAATTCAGTCGACATTCGTAAGCCAAATCCATGTAGAACTCGGTTTAAGTTTTCTTCTTTCTGCAGACTTGACCTTCGTGCATTTAAACTGACATAACTTTTTTCTCAGGAAAGCTTTTGCTGCGATTCCAATTTCATATAAAACTAGACACACAGGGCTTTCCATCGATATATGATTCGCCTCCTGGTTCTTTGTGGATCGTCTGGCATAAATTCCGGAAGTCAGGACACAGTCTCAGGAAAATCATGTTAGTCTCTGGTGATCTTTGTTCAAACTGCCAAGTTGCAGCCATCTTTTAGGTGACTTTCCGAACTGCAATTGATTTGAAATTTTGACACAATACACTCCAGCTTGCCAGTTATGTGCCTGCTAAATTTCATCAAATTTAGAAAATAATAAGTCAATCAAACACAGGCCTCAAAATCACGAAAACAACATATTTTTCACTTTTTCCTCAGATTTCTATACTTAGTCGTTTTTCTGACAATTAAGCACACTTTCTCCAAAACTCTACCAAATTGACACTAAACTAAATTATAACTCTATCTTAGGTAAATAAGGGTTAAACGAAGCATAAATGAGGGCATAAGCATATTAATATCGTCGCACATTGTGCTCCTATCAAGTTAGTCTTCACTTTAATCAAAAACAACACTTGATTAATACATAGATTCACTCATTCATATTACTAATACAAACATGATATTACTAAACAATTAAGAGGCGCACAATACCCTTTTTTTTAACCTTATATAAGTTGGTCAAAGTCAAAAAGTAAATAGAAAAAAAAAAAAAAAAAAAGCATGAAAGGCGACGCCTCGGAACGCCTCGGCGCGCCTCAGCATGCCTTTCGCGCTATAGCGCGCCTTGAGACGCGTTTGGCTCACCTTTTGTGTATAAAGCCTTTAAAATGGAGCCTTGAGGCGAAATAGGCTCGCCTTGCCCCAAGGCGCGCCTTTTTAAACATTGATATTTTCTCTATGAGATTTTCTGTTATTTAATCAATTCTCGAACCAGCGGGGCTGGATTTTTAATTACAAGAATATTTGGGAATGGGCCAATGGGATTGGTCCAGTTGTATTTTATTTGATTATTCGATATACTAATGGGGCTGGGTTTTTACTATAAAATGATTTGAGATTCGGCCAATAGGATTGGCCGTGGTATGTTACTATTTGATTTTCAAAGTATTTATTTTGAAAGTATAAACAAAATATTATTTGTGTATTTGAGATATCAGCGGGGCTGATTAATTATTATGATTTTCTTAAACGTGGGACGTTTTACGAAAATACATGCATAGTGGTTTTCAGTTATAAAATATTGGAGAAGTAATACAATACTTTTTATATAAAATGTTATACAATATTATTTTATCCACTCACGCTAACGTGTTTTTAAATTACTTTCCCCTGGGCCCTTCCGTTTAAATCGCCCAATGTGCAGAGTAATGGTCAGAGGTCAAGAGTACTCGGAGTCGAGGCATAGTCATCATCGTTGTCGCTTCCGCTAGGTGGGATCTGTGATTCCTTATTCTTTTATTTTCATATTATATTTCCATTTGTAATTCCAGTTCATTTTGTTAGATTGCTCTGATTACCTGTGAGCCAGTTGAATTAGATTTTGTGTTTATTAGTGGCGGTTGTTGTGATTTGGGGAGCAGGTGGCTCCAGGTGTTACGGTTGAAACTGAAATTTTAGAAGTGTTTTGGTTGTTGCAGGTTTTAGGGTTGTCCATCTTAAGATTGACTTATTGATTTATCGATAGAGTTAGTCTTAAGGTGGTCCCCGCAAGATCTTATCCGGATTTCACCCTAAAATCCGGAGCGGGTCCTGTTAGTTATTCCACCAAAAAAAAAAACCAAAAAAAATTTGTCAACTGCTCACGAAAACCAACCACATCATCAACCATTTCAGAATTTTATTGGGTTTTTGGTTCTCATGTACAAAGTCACTCTCAAAGATAATCAAGCATTACATTTTTGAACGTAATAATGATACCTGTTAAGCCTTGGTTGAATTGTGAAGCCGGAAGATCCACATTTATTTCACCACCGTCTCTCACGTGCACTGAACATCCTTCTATTTTTCTCTTGCTACTTCCCTTATCTGATATATGAAAAAAACCAGCCAAAAAACAGTACTCAAAATACCACAAACATCACTAACAATCTGAACAAAACAAAATACAATATTATACAATTCTTCTATACATAAAATAGAATTACCACTGTCTGTAACAACATGACCATCACTCTGTACACTCTCGACAGCCAATGGCCTATCAGTTACCACTGGATCAATTTGTCCATCCCCAAACAAATTTTCTTCAAAAAACCTCATCCTTGCAGATGGTTTCCTCCCAGATGCCATACGCACTATGGAAAATGCAAAAAAAAAAAAAAAAAAAACACGTCAAATTAATTATTCGATAGACCATTCTGACTATTGCTTGTCGGTGTCATTATGTAGCTCCTATATCTAATTCAATTCTCCTGTCTCCTCCTAGAATAGATTTGCTTTTGATTACTACAAATTAGAATGCCAAAAGATTTTTTTATCAATATACTATACTCTTCTAATGCCAGGTTTAACATCATTACAAAAACTCCCTGCTTCATCAAAGTTTAACATGATTGTTTATCAATATGTTGATAATTCAAACACATCTCTATCTCCCCTACAAAACATACAGTATGTTAAAAGATATCTCTAACTAGTTCTGTTTAATTTCTTCTGAAAGTTTTATTATATGGTTTAACTATCCAATTTATTTGGTTAAGTACAATACTAAGCAGTTTGACAATTCACAGAAAAGAACATCAAAAAACCATTGTGATTTTTTAAACATTAATACACACTGAACAATGTAAGATTGATCTAAGCCAGCAGATCAAACTAAAAAAAAATCAAACTGAAAAACCACTCACCAGAAACAGGAAACACACTTTCAGAGTAAAAAGTAAAAGCACCTGACAAAGGCAAACAAACAAACAACAAAATATATAAAACCTTTCTCTCACGCATGTTAAATAAAAGGAAAAAAAATATAAAAAAAAAACAACAACAACCTATATAGACAACCAAAGGCAACAAAATGCAGAAGAGTAAAACCACATACAGCAAGAGGAAACCCAAACGAGGAATAAGCTGCATGAAACCTGCAAAAAACACAACCACAAAAAAAACATCCAAATAAAGACCAACCACAGTAGAAACCACACTAAATTTAAGAGTACAAAAAATTATTACAAAAAACAATCTACCAAGAATAAACAATCAACATTGATATTAACAGACAAACCATTGACCACAAAACAAAACAACTAACAATGGTCCACAAAGTTATATTTTATACTATTATTAGTTGATCTCTTTTTTTGTCATCACCAATACTTACATTACTAATAGAGACACTAAAAACAAAAATTTTGATTACATTAAGACAACTAATAATTAGATCACCTGGTTATTGGCCAATAACAGTAGGACAAAGAGTTATCAAATGGAAACTTCAGATAAACACTGCAACAGAGTATAGTAAGTCATCACATTATTTGTTCTTATCCTCTCAGTTAAAAATGTACCCAAAATTCACACAATTCTTCTACTTATATTCCACAATTCTAAATACATGCATCACCAAATCATCAAACCATTCACTATCGCATTAAACAAAACAAATCTAATAGGTAATCTATACAAAACCATCCTTGCACAATAATAGAAACAACAACAAAATCACCAATCTATATAGTGATTGTATTGAAAAAAAACATAGTCACATACCACAGAATCTGCTTACAAATTCACCATACCTCAAATTACTTGGTTTCTCTATCCGATACAAACAATCCAAAAACTAAATTCCTTCTTCTATTTTTTTTTTCACACTCCTAAAAACCTGCATTACAAAATTGATAAATTATTGACAACCGCATTTAACAAAATAAATGATATATTGCGAATAACTGCCAAACAAATAATACCAATAGCATCAACAAACAAAGATAGATACTGATATTAGAAATCCAAAATCCAATAATAACTATCGCATTAATGCATATAGGAGCACATAACAGATTACCTATGATAGTAATCAATATCCAATTTACATACATATAAATAAGTTTTTGCCAATGCAGTTGAAATAACCATCTAATAAAAAAACACCCCCTGGTTTTTACAAATTTATCAAAACGTATGGTTTTCATTATAATATAACAATGAACTCACAAAATCATTTCTGCTCCACCGACAAAAGTGAACAATGAAAGCAAACAAAAAAAATAAGACTATTGGCACATACATGGAAGTCGGTCAACATATTAAAATCAAAGAAAATCCAAGATGGTATAAATTATACTATAATGGAGTTACATTAAAAGTGACATTAAAAGCTACAGACTTAATTCAATGAATATTTACCGATATACATAAGCAAAAGCAGAAAACCTTCCACTCAGCCACGTAATATCCAACATAAGAGTTACGCTCTCTGAATCTGTAGTCGGCGGAAACAAATCAGGTTAATTCCAAACTCCAAAATTTAAACCAAATTCAGACCCAACTGAACCCAGGCTTATAACTTCAGCAACTCAAAGTTTTTTATATAAATGAAAAAACTGAAATGAAAATATTAAAGAAGATAAAGATGCAAGCAAATCGAATGCTACATAATCATTTTACAAAATTGATAGACCATTGACAACCGTACTTAACAAAATAAATGATATACTGCGATAAACTATCAACCAAATCATATAAATAGCATCAACAGTTATACATAGGTAAATTGGATATTGATTACTATCATAAGTAATCTGTGATGTACTCCTATATGCACTAATACGACAGTTATTACTGGATTTTGGATTTTGAATAACATTGAAATATGTTGAAAGAAATAAATGACAAAAACATGAATTTCATTGTAAGTAACAGCCAAAGAGGAGTACCAACGCTGTTAAAACATTTGGATATCCTTTAACAATTGTAACAACAGAAAAAAATATAACTTCGCAAAGTGATGGGATATATTCCAACTAAAGGCACTTTAATCAGCAAAACTAAAAGAAAACATCAAATACCACCCCCTCACACCAAACAACAAACACCAAATACCAAAAAATTGAAAATAACCTGTGAACAAAGCAGCAGTTAAAGATGATGTATTGTAAGCCAATTCTCACAGCAAGCCTCTCTCAGAATAACCTGTTTTGGTGTATCAGATAAAGATTATGTAAACATGTCCATACATGAGTTTATAATAATTGACAAAGCATTGTACAAACAGTATAAAATGAATTGGAATCACTCTGTAACCATTGTTAAATAGAGACGCAACATTTCAAAATGTCATAGGAATCAAAACTAATGAAAACAGAGGAAAAAAAATCGGTTTTTTTTTTGGGGCATAGGTTTGCTGCAAGCACATTCTACTGCTGGTAATCCTGGTATGGGATACTGCTTCTGTTTTAGTTGCTGCATTTATAGAGGGTTGCAATGCCATCACAGCTCATAAAAAAATAATATTTTTTTATAGAAATCTGATATTTTTCATTGGACCAACTTTTAGTCAAATAAAACACATGCAGCTCTGATTTCCATTTGGTCAGTGCCTCTTTTTATGTAAAACCTCTGTATCCAAAAACAGTGATTCCATTTTGAATAAAAGAGAGGTGCAACCAGAAAATAAATTAAATAGAATAGCTGTTTCAATCAGTGTTATTATGATATGGAAATGTTTGACTGTTGGTTTTCTCAACACCTGACTGTTACTCTCGACTTCACATAGAAAGCAGAGCCATACAAAAGACCATATCAACAAACAACAACACCAAAGAATAAATACCACTTTCCATATACATTTCTGGTTTAGAAAATATATCCAAGCAAAACCAACACATACACAGGACACTCGGACAACAATCAAATACAAACACATTGAACAGAGTAAGGAGTAGGTTACCTGATTATTGTAAAACCCGACGAACCTGCAATACAAAAACATAAAAACCCAATGAATCTTAATCCCCGGATAAAAAAGGAACCAAAAAAAAAAACCCAATATCAGAAATCGAACAAAACAACACCAATTTGTCTCCCACCTTCTATCGATAAAAACCGAAGCGCCAAATTCTGATGGTAGAATTAAAAACACCAACGACACCAATACCCAGGAAAATCAACAGAACAATCGATTCAGTCCCGAATTGAAGAAAACCACACACAATAAAGCCCCAATAAAACCGGAAATTAAACAAAACAACACCAGATAACAACAAACAAAACCCACCAGACGAACACAACAATTCCGAGCGACAGTCTGCTCCAAAGTCGATAAGAGAAGCAAAATATGAGAAACAATCAGACAGCGCGAAAGACCATAAAAAGAAGAAGAAAAATCATACCTTTGAATACACGCTGATCAAATTGATTCAGTTCTTCAAATGACCTCAAAGTTAGAATAACACCAACCCAACAAAACACAGAGAGCAGACAACAGAGAAGCAAGAAACAAAATGGTGGTCCGCCAATTCTTAAATCTGAGGAACCGATGAGCTGCCTTAGCTAACAGAACAAATGCCAGCGAAACACAAAAAACCATACGCGTCAACAGTCCTACACATCCACAAAATATACCAACCCGACCCGGCCCAACCCACACACCCAGTGACAACTTCGAAATAAAATGCTACAGTACCCGGTGGCGATTCTGTAATAAACTCAAAAATGCTACAGTGAAATGAGGGCATTTCCGTCAAAAAACCCGGCAACAGCCTGCACCAATGAGGCACGACCCGGCCCAATACACAAACAGAGTGGCAAATTTGAAATAAAATGCTACAGTGATTTGGTGGCATTCTTGTAATAAAGTGAAACAGTGAAATCTGGGCTTTTTCGTCAAAAACCAGACTACAACATGCTTAATATATAGGAAATTTATAAAATTTCAAAATTCTCAATAAATAGTTTTGGTGTTTGAAAAAATCCCCGAAAATTCTTACGCGTTCACGGTAATGCACTCTATCCACCCATGTAAATTTTTTTGAGATATTGATCTCTACGTAACATGGCTACTCTTAGGGAGGTAGGAGGATAAACAAGGTTGACCGCGTGGATCAAAACTCAAACAGTACAAAAATAAGTGAATTTTCTACAATATCCATGTTGAACTATATGGATCACATCCTACGGTTGATTTTGTCAATACTCATTTATTCGATATTGTTAATTTAGAAATATATACATCTACATATAACTTAGTAAACAAATTATTTAGTAGGCACTTTGTGATTAAAATGATTAAAATTCACAAAATGAAAATTCAACTGTTAGATGTAATCACGATAACAATATCTGGCTATGGTACAAAATTTGCCTATGTTCATCATCATTTGAATCTCGATCTACGTGGTTTGCCATAAACCCTACTCTATTATAATAACCTACTTATAGATAATTCATCGTCTTTGTGATATGAATCCTCTTGAGTGGATACATAGAGTTTAGGTGAATCACGTTGATCGAGACCCAAACAATGACGTACATGGGTAAATTTTGTACAGTTGTCATATATTGTGGTTGTGATCACATCTAATGGTTGAATTTATATTTTCTAAATTTAGTCATATGAATCACAACATGGCTACTAATGTGGTATAACTTGTTTACTTTGTTATATGTATATCTATATGTTTCTAACCCACCTATATCGAAAAGTTTGATTTTGACGAAATTGTCCGTAAGATGTGAACACTATAGTGGAATATGGATATGGTAAAAAATTCACATGTTTTCAGTAATGTTTGGGTTTTGATCCACTCAATCAACCATTTGTATCCTTATACCTCCCTAAGAGTAACTGTGTCATGTGAAAATAAATATCTGAAATTTTTTACATTGGAGGATAGAGCGCATCATCACGAGAGCGTAAGAATTTTTGGGGATTTTTTCAACTACTCGAGCTATTTAATTAGAATTTTAAAATTTTTAAAATTAAAAAATATTTTTAAGTTAAAATGAGGTACGTTGCGAATTGAGGGCAGCCTATTTGTCCACGTCATAAAATTTAACATTTCAGATGATTTACTATAATTTCTTTATTATTAAACATTGCTTTTATCCAATTAAACCTCTCAGGCTTCGTCAGTTAAGGTGTTGGAGAGCGGAGGTTAGATTGGAAGAAGGGGGAGGAGCATCCTTGGATGCAGGCATGGGTGAGGCTGAGAGGTTTGCTAAGGAGGACAGTGGTGGGGCTTGACTAGCTAGATGTGGCGTTGATTAGGTTACTGATATCGTCGATGTCGGAGTGGAAGGAGGGATTGGGTGCCGGTGTCGATGTGGAAGATTGTCAGACAGAGAGTTAACTTATGCAATTTTAGTGGTGAAATCGATCTACGGATTCAACAAACTCACCTCGACCCATTGATTCTCCTTCAGAAACAACTGACCCGAATCAAAGATATCATCATAATTGGAAAATTCTCCTACCTAAACACTGGTCCTTCTATCAGGGTTTGGTAGTCTTGGAAGACGTGAGCAAACGTGAGAAAGAGGTTGTCTAAATTAAAAACCGATTTCATCTTGTTAATTGAACTTACATTATTGCCTTTCAATTGTTCTGAGTGAAAAGTGATTTATCAACTTAGACAAAGTTACATTTATACTCTTCTGTTAACAGAAGTACGTGAGGCGTGAGTTTACACAGGCGTGGTGCAGAAATATACATCCATCAAGATCAAATTAAGTACGTATTAAGCAAAATGAAAAAGAAGAGTTTGATGAAAAGGCAAATAAAAAGAAAATAAAAATGATCCATGGGTTCACGTTGTGTCT
Source organism: Potentilla sterilis (assembly GCA_963682095.1). NCBI lineage: Eukaryota > Viridiplantae > Streptophyta > Magnoliopsida > Rosales > Rosaceae > Potentilla > Potentilla sterilis. Next base: position 1,875,079 of record OY821764.1, read on the forward strand.
CTGATCTGTCTCTGTCTCTGTCTCTGTCTCTGTCTTTCTCTGTTACAAGTTACCCAACACAGCATAAACAGCCACATTGTGGTTTGTTTGGTCTGGTTTGGTTCTCTGTTCTGGTGTTCCTTCCATTTGGGTCTCTTCTCCTGCAAATCCCCAAGTTAGTGACCTGGTCACTTCCGACTAACCAGGTCCCTCACGACGGGAACTAGGGGAGGGACTGCTCTTCGTCCTTTTACATTTTCTACTTTCCCTTCCTTCTTTTCAGCTCCATCTCCACAATGAACGACCTCCTCAAGGTATTCAATCTTCTCTTCCCTCCTCGTTTGATTTAATTTGATTTGATTTTATTTGATTTCTTCTACTTTTGTCGTGATAAGGGGATCTGCCTTTTTATATTGGAATCACAATTTTTGTTTCTTTCTGTTCATTGGATTGTGAGTTAGGAATCGTGGGATTTGTATGTTCAGTTCATTGAAGAGCTGGAACACGATTGTATTTGTAGGGTAGCAGACGAAACCAAACATAGTACATTGCTGTTTCCATAGTTTTTACATGTTTCTCAATTAGATTTGACGTTACGCTTAATGACCTCTACCTTCCTTCTATTTTCTAATTATGGTGTGGGTTTCCTTTCAATGCTGTTATATTTTTGTTAATAAGTTCAGATGATTAAAGACACACGAATGGCAGTTCTAAACCAGACACATAAGACTGAAAGTAAAAACAGTGATCTAAACGCGACCCATAGTTCTGAGAAATATCTGGAGTTAGCTCGGGTATATACATTACTCGTTTACTGGGATCAGTTCTTATATAGTATTTTTTACAATGTGCTACATAATATAAAGTTGCAACTACTTGTCCTTTCAGTTTTGCTTCCCTTTGTATGTCATTTACATATACTTCTGAGAAATCGTCAAGGTCATACTGTCAGGTATATTTACATAGAGTTTTCTGTTTGTATGGATTTGACTCAATAACTACTTGCAGGATTCTTTCGAGATCCCTCGGGTTCAACCTCCTAGAGATGGAGATATTGAACTAGGTACAGATATCTCAATGAATTCTGGAGAACTTGGTCTGGAAAATTTCTTTAAGAAGGTACTTGGTGATCTTTATCTTTTCCTCCATTTTTTCCCAGAGATAATGATTATGTATGACTAGTTCATATAGGGTTTATGTTTTGTGGATCCTGTCTACTGAGTTAATATTTTCTTACAGGTTCAAGAAATTGAGAAACAAAATGAGAAGCTAGATAAGCTTCTGAGAAAGCTCCAGGTATATATTTCTTTTCCCTACATAACTTAATGAAGTTCATGTAGTAGCTCAAATATCCAACCTCCTTTATTATTTGCTAAACCATGTCCTGATCATGGTTCCTCACATGTCTGCACTAGCAGTTTTTGAACTTATAACTCCAAACTAGGAGTACTAAGGTAGCACTCTTTAATTCAGCTTCTAACTTGATTATGGTCAATTAATTTTCAAGCTTGAAACTTGTTGTCTTTCCATTATGGTTTAATCTTGATTTTCAGATGTTCTTGATGCCAAAGTGCAGGGTTGTGAATGATATTTAGCTAGGAAAACTCTTCATGATACTGAGAATTTTAATTATATATAATAATTGATTATGTAAAGTACTTCAAGCTCATATTGCTGTCAATGTATTATAGCAATCAGTTTTAGTTAATCTGCCATTACTATTCACCATCTGCCCTGCTAATTTTTGCATTTGGAACCATTAGTTTAAAGTGCTGTAGTGCTGTACCAATTTTGTTTATCAACTTTTTGAGTTAGCTTTTGGCTGCATACACGACAGCATGAGCAATTACAAAAGCGTTATATGTAAAGAGGCTTGAGATATCTTATTATCATATTCGTGTGACATCTGAATGTAGGATGCAAATGAGGAGACCAAGGCAGTGACTAAGGCTCCTTCCATGAAAGGTAATCTCAAAATCGTTCTCTTTTTATTATGGGAACCGTACATGCATGTAATTTTTTATGTTAGTATTCATAAGTAATGCCAATTCTTGGATTAGGCTGAAGAAGTGAAGAGAAATTGATATGATTTGCATTGAGAAAAGCAGCCAAAAGTCTGAAGTTACTCTAGTATTTTGAATAGTTTTCAAGTAATTGGTATACTCCAGAATAAAATTGTTGATTTTCTTTTGTACCTGATGCAGGAGCATCCAAATGAAACTCCTAATTAAATTAGGAGTTTATTGTCATTCATTGCTGTTTTAAGTCTTTTAAAATTCTTGCTGGTTTTCATTTATTTCTGCTTTCATTAGGATTACCGTTACGATTGTTAGCTAGTATATTTAGGTGTCTTTGGAGTCTTTGTAGGTAGCTTATTATCATTTTCTAATAGAATATACAGAGTTTCTTGGGATTCTTAGCCCAGAGCTCAAATAGATTCGTTCCTTCTTAATTTTACAGCTGCTATATCTCTTTATTCTTGTGCGTTTCTGCTGAGTTCTTTGTTCCTTAGTGTCATTACCTTAATTTAGCCTATAGAGCAGAAACTACTAGCTTCTGCTTTGCATTAGTTGGTATCAGAGCAGTGCTCTGGGCCTGCAAAATGGTGGGTCGTGGTAGAGGACGTGGAAGAGGAGATTCGGAGGTTCAACACACAGAATTGGCTGAGATGCGCCGTATGATTGAAGACCTGACAAGAGCGGTGCTAGCTCTTCAAGGTCAGGAGCGTGGGGAAGCCCGTATGGAGAATCCGGAAGGCAACCTCAATCCCTCTGGAGATGAACTGGAAAGTCATTCCGAGGATGAAGAGTCTGTCGACAATCCATTTCATAATGTTGAAGGTGATGATTCAGATTTCATTGAACCTGTTTATGATGAGTATGGTGATGAACAAGAAAACGTTGATATTTTACCCGTAGAAGGAGTCTTTGGTTGTGAGGCGAGTGATGACCGCACCAAAGGTGGAAGAAGAAGATTGGAGGCGGCGTAGCATATTCCGCACACGTGTTCTATGTGGGGGAAAGGTCTGTAGCTTGATCCTGGATGGGGGTAGTAGTGAGAATATTATTTCAAAGGAGGCTGTCGAAAAGCTGAAGCTGCCATTAGAGAAACACCCTAACCCCTATAAAATTTTGTGGTTTCAAAGAGGTAATGAAGTGCCAGTCACTTCATGTTGTTTGGTTAAATTCAGCATGGGTAGGACTGTTGATGATGAAGCTTGGTGTGATATTGTACCTATGGATGTTTGCCATATACTACTTGGAAGACCATGGTTGTATGATAGAGACATGGTTCATCATACTCGAGCTAATACTTATTCATTCCATAAAAATGGAAAGAAGATGACTTTGCAACCACTTAAGGAGGAGTTGATCAGCACCACAAAAGCTGCCAGAACCAACAATCTTTTGACAAGACATGAATTTCAACATGCAAGTCAAGAAATGGGAGTTGTGTTTGCATTGATTACAAAAGGTGTGCAAGAAGACTTGTGCTTGAATTTTGATGAGTTCTCACCAGAAATTTAGCGCATTTTGATGGAATTTCAAGACCTGGTTGGCGATGAACTACCTCAAGGATTGCCACCATTGAGGAGCATGTTTTGGAATTTCAAGACCTGGTTGGCGATGAACTACCTCAAGGATTGCCACCATTGAGGAGCATCCAACATGCCATTGATCTTGTACCAGGTGCAGCCTTGCCAAATCTACCCGCCTATAGAATGCCGCCCACACAACAAGCAGAAATAGAAAGGCAAGTGGAAGAATTGATTGCTAAAGGATTTGTGCGAGAAAGCAAGAGCCCTTGCAGTGTTCCAGCCTTATTAACACCAAAGAAAGATGGATCTTGGAGAATGTGTGTGGACAGCCGTGCTATCAACAAGATAACAATAAAATACAGGTTCCCAATTCCTCGTCTTGAAGATATGCTTGATAATTTGGTGGGCTCTAAGGTGTTTACTAAAATAGACTTGAGAAGTGGATATCATCAAATTCGAATGAGGAGTGGTGACGAATGGAAGACAGCTTTTAAGACACCAAAGGGGCTATATGAGTGGCTGGTAATGCCATTTGGACTCTCTAATGCTCCTAGTACCTTCATGCTGTTCATGACAGAGGTACTCAAACAGTTTTTGGGTACATGTGTCGTTGTTTATTTTGATGACATATTGATATATAATCAAACTAAAGAGGAGTTAGTCCACCTAAGGCAAGTCATGGAAGCTCTTCGCAGGGAGAAGTTGTACATAAACCTAAAGAAATGCTCTTTCATGTGCAAAGAAGTTGTGTTTCTTGGGTTTGTTGTTTCAGAGGATGGGTTGAAAGCTGATCCCAACAAAGTTCAAGCCATCAAAGAGTGGCCAGTACCTCAATCTTTGGGAGAAGTTCGAAGTTTCCATGGTTTAGCATCATTTTACAGGAGATTTATTCTCAATTTCAGCTTTATTATGAGTCCGATTACTGAGTGCTTGAAGCAATCTTCTTTTCAGTGGTCAAACTCAGCACAAAGGGCGTTTGAAACAATAAAAAATTGATGACAGAAGCTCCAGTACTCACTTTACCAGCTTTTGAGAAGCTATTTACAGTTGAATGTGATGCATCACATGTGAGACTAGGGGCTGTTCTTAGTCAAGAAGGAAGACCGGTGGAATTTTTCAGTGAGAAGCTAACTAATGCCAAATGTCGTTACTCGACATATGACCTGGAGTTTTATGCTTTGGTGCGCGCCATACAACATTGGGAGCACTATCTTGCCTATAAAGAATTTGTGGTGTATTCAGACCACCAATCCTTGAGGTACCTGAACTCTCAAAAGAAGTTAAATGCTCGACATGCAAAATGGAGCTCGTATATTCAAGAATTTAATTTTTCTCTGAAGTACAAAACTGGTGAGTCTAATAAGGTTGCTGATGCTTTGAGTCGTAGGACTCTAATGTTGCATGTGTTGAGTACTCAGATTGTTGGCTTTGAGGAATTGAAGAATCAATATGGTGATGATCCTTATTTCAGCCCTATAATTGCTGAACTTGGAGGTCCTACCAGGAGGAAGATGTTGCCATTCAAGTTGCATGATGGGTATTTGTTCAAAGGAAATTTACTGTGTATTCCAGCAGGTTCTTTACGCGAGCAGATCGTAAGAGAACTCCATGGGAATGGGCTGGGAGGTCATTTCGGCAGGGATAAGACGCTATCCATGGTGTGTGACAGATATTATTGGCCAGGAATGTACAAGGATGTGAGTAGGCTGGTTCAAAGGTGTCAAATTTGTCAATTTGGTAAAGGTACATCCCAGAACACAGGCTTGTATACACCTTTGCCTATGGTAGAGGCTCCATGGGTTCACATTAGCATGGATTTCGTGTTGGGACTCCCAAAAACAGCTCACGGATATGATAGTATATTTGTGGTGGTGGATCGTTTCTCCAAAATGGCGCATTTTATCCCATGTTCAAAAACTTCAGATGCTACACATGTGGCTGATTTGTTTTTCAAAGAAGTGGTGAGACTACATGGTGTGCCAACCTCTATTGTGTCTGATAGAGATGTCAAGTTCACAAGCCACTTTTGGAGGACATTATGGAAGAAGTTTGGGACTGAATTGAAGTATTCTAGCACACCTCAAACTGATGGTCAGACCGAAGTTGTTAACCGAAGCTTGGGAAATATGTTGAGGTGCCTTGTTGGAAGCCATGTGAAGAAGTGGGATGAGATTATTCCTCAAGCTGAATTTGCATACAACAATTCAGTGAATCGTTCTACAAAGAAAACACCCTTTGAGGCAGCATACGAATTAAAACCCCAACACATCCTGGATCTAGTTCCGCTACCTCAGGAGACAAGAGTTAGTGTTGATGCGGAAGCCTTTGCTGATCATGTCATGAAGGTGCATGAAGAAGTGAAAAAAGCTATCAAGGCTAGCAATGAGTCTTATGCAACAGCAGCAAATCAGCACCGGAGAGTGACAGAATTTGAGGAAGGAGACTTGGTTCTTGTGCATTTAAGGCGAGACAGATTCCCTAAAGGGACATATCACAAGTTGAAATCGAAGAGGTTTGGGCCGTGTAAAGTCCTGAAAAAGATCAGTTCAAATGCTTACATGGTAGAATTACCATCTGAGCTTCAAATAAGCCCGATTTTCAATGTGTCAGACTTGTATGCCTTTGCCGGCTTTGATGGTGAACCAGTTTCAGTAGAGAGACAAATTCGTCAACTTCCTAATGCACAATTGGATGCTGTCCAGGATGTTAAGGAGGTGAAGTCTAGGAGGGGCAGCCAGTACTGGCAATTCCTAGTGAAGTGGTTGGATAAGCATGCTAGTGAGAGTACTTGGGTTACTGAAGAAGAGTTGCAGAGGATTGCTCCAAAGATTTATGCTCAAGTTTTGGAAGTTTTCTCGCCGGAGTCGAGTTCTTCCCAACCCGGTGGAGTTGATGCAGGAGCATCCAAATGAAACTCCTAATTAAATTAGGAGTTTATTGTCATTCATTGCTGTTTTAAGTCTTTTAAAATTCTTGCTGGTTTTCATTTATTTCTGCTTTCATTAGGATTACCGTTACGATTGTTAGCTAGTATATTTAGGTGTCTTTGGAGTCTTTGTAGGTAGCTTATTATTATTTTCTAATAGAGTATACAGAGTTTCTTGGGATTCTTAGCCCATAACTCAAATAGATTCGTTCCTTCTTAATTTTACAGCTGCTATATCTCTTTATTCTTGTGCGTTTCTGCTGAGTTCTTTGTTCCTTAGTGTCATTACCCTAATCTAGCCTATAGAGCAGAAACTACTAGCTTCTGCTTTGCATTAGTACCGCATTGCATCCCTTGATACTTTATAAGTCGTAGGGTTTGGACATGATCTCCTGCGAAAAATATCACGCAGGGGTTTGTGTATGATGTACCCAGTCTGTGCATCTGACCACGCGTGTGTACTGATATATTCATCTTTATGGTCTATTTTTGTGTTTTGTCCACTGCACTGTCTTCTGTTTGTATTCAGCAAAGTTAGTTTCCATTTGTTCTCATATTAACTCAACTAAGATGATGGATCCCTTTTCCATGATCAGCCATTAAGAAGCGTATGGAGAAAGATGTAGATGAAGTTGGAAAGATTGCTCGCTTTGTAAAGTCAAAAATTGAAGAACTTGACAGAGAGGTAAAATCTGACTCAGCTTAAACGCTAGATTAGCAGGACTGCCCATCTGACTGATCTCTTGTGATATCAGAATTTAGCAAATAGACAGAAACCTGGGTGCGGAAAAGGAACTGGTGTAGATCGATCGCGTACAGCAACAACTCTGTAAGTCAACCTCTGCACTTGGCTTCACGTTTTCTGGTTTTGCGCTCCTCTGTTTTTGGTCTCCACTTGATTATGGACATTGCTCATGTTTCTCGTCTAAACATGCTTGCTGGAGAAAATTTATATTATTAGGTAATTGGTTCAAGTGATTAGCTTGAAAAAGAATATATATTAATACTACTATTCTATCAGTTCAGATATTGTAATAGGGTATTAGATGTGAGGCTCGTAAACTAGGATTATCAGTACTGGGTTGTCTACTTTTCTAGGTTATGCCAAAGACTACAGTGCCCACTTCTATTCAATCCTAGGTACCAGTATTTTTTAATTTGGGACTTTATATGAATTAATGAAAGTCTCGCTCAAACTAAAAGCAACCAAAAAGAAAGATTTCAGTAATTGCTCTACCATCTGCCCTGTATTTTAATTTTCGTACATCTGTCATTTGAATTGTTGTATTGTGAAATTTTCATGATGTCCTTCTGAACCAAAATAACTAAGTTTGGCAATTTGCATTCCCAATATTTTTTTTTTCTTTCCATAATATCTTTCTATTCCTTGAATATCTGAACTCGAAAGTGTGGCTTAATGGGACTGTATGTGCCAAATCAACTTAATCTTACTTTGCTAAATTTCATCTTTTACAGTGCTTTGAAAAAGAAACTAAAGGACAAGATGGCTGAATTTCAGGTCGGGCCGACACATACATTTACCTTTAGCCTTGTTTCTGTCATCTAATATACTGTCGTCACAACTTAAATATTCTAAATCTGCAGACTCTAAGAGAAATCATTCATCAAGAGTACTGTGAGGTTGTTGAGAGGCGAGTTTTTACAGGTTTGAGCATGTTATTGTCACTTATATGTGGTTATGTAAATATCTGTGACCTGAATATAAGTATCATTTTTTTTTTTTTTTTTTGGTTGTGATTTTCAGTGACGGGCACCAGAGCTGATGAAGAGGTAAAACTTGTTGCACTAATCAAATTCTGGTTATTTATACTGTTCAATGTTCTAATTATTTAAAATGTACAGACAATTGAAAGATTAATTGAGACTGGAGACAGTGAACAAATTTTCCAAAAGGCAATCCACGAACAAGGGCGAGGACAGGTTTGTTTGTTTTTTTTTTCCTCACCCCCTGACTTCTGACCACTTTTATCTGTCAGCATCGGGATTCCCCGAAACTTCAAAATTAATTTTTGACGAGCTGTTAGATTTACTTGATTGGAAAGTTTCTTTTTCAAGAAGAATTATAAATTTCCGGAGATATTCTGCCTCCACTAGCTAGTAGTGATTAAGATGATTGCTTCCGACACTTGTTTTCTGATGTACCTGTAGATAACGGACACTCTAGCAGAAATTCAAGAGCGCCATGATGCTGTTAGAGACCTTGAGAAGAAGCTTCTTGATTTACAGCAGGTATCTTTTTAATTTTAGTAAGACGTCAAGTTATTAAATAGTTCAATCCTAGTCTAAGCCATATAATCTAAAATCTTGCTTGCAGTTTCATTAAAATAAAACAAAACATTTCAACCTTGCCATATGTGATCTGCATAAATGGGAAGGTTGCATTTTATCAGCAGGTGTTGATCACCTGCATGGTCACATGGCTCATTAATCCAAGTTTTTGTACTTTTGTAATGCCACTCGTTTCCAGCAAACCTAGGTGACAATTAGCCAAATAGCCTTGAAAGGACTGACATGCCAATTAAATTTTCCAAATAATTGATTGATTTCCAATAGGTTGTGTGTTTTTTTTTCCCCCTTCCACTCGATCCTATTCTGTTCTGTTGAGCCTGTGATTTGCCACATAGCTCTTAGAGCCTGGTGTTTGCCTTTACTGCCATAATTGGGGTGCTGTATTTTCAGTATCATGTACCACTGTACTAGGAACATGTCTACAGATAGTTGGGAGGTGTAAAATTAAAATGAAAAGCATTCCTGTCTGTGTTTTTGCAGTTTTTCCCTTGTGTGTATTTTTTTTTTTTGAAAAGATGTGTAATTTTTTTTTTTTTAAAAGACGTGAAATTTTAAGATATATGATATAGTTTGAAATTAATATTAATCTCTACCTCTTATGCAGATATTTCTTGATATGGCGGTGTTGGTGGATGCACAAGGGGAATTGCTTGACAACATTGAAACCCATGTAAGTACCACAACATTCTCATGATTATCTTGAATTCGGAAATAAATAATGGCAAAATATGACTTTGAAGATGGCATGTACAGTCAAAGTGTAGAGATAATCATGTAATTTTGTTGTTGTTGCCCTAGGTATCAAGTGCAGTTGATCATGTACAGCAGGGGAATACTGCTCTGCATAAGGCCAAGAAGCTACAGAAGAATTCCAGGAAATGGATGTGCATAGCGATCCTCATTCTTCTTATCATTGTCGTAATCATTGTGGTTGCCGTGTTGAAGCCATGGAGTAGCAAAAATGGTGCTTAACTCCTCTACCATTTTGTTATTGATGGATTGAAATAGCGAATTTTCAGCAGACACCACTGAGACTCAGGCAGCGAACTCCTCAAATCATGTGGATCATTCTGTTATTATAGGTTGTCCTGTGATGCACTCGTCCTAATATTATTGATTGGAAGAAACTGGCAACTACAATTTACGGTTAGTATGAACACTCAACTGGCAATAAACTAGTTTTAAATTTACTTGGTAATTCACAGAATTGAGGCGACAAAGTTGTAGCTACCCAGCTGCACAGTAGCTACTAGTTCCTTGACATTTTCCTGGAATAAGCAAGAAGTTTCATCTTTCTCCCTCAACTCGTACCAGGTTGAGTTTCAAGATTGTTAAGGGGCAAAATATTTGATAGTTAAATATACTGAATAATAAATTGATTAAATAGCTGGCCACTTGGTCCAAAAAAAAAAAAAGATTTCTCATGTGAACGAAATCTCTGTTGAATATAGAAGAAAAAAAAATGTAGATCAGATCTCAAGTTCAAATGTCTCCGGAAGATTCTAAAAGATAGTATTCATTATTCTTATTAATAGAAAAAGAGGTGTGAAATCAATTGCGTGGTAGCAAAATGATTTCCTAGTTGGCTTTGGTCGTCGGTGTTGTGGTGAGGCCAAATCCAAAGGGGAAGAGAGGGTCATAATGTGGATCTCCAACATTCAAAGGTAGCTGATCAACCGTCTTAAACCAAGTGCGAGAAAGCTTGCCGGTGAAACCATAGTCACCAAACAAAACATCAGCAACTCCTTGGCCTTCACTTCCCGGAAGCCACGCCGCAACCAGAGCATCAAGCAGGGGAACATATGGTCGCATCACGACAGGACGACCGGAGATGACGACGACAACACACTTGACAGCCCCGCAAACATTTGTAATGGTTTTTGTGCCAGCATCAGGGAGTGTCAAATTCAAATTGTCACCAAATGTCTCTGCATATGGTGGTTCTCCTACCACAACAATGGCATAGGAGAAATGATTTGACTTGACATACTTGGCATCCGGATTCTCCTTGTACACCACTTTAGTTGCTGGATCGACTGTGTTCTTTATACCTTTTAGGATTGTGGTACCTGCAGCCATGTTGAACAGGATACATAAGAAGATGGTCATATTTTACCACATTTTGCAGGTTGTACGTGATTAATTTAATTAATTACCATCCGTGAGGTTGTTGCCACTCAATCCCTGCCACTCAATGGTCCAGCCACCACACTGATAACCAAGATTGTCTGCATGACTTCCTGCTACAAGTATTTTTGATGCCTTTTTGGGAAGGGGTAGCAATGGCTCGTCTGCAGATTCACCATTCTTTAGAAGCACTAAAGATCGCCTCACAGCTTCACGAGCCAAGTCTCTGTGTTCCTGTTAAGTTTATTATCCGAAATGGCCATTTAGTTAGTTTAAGAATGCTCACCATTTCTTGTAGAATGATAGTGCATGTCAAATACTTCTACAATTTTACCTGACTGCCAAGCTGGTCGACGAGGCTGAGATCAGCCAACGGATTCTCAAATAGGCCCATTGTAAACTTAACCCGTAAAATTCTCTTCACTGCATCATCAATTCTGCTCATGGGAATGATTTTATTTTTTACCTGGAAAGTTAGACCTTCAATGAATTCTGTATAGTTGTATGGAACCATGATCTGTAGGTAACAAGCAGTTAACACAGACGAACGTGTTAGAAGATAGCATTGATAATCAAGCTAGCAAATTTATTTATGCCAAGTAAAGATAGAATGGAATTTAACCAATTAATTTGCAGATGGAGATGGACCATAATTACCATGTCTATGCCAGCATTGATCCCTGCTGTAATTGAGTACGAGTAATTGGCATGAGGTGGTGATGTGATTCTGTCAATACCCTCCCAATCTGAGATGACAAAACCCTGGAAAACAATGCAATGAGACTAAGGTACTGTAGACTATACATTGTGAAATTAATAGATGAAAGGGGCCGGTGTTGGAATTATAAATCGATTAGGATTACCCTGAAACGGAGAGTATTCTTAAGAAAGCCGGTGACAAGATCACGGTTAGCATGCATCTTGACTCCGTTCCAGCTGGAGTAAGAAACCATAATGGTTGCAACACCTTCAATAATTGAGTTATAGTAGGCTGGCATGTGAATGCTGAGCAATCCATGCCTGTCTGTCACAGTGTTATTCTCATTGATCCCTTTGGTTGTACCACCATCACCCACATAATGCTTTGCACAAGCTGCAACCTTTTTACTACAAACACAAGAATAATAAAGGTCAATATTTAAAACTTTAAATATTTCTGTTTAATTTTAATTTTCAAACTGTGGAATATAAACATGCTATTTCTCAGTCACAATCAGCGTGCAAAAGTTTTTGTCTGCAAATTAAGAAGTTTGAATTGGATTCTTTCTTTCACAAGTCCTTGAAAACAACTAGTGGAATACAGCATAAGTCCTTCACCAGATACACAAATCCAAACTGCATGTAATTTTCACATCATGGCAAACTTATCAACTAGATATAGTGGATGTATAACCAAACAAGTCCATGTCAAACTCTGATCAGTATATGCAGCAAGTAATATACGACCTTTCTGATTTTCAATAATAGCTCAAGTGGACTGAGTGACGGCAACTGAAATCAATGAGTTGAGGGTGGTTTCAAACACTGATTAATTGAAGAGAAAAAAGTGTATGCAAACCTCACATCTCACACCAGATGCGGAAAATAAGTAATGGATAAGGCCAATTGGGGATTACAAATACTAGAATACAAAAACTAGTACCTCACTGAATCAAAGGTTAAGTTAACTTAGCAGCAAGCCTGTAATACTACTTTCTAGTTTTTACTATGAAGTGAACTTCAGAATGCAATAGGTAACACGTGCAAGCAAACAAGTAAAATAATATGTTTCTTACTTTCCAGGTTCTACAAAGGGAACACCCTTTCTAGAGTTAGGTGGTATGTCTCCTTGTAATCCAGGTATGATCTGAGTCATGGCTTGAACAACGTTATGATCTTCGCTGTAGCTTTCGTAACAACGACCCCATCTTGGATCTCTACAAACCTGCACGCACGAACAGATCGGATTAGGTAGTGAATTTTATATACACTGATGAGCAAGGATTTTAACTAGTCCTGTAGTACAAATGCTGTGTAATAAATAGTACCGCTATGCAAGGTGCAAAAACGTATGGAATGCCTGTGGCTCTAACTTCAAGTGCAGTCGCAGCTCCAATCTTCTTAACAAGTTCAGGGTCCCTGCAGCATGAATCATGTTTATCAGGATTCAATGAGGACTGGCTAGAAGATGTACAGTATTATTTAGCCCAAGTACTTGCCTGGTAGCTCCGAGGCCAACATTGTGAGGAAAGATTGTTGCCTTGTATACGTTATTGTGGCCATGAACAGCATCAATACCATAAATCATTGGAATACCGAGGCGAGTCGATAGAGAACCCTTTTGAAAATCATTCACCATTGCAATCCAAGTCTCTGCAGAAGCTTGTTTTGAGGGCACACTCCCACCGCCGCTCAAGATGCTCCCTGCAGGCCAAGCCATGCACCCCAATTGAATAAAATCATTGTGAAGGATATATATATATAGGACATACCAATGATCGATGCAGTGGGATAAATTTGAATTATTTACCAATGTAGTACTTGTTCATGACCTGAGCAGAAGCAACAGTGCGATCTATCTGCGTCATCTGGCCAATCTTCTCCTCCAAAGTCATCCGGCCCAGAAGGTCCTTGATCCTGGCATTCAAGGGCTGTTTTGGGTCCTTATATTTCATGTATCCTCCTCCACCTGTTGCTTCAGCTGTTCTCGTCGTCGCTGCTGCTATACACAAGCACAGCAGAAGAAGCACCCTCGTCATGGAGATGGCCATCCTAGCCTTCCCTGTCACAAAAGTACATATATATGAGTATAGTTTACAAAATATGATCAAGTAGCTAGTACCCTTCAATGAATACAAAAACCAGTGATGAATATACGCAACAGGAGAAGTAGTGGAACTTGAACTAAAGCCAAAAACACAACAATGTCTAGAATGGAAGATAATACAACTGAACCGATCGGTTCATGCTTTCAGGCTCATTCAGAAAACTAATGGACTTACCAGTAGGCATTAATAAACAATCAATCTCTGCTCTGTCCAATGGAGAGAGTCTTCAGACTTGAGAGGCAAGGTGACTCAGTGAGAGAGATAGAGGTTAAATTTATAGAATTTGATAGGCTTTTTAATATTGTTGATGGACGAATCTGAAGAATTGTGAAGAAGACTTTTCCTTTGTTTGTATCTTGATTCACGAACTGGGACTTAAATATTATCAGCTTATGACTGGTCTTTTTAAACACAACAAAGATAAAAAGCCAAGACAGAAGAAAATTCAAATACTACGATAAAACGGAAACACACTTCCATAGAAACACGTACTAACATGATTATTATAGATGCTGTAGATGATGGCCTTGCAGCAGGAGTTCTACATATCCAAGATCGACTTCATATTTTCCAAGTAAATCGGGTAAGAACAGGATTATTAATAATTCAAACGTTTTGTCAAATTCATTAATCTCAAACTTTTCGTCCAGTTGTGAATATTAGCTTTCTGGAGTTTGAATTATAGGTCAGATGTCCCTCAGCTATATGAATACATTACAATAGATTAATTACTCAGGAGTCACATCCAACACATTTTGGATAAAAAGTTAATTTAAGATCGTGCTATTACCACACCCAGAGACTCTATTTTTTACCACTTTTTAATTCAAGAATACAACATTTAGAAAAAATATGTGAATAGAGATTCTTAGTATTAAACAACACGCTTAATTTAAACTATTTAGACATTTATATTGATTAGAGATAATACAGAACTTGCTAAAAGTACAGATACATTAATTTTTTTTATCATAAGAGATGCATTAATTAAAGAAAAGTATTATTTGGTAAACATATCTTCTTGTGATTGATCGTAGACCAAAGGGTAGGCTTTGGGCTTATCAACACCACGACAGCCCACCAACACATTTCTAGAAACATATCGCGCCCCACATGCGATTAGGGCTGGGCATTTGGTCCCGAAATCCCAATCCCGTTCCTAAATGTACTGAGACGAGACGAGACGAGATTCATGTTTGAAAAATACATATTCCGTCCCGATCCCATTTTAAAACAACGGGATGGGATCGAGATCAGCTAAATGAATCCCGTTGCGTCCCGTCCAGTCCCGTATTAAATATAAAATTTAAATAATTATATTATATATATATTTGACTTGATCTCAGCCGTTAATATCATAAAAAATAAAAATAAAATCAACCGTTTGATCAATTTCTTCACATTCTCAGTCTCTATGTTAGACAGTTTCTTCCTTTATTACACCAAATTCACAGGAAAGTTTGCAAACAGAGAACAATGATACATACAAAACAACAGCTTGTACTACTCGTTACAAATTTATTCAGCTGCATTTCTTATCTTAGTAACTAAATCCTCTTCACCGATACCAAGTCTAGAGTAGCGTCATATGTTCTGTACAAGGCTTCCGTGCACCAGGCGTGACCATCATCAATTGTTGGCATTCTCACGTCCAGGACAGGACTTATTGGAAGATGAGAACCTGACATTAACACAGCAGCCAAAACTCTCAGAATATTCGAAGTATCGATGTCTGTCATTACTCGTATTTGTGGAACTCCTTTGGGGGTTGGAGGAATCCCCTCAATCTTGAAGTATCCCAGCAAATGATTTTCTTCCAGCTTGTTGCCTTCACCTTCATAAACAATTATAAGTGCCTGCACTTGATTATCATGAGCTGTTGTGAATAGCATCTCTCTTTGTGTTGGTATTCTGGTGTTTCTAGGTATGATCGACACCGCATTGTTTCTATCTGCTCGAATTCCGATTGAAAGAGGTGTGACCTGAATAGATAGCAGATCCATGGATTCGAAGGGATCATGAACTCCTGAGGCTACATATCCCTCTAGTGCCGCGCCAGATACAGCAGCTTCCAATGGGTTTATTCCTTCATAAAGCTGCTCTTTTTTGCATATACTCGGGACAAGGTTTTTTATGATACCTGAGCTTCCGAGAGGAGGCGGTTGAGGTAGCGGTGTTGGTGCAAGGAGAAGGCGGACTCACAGAAGAAGCCATCGGCGACGGGATCCCGTTTTGGTTCGGTCCCGTCTCGGTCTCGTACGGGATACGGGCCTGGCAGGATCACTTTTCAAAAAGTCTAATCCAGTCCCGTCCCGTCCCGTCCCGTCCCTTTTAAAATCTCACAGGACAAGACCGGAATCATGATCAGGTGAATCACGTCCTATCCCGTCCCATGCCTAGTCCTACCTCCGATATCTACTGCATGCTTTCTTTTTCAGATCAGAAATTTTTTGTTTTTCATAAATTACAACATTTCATTAGTATATTAACTTTGTCAATTGTTGCAACTTTTGAAGTAAATCTAAGCTCCAATAGATATCGAACTCTAAATAAAAAAACTAATATCGGAGTTTTCAATAAAAAAAAAGAAAAGGAAAAAACTTCGCAGACATGTCTTGGTCAGCTAGAGCTGACACCATCCAATGTCGCCATGACACATGGTAATTTATGCTATTTTATTTTTTAGCAGCTAATGGAAGAGAGACGGAGGATAGACGGTTGTTTGCTACTGGTTTAAATTTCTTGTTATATAGCTAACAAATACTGCATAATCATGATACATATAGTAGTTGACAAACAGATGATTGACGTTCACGGTTTAGACTTCTGGGTATAGATGTAATCTATATGAGCAACCAAACTCCTTCTCATTAAGCACTCTTCTTCTTCTCAAAATTAGTTCCTACTACTAAAAAAACTGGTTCTAGTATAGCTGTAGACACTACCAGAAAAGGGGTTATAGCCGACGATATGGGAAAAAACGGCCGACGAAATAGTACCTCGTCGGCTATAACCCCTTATAGCCGACGAACTACTATTTCGTCGGCCACATCGTCGGCTATAATATTATAGCCGACGACTGCCGACAACTCGTCGGCTATAACTATAGCCGACGAAACGTTTTTAGTTATAGCCGACGAGGATGGTGTTCGTCGGCTATAAGAGTTATAGCCGACGAAAAGTTTTTGTTATAGCCGACGAGGAGGGTATTCGTCGGCTATAACTCTTATATCAGATCGACCTTCTGCATCAGGGAGCTCATTCGTCGATGAAATCGTCCAAAACGCTCTGAAATCGTCCAAAACCTCGGCCATAAGCTTGAAAGGTACGTATATTGCTGTGTGTGTTGATTTAGTTGGTTATATGCAGAGGTGTATTAATTTAGAGTTTAATTAGAATAAATGTGTGATTAATTTGATATATATATATATATATATATATATGTGTTGAGATGAGATTATTAATGGGTTGATATATATGTTGTATTGGTTAGATAGAATTGAAGTTTTGTTGAAGATTAGTGATTGATTGTTGATTTATAGGTGATTTTAGATGAATTTGATGAAAAAATGTATATATATATTAATTAGTTTAATTGTAATTAAAAATATATTGTTGGTACATATAAAAAATACATTGTGTTTAATTAATTAGGGAGATTGACGATGTTTTAATTAATTTAGGGATACATGTGTATATATATATATATATATATATATATATATATATATATATATATATATATATATGTGTGTGTGTGTGTAATGATGAATTTTTTAATTAATTAGTACGTACGTAGTACGTGCATATATATCTATATATAGCTATATTTATTTCTTGAATTTACAGGATGGACAAGAGTTGGATTACCCTTGGAAGATGGGATCAGGCGTATCATGATGGAGTTAGGAGTTTCCTGGATTTTGTGATGGCTAACTGTGGAGACACTACACTTCATTATTGTCCGTGTAAAAAGTGCAAGTGTGCCACCCCACGACACCGGTTTTCCATAGAGACAGTGGAGCAACACCTGGCTAGATATGGATTTTGGGTCCTATACACTAATTGGATTTATCACGGTGAACCAGAGTTTGCGGGTCGTCATGATCATGGACAATTTGCCGAGAGAGGGAGTTCCTCCAATGATCCAACAACGAACTGGATCAACGATATGTTTCCTCGTGAGAGCGGTGTCTTTGAGGAAGCACCAGATGTGCAACTCCCACCTCCGGAGATGGAGTGTTTCCCTGATATTGAGCCACTCGAGCCATTACCCCGATCTCCGGTCAACACAAGTGGTATGGAAAAGTACAACAACCTGATCGCATTGCAACAGACTCCGTTGTACCCCGGATGCAGTAAGACTGTCCTTGAATCTGTCATGGGAGTGATGAAGATCAAAACGGAGAACAAAGGCACTGTCAAATCGGTTGATGATTGGCTTCGGCTATGGGGTGGGGCGATGCCCCCCGGACATCGGCTTCCTACCAGTCATCATAAGGTGCGACATATCCTTAAAGATCTCGGCCTTTCCTACATCAAGATTCATGCATGCAGATACGATTGCGTTCTGTTTTACGGGGAAGGACTTGCAGATCTTGAATACTGCCCATTATGCAATACAGAGCGGTATAAGTTCACTCCTAAAGGAAACAAGAAAGCTGTGAAGATACTTCGGTACTTCCCGCTGATTGATAGGCTTGAGCGGTTGTTCATGTGTGCTTTCACGGCCGAAGCTATGAGATGGTGGGCTGAGAGGAATGTGCCTGACGATGACACCCTTAGACATCCCGCCGACGGAGAGGCTTGGAAGAAGAACGTGTTGGAGTTTCCCGAATTTGCATCAGAGGTTCGAAATGTTTGGCTAGGGCTATCATCCGACGGTTTCAACCCTTTTGGCAAGAAAGAGCTTCAGTACAGTGTGTGGCCAGTTATTTTGATTCCGTACAACTTTCCACCGTGGATGTGCATGAAGAAGGAATATAACATGCTCACATTGTTGATTCCAGGCCCAGGTTATCCGGGAAAGTGTCTCGATGTGTATTTGAGACCCGTAATTGAGGAGCTTCGGTACTTGAGTCTGAACGGCCACCTGGTCTACGACCGGTTCAAAAATGAGATGTTCCGGATGCATGCCATGCTTGTTGGCACGATCAGTGACTTTCCTGGGAGGGGTATGTTGTCGGGCAGCGTCACCAGGGGTTACAGGGCTTGTTCAGAGTGCATGACTGTTGATTGCTCCAGTCCTCATTGCAGCAAGATTGTCCAGATGCGTCACCGTCGTTGGCTTCCGCATGACCATCCATTTAGGGACGATGCACAGGCTTTTGATGGGACTGAAGAAAGGGGCTGGGCACCGGAGCAATGGACAGGGGAGGAAATATTGGCAGTGTTGAATGAGTATGACTTTGGTCCGCTTAGCAATCATCCCGATGTGTTGCGCACGATTCCAGAGAGGCCGGATCGGTATAGGTTCTGGTCACACAAGAGCATCTTATGGGAACTTCCTTATTGGGCCAGGTTGGCTACCAGATACTACCTGGATGTCATGCATATAGAGAAGAACGTGGGTGAAGCCGTGGTTGGCACAGTTTTGAATTGGGAGAAGAAAACAAAAGACACCCCCAAGGCACGCGTTGATCTGAGAAATATGGGACTGCGGGACCATTTGTGGTTGAGAGAGGGCAGGAGCAAAATGCCCCAAGCTCCTTACACCGTCACCAGGGACCAGAAACATGAAATCTTTGGATGGCTGAGTAATGTCAGGTAACTTTTTATTAATTAGGCATGTATTCCCTAAAGAATCCATCTGTTGTTGGACGACTATATATGCATGAAATCTAATTGTTGTTAATGGCTATGCAGGTATCCTTATGGTTATGCGGGTAACATAAGCAAGTGTGTTAACTACCGAGACAACAAGATGTACGGATTGAAGAGTCACGACTGCCATGTACTGCTTCAACGCCTCTTCCCTATTTTCATTCGAGCGTACTTGGAGGATGAAGTGGTTGAGCCGTTGGTGGCGTTGTCAAGATTCTTCCAGAAGTTATGCGCTAGAGAAGTTAGAAAATCAGACCTCATGAGAATGCATGAGGAAATCGTTTTTATCTTGTGCAAGTTCGAGAGGATATTTCCCCCAAACTTCTTTGACATCATGCCTCACGTGATGATCCATCTTCCCCAACAATTGTTGCTTACCGGTCCCGTACACTACACTTGGATGTATCCCATCGAAAGGTACATGTTATTCATAAATTTGATTTATACATGTTTTTAAATAAAAGTTGCATGCTCTTAACATGCACTTGTTAACCTTGCAGACAACTTGGAGACTACAAGAAATATGTGCACAATAAATCTGCGCCTGAGGGGTGTATTGCTGAAGCTTACATTGCGCATGAGTGTGTAACGTACGCCAAGTTGTACTTGGGAGCAATGGAGGACCCCCCACAACATCCAAGTCGAGATGACCCCGAGTTCAACCTATCTATCGTCGCCAACTCTGTTGTACCATACGGAAGCTTCAAGAAAAAGGGTGTGGACAAGTTGCCTGACCATGAGGTAGGGATTGCCCACTGGTGGGTTCTATTAAACTGTCCGGAGGTACAATATTGGAAACGTCACCATCTTCACAGCAAGGAAGTTCGCGGTGATGTCGAGTACCACAACACGACGTTTGCAGACTATTTTCCACAATGGGTAAGTGTATAAATATATATATTAGATGGCTTTCTTTTACAGTTCCCTATTCTTTAATCATAAACACACCGAGTGATTTGAGTTATATTTTTCAGCTGATGCAAGTGGCTGCGAGGGGTGGTCATACAAATTACTCAGAGGAATTGAGGCTGTTGTCGATGAAGCCGATATCTTCCACAGTCCGCCCAATGTGTGATGTCAACGGCGTTAAGTATATATGTGAAGCTAGAGACGGGGAACGCAAAACACAGAATTGTGGGGTGATGGTCGATGGTGCAGAGGGGGGCGTGGATTTTTACGGTGTCCTACAGTCAGTTGTTGAACTCATTTATGGGAACCGCATGAAAGTCCACTTGTTCAAGTGTCGATGGTTTGATACTAGGCCGCACCGCATACGGATCGATCAGTACGGCATACTTTCGGTGAATACCGCCACTAGTGTGTATGAAGACGACCCCTTTGTTTTCGCCACAGCGGCCAAAAAGGTCTTTTATCTTGACGATCCTTTGAACAAAGGCACGTGGAAGGTAGTTAACCATGTGTCTCAGCGAGACATATACAGTGCTACCACACTTGGTGTGAGCACAGAGTGTCAAGAAGCGACCGCATACCAAGAGCCGGACGCCGGCGACATTCCGGAATCCTCCACCATCCGCGATAATAATGTGACGCCGGGCAGAGTGGTTCGACTTCCTAGGGGTCAGGTGCCCATGTATGATGTTAATCCGAATCGTCTATATCAGGCAGACGATGACTCAGACGACGAGTACGAGCACCGGTTGCCAGATATTAACTACTATACTACGTCTGACTCAAGTGATGAGGATGATTCTGATTATCATCCTTAGTATACTATTTATGTATGTATTTGTGTACGATGGTGCATGCATGAATACATTTTTGTCCTTAATTACCGTTTTCCGAGTTTATGGGAAATTGTATTGAATTGTTTGTGTTATGTTTAGGAATTTATCAGGTGAAATAGGCAATTTTCAGGCCCTAAATGGCAAATTTTCAGAAAGATCAGAATTATAGCCGACGAAATGGACCATAATTCGTCGGCTATAATGCCCATACTTTAGCCGACGACTTGCAATTCGTCGGCTATAATGCCCATACTGTAGCCGACGACTTGCAAGTCGTCGGCTAAAGTATATTGACCGAAACCATACGTAGACCGTTCAAATGCAAAAGTGTCGTGAAATAAGATACGACCGAAATATTGAAATACGACTACGGTTGAAAAATGGGAAGATTCCGACAAAATCTGTGTGCCGAATGTTGCGATTAGGTGTTTTTTACTTCCGTTTTCCTATAGGTAGCCTGACGGTCGGTAAATTTTTGGAGGAAAATTTTTATACGGTTAGTTGCGTCGCATCGATTTGAAACTATTCTCTGTTGAAGGTCAGGCCAAAAAACGTCATTTAGACGGGCCAATTGCCGTTTTAAAGCGTTTCGAGGTTTGACCATGCAGTTTGACCGTCCCGATCGAGCCTTTAACGTTGTCAGATGTAGTTGGATTTTTTTTCCTACATGTATTTAATCTTAACGGTGATATCTGACGGTTGGAATAGATTTTCCAAACTTTTAGATTCGAAATCGGAACATATGCACTAATATTCCTTAACTTATTTACTAAGTGTTTAAGTGAATGTATAGTTTCAAATAGTTGCTATACGTAGACCGTTCAAATGCAAAAGTGTCGTGAAATAAGATACGACCGAAATATTGAAATACGACTACGGTTGAAAAATGGGAAGATTCCGACAAAATCTGTGTGCCGAATGTTGCGATTAGGTGTTTTTTACTTCCGTTTTCCTATGGGTAGCCTGACGGTCGGTAAATTTTTGGAGGAAAATTTTTATACGGTTAGTTGCGTCGCATCGATTTGAAACTATTCTCTGTTGAAGGTCAGGCCAAAAAACGTCATTTAGACGGGCCAATTTCCGTTTTAAAGCGTTAAGAGGTTTGACCAAAAGTTGACCAGGGAATAGCCGACGAAATACTTAACTTCGTCGGCTAAACTCTTGCGATCCGCGCCGTTTCATTGTCCGCCGTTGGATGGGCGAGATCTGACGGCTGGTGAGAGCTTATAGTATAGCCGACGAGATTCATATTATAGCCGACGAGATTCATAGTATAGCCGACGACATTCATATTATAGCCGACGAGACACTTAACTTCGTCGGTTATAATCGGCCCGCAAAGCCCAACTCCGGCCCGGCCCGTAAGAGTATAGCCGACGAATTTCGTCGGCTATGACTATAGCCGACGAATTAAAATTAAATCGTCGGCTATAATCCGTCGATTTAAACCGAGCCCTAGGCGCCTCTCCCTCATTTTCTGCTTAGAACCAAAATTACCCAATCGTTCCCCACCCCTCCCCGACGCCGACCGACCACGACGGAGCCTCCCCGACGCCGATCGACCCTCCCCGGCCCCACCCGATTCCTCCCCGCCCCGGCCCCCTCCTTCCCGAGCCCTCCCCGACCCGAAAGCCCCTGCCGGAGCCGCCCGAGCCGCCCTAGCCGCCCTGCCGCAGCCTCCCCTACCCGCCCCTGCCGCAGCCGCCCCTGCCCGCCCCTGCTGCAGCCGCCCGTAGCCGCAGCTGCCCCTGCCGCAGCCGCCCCTGCCGCCGTCGCCGTCGCCGCCGCACCGCACCACCGGTCCTCGTCCAGACTGCACCACCATGTCAGGTAGTCCCGATCGAGCCTCATTTAGGGTTTTTATTAATTTTGTCGAATTTTGTGAATTTTAGGGTTTTTGTGAATTTTTTGTGGAATTTAGGGTTTTTGTGAAATTTATGGAATTGTGTGGATTTTTTGTTAAATTTGTTAATTTTGTGGAATTTATATACTAATTTTGTGGATTTTTTGTTAAATTTACGGTTTTTATATACTAATTGTGGAATTTTGTTGAATTTATATACTAGTATACTAATTTATATACTAATTTATATATAATTAGGTATAAATATTTTTTTTCATTTTTATGACGATATATATATATATATTTTTCGGAATATATATATATATATATATATAATTAGGTATAAATATAGTTATGTATATATATAATTAGGTGTATATATATTTAAAAAAGTTTTTTATTTTTTTGTGAAATTTAAGGAATTTTGTGTTATATTTCGGAATATATATATATAATTAGGTATAAATATATTTAGGTACGTATATATATAATTAGGTATATATACATTGAATGATGTTTTTAATTTTGTTTTGTGGAATTTTTGTGCAATTTATGGAATTTATATACTAATTGTGCAGGAAACCGGCGCTTTGTAGACCGATGGCTTGGCAGACGGACCGAGAGCGACCCCGACGCTCAGGCAGGATCCAGCCGTGGGGGGAGCGGATCCAGCGGTCGTCGGGGCCTAGGCCGGCCTTTGAGTCGACGAGAGGAGACGTTGATGGGATTGACCCCGAGCGATCCACGTGGGGGCTCCTCGTATGAGTCGACGGGAGCGGGCCCTGACTCGAGTGTCGGAGGAGGACGCAGAGCCACCAGACCCCAGTGCACTTCAGCACTGTTCCAGGATCGGCAGCCGACCCCACCGCGCGCCGATCTGGACCCTCCAGAGATGCTCCCTGTCCCCCCACAGCGACATCATCCACAGCTACGGGGCCCACCGTCAGGGGGAGCAGGCCCCTCAGGGTCCACGCCCCGTATGTCTCCGCCATCGGGGATGTACATGGTCCAGTTCCTCCCTGCCATCCCTGAGTACGACGCTAGGGGGAGGCAGATTTGGAGGCACGACCGGCCCCACGAGATTCCCTGGGAGGAGGCCTACTTCTACAGTCCTTTCGACTCAGAGGACTGCCGCGGCCTGTGGGCCGTTCGTGAGAAGGACAAGCAGTACAACGACGCAGGTAATTGGTTAGTTTAATTAATTATTTAGATTGTTTAATTAATTATTTAATTAGTTAGTTTACATAATTATTTAACTATGTATTCATTTTAATTATGAAACAGGCGTCCTCGTCAATAAACCCGCGGGGACGAGACGGACCAGAGGGCCAGCGAACATGTCGACCCTGGAGAGGGAGCTGGCCGGTGGGATCAGAGAGATCCTGCCCGGTCCCGGTGAGGATGGACGCCCGATTGAGCGGAGAGACACCACCACCAAGTACATCAACGCGACGGGCATGCTCGTGCGGGACAGGGTCCCACTGTTGTGGCCCGACTGGGGCTCTGTGCCCGATGAGATCAAGGCGCGAGTGTACAATGCACTGTCGGTGAGTTAAATTTGATTTTTATTATAGAAAATAAACAATTATGAATTCAGTCCTTATAACTATATAAAAATATTTTCTAATTAATTTATAATGTTGCAGCAATGGTTTAGAGTCCATCCTACCTTGGACTGGTGGAGAGACGAGCAGCTGAAGAACAGGTTATGTGTTTTGCTTTTTTTTGTATAAATATATTTATTGGCAGTGTACGAATATATCTAACAGTTGTGTTCTGTTAATATAGGTACTCCGAGTGGAAGAACGAGCTGTCCACGCACTACAGGACGTACCATGTGGAGCAGCGCTTGGGGCGAGCTGCAACCCCCCACGAGTTCCGGTACAGGGAGTACGAGTGGCTATGGCTGGTAGCCTACTTCGGGAGCGACAGGGTCTCGGTAAGAAAATTTAGCCTGGTAGTATATAACTTTTTAATGTTATTTAATAATTAAATTATGTAGTTACTTAATTCAATTAATTAGTTAGTTAGTTAGTTATTAGTTATTAAATTAAGTCAGTTGGTTAGTTACATAGTTAGTTAGTTCGTTACTAAATTAAATTAAATTAAATTAAATAAAATTAGGTAGTTAGTAAGTTAGTTAGTTACTAAATTAAATTAGTTAGTTAAGTAGTTACTAATTAAATTAGTTAGTTAAGTAGTTACTAATTAAATTAAATTAGTTAGTAACTAAATTAGTTATTAATTTTATTTTGGTTAGTTCCTAATATTTTAATTTAGTTACTAATTTATATTTGCGTTTATATGTTTGTTGTTATAATACAGAAAATCTCGCGGACGAACAGCGACAACCGCAGGAGGAACGAGCACCCCCACCACGGCGGCGCCCGCTCCTGGAGGCAGTGGGCAGAGATGGCGAGGAGGGACCGACCGCTGAGGCCGTTGTCGTGGATTCATGCGCAGATGTATCCGGGGGGTCCCGACCAAGTGGTAAGTATTCGTCCATCTTCAATAAAAGTGTTTCATGAAATTAATTTATATATATATTTTTTAATTCGTTTATTATATTTTCTTGTCAATTAGGCGGAAATAGATGCGGAGACCGACGCGATCACTTTCGGGATCGCGCGAGACACTCTGGGAGACGGGGCGTCCGACGAGGCGATCGCGGAGTTTGCCTCCACGATCGACACCCTTGAGCCGCGCTTGGCCTCTCAGATCATGCACGCGGCGGTAGGGACGGGGAACAACTACTTCTACCAGAGAGGCCTAGGCGCGGCGGGAGATGGGGTTCTCAAGTTCACGCCGGCCAATCCCAGCACGCAGCGTGCGGCTTCGACGAGAGGAGACTTGCAGACGCAGCTGCAGAGGACTCAGGCGGAGTTGGCGAGGGCGGTGGAGGCGCTCCAGCAGGCGGAGTTGGCGAGGGCCGCGGAGGCTTCGGCGCAGCAGGCCAGAGACGCATCTGTGGCGGAGATGTACCGATGGATGCAGCAGTCTTGGGAGGCCCAGCAGGCTGGACTCCAGCCCCCGCCTCCGCCACAGATGCCCCAGTTCGTCGTCCCCACTCCCCCCCCGCATCGGAGTACGCCAGCCGATCAGGACAGCCATAGCCACCGGAACTCGAACGATCCGGTCGACGACGCTACGCGTTTAGGGGGTGATGATGAGTAGATATAGTGGGTTAATTTGTACAGTATGTAGGATATTAGGGATGGATTGATGTGGATATTTGTTGGATATTTGGATGTTTGTTTGTGCATTTTCTGCAGCCCCCGAAGACGAAGAGAAATTGGGCCCGAGTTAAATTTTTAAATTTTTTTAAATATTTAGGGGTTATAGCCGACGATATTGGCATTATTTCGTCGGCTATAAGCGCTATAGCCGACGATTTTTACCAAATTTCGTCGGCTATAACCGTTATAGCCGACGAAAATGACATATGTCGTCGGCTATACCCTCCCGGCTTCAGGCAAAAAAAGCCGTTCCTGGTACCGGCGATTGTTATGGCCGACGATAGTGTCGTCGGCTAAAACGGACGTATAGCCGACGATAGTGTCGTCGGCTATACTTCGGGTTAGGGGCAGTTACGTAATTGTTAAAGCCGACGATCTTCTCGTCGGCAATGTTCGAAGTATAGCCGACGACGCGCTTTTCGTCGGCTATACCTGGTGTTTCATAAGCCGACGACTTACCCCGTGTGTCGTCGGCTATACTATAGCCGACGGAGCAATCCCGACGAGATAATAGCCGACGATACTTCGTCGGCTATGACTATAGCCGACGAATTAATGGAAACGGCCGACGAGATGGCGTCGTCGGCTATGACGCCTTTTCTGGTAGTGAGAGGCTATAGTAGAGCAGAGGAGGAGGGCTATGAAGAACAAGGCTCTAGTTACTGTGGCCATTTATGTTTAATTTGCACCGAAGAAGGGAGGATATTCAAAGGTTGGTATGAGACGCAAAGACACTCCAGCATTCTTTATTGAAACTAAATTATTTCAACATTTTTTCTAGCATTCTTTCATCATACTGAGAAGAGCAAAATCTTCATTTGTCAAAAAACTTGGAAAAAAAAAAGTAGCTGTATCCAACAAACAAAAATTGCTTCTTTCATAGAGGACTTATGCTTTCCATTGAACAAATAATGGCCTTGCCAATTCTACCCATTTCAAAGTGAGAAGTTACAAAATCTCATCTTTTACAAAATCAAACAACAAAATAACACTGAATCTCTATTATTTGAATTTTCCAATGCTCAAAAAGATATGCAAATACCACAGCTGGGGCATTGTATATCTGTAAAATGATCTTGAGCGCTCAATCTCTCAGTTGTGTTATGTGTTCTTCCTCTTGTGAAAGTGCATAGAACTGTTTCAATGGTTCCTATAAAATACCAATTCAATGAAAATATGCATTACATATATGCTACAGCAAGGAATAGAACTTGACCTTATGCTATTATGTCGTGTCCCTAAAATATATCGAATAATATGATCAGATGAGTTGGTAAAAAATCACGAGAAGTGCGGGACAAATAGCCATATCGTTTGCCAATCGACTCCTTAGGATTATTAAAAATCTCATTTCCATGACAACTATTAATACTCATAGCTTTTGCTTCTCTTGTCTATCACTTCAAAATGTATTGAGGTGGAATTTTCTTGACATTCTTCTTGTCAAGCACTTTTAGTACATGAGCACACAAAACCCCAACAAAAGTAAACTTCTTACAACTACAATAGACATTGTGTGCTGGAGCTTTATATTTGACCAAGTGCTCATTATGTTCAGGGCTATATGATACTATATACTTTGATCTCATCCCACGTACTCTTGCCAACTTTGGTAGTACTATAATTATGAATTCTCACAAACTCTTTCTGAAAGAGTACGAAAACCTCTGGAGTATATTCCTCTGCTCCATGTTCCAGCATATGCGCACTTACCGCTAAGACAGGAGTTGTATCTATCATCTTGTAATCAACAATCAACTCTTCATATCTCCGATCAGCCAAAACTCTTTCATAATGTTCAAAAAAAAAATGCAAAAGATTATGCTCTGGCTTCAAATATTTCTTAAGCACATTATTCATGCCTTCACTACGCTGTGTGCTTTTCATATGAGCAGTGAAAGTATCTCTCCCATACACCAATGCCCACTTTTCTCGCAATAAATAAAGCAATCAACCACTTGTGTTCTTTTAGGCTATATTTCTCAAGCATAGCATTCCATGCTAAAAGCCATTCCTACTCAAACTCATACTCATACATACAATTACCAAAATCATCAACAAATTCAGAAGATCCATGAAAGACATGATTCAGGTTCTTAGCAGCATTTTGGTAAAGATGCGAAACACATAAGCGCTGTGTAGTTTGTGGAAAAACATATTTTATTGCTTTAGCCATGGCAGCAGACTGATCAGTAAGAATGGTTAATGGTTGCTTACCAGACATCGTAGAGAGGAAAGTCTCAAATAACCAAGTGAAAGATTCTATTGTTTCATCATATAACAAAACTGCGCCAAACAACGTTGTTTGCTTATGATGATTAACTCCAACAAAAGGTGCAAAGGGTCTACCATATTCATTTGAATAGTACGTCATATCAAAACAAAGCACATCTCCAAAAAACTTATAGTCACTTACCGATTGAGGATCAGCTCAAAATATATTGGTGATCATATCATCCTCATCAAGTTGGATTGAATAAAAATATGACGAATTCTGACATTACATCTTCTGGAATTATTGTAGTATAGCATCAGCATCTCCCGTTTCCATTTTAGACATTCGCTTTCTATGTATGTAATTCATGTAATCCTTTTTTGTAAATCCAAGATTCTCTGGCCCTCCCACTTCTCTACAGTGGATTTTATGGAGATAGCAGAACATTCAGCATCATCGGCATGTGCCTTTTGTGGCTTGGATATACTTCTATTGACCTTCATCATATGCTTCATTGGAGTACTAATTAAAATATGATTATGATCATTCTGAACTGAGACAACCTTGAAATTTCCATTTATCTGCAATTGAATGGTCAGATGCACTTCACAACCACATCTTGTAATTGGTCTAGAATATGATGCATTTGTACGACGCTTGTCCTTAGCCCGAAAACCTTCTTTTGAACAACTATAAGAGCATCCGCACCGACGAGCAAACAGGGGAGAGTTGCTCGAGCAGGAGGTGGGGCCGGGTGGATTTGCTCGAACAAACAGAGTTGGGAGCGCGCACCGGCGTCGAGAGAGGAGGAGAGGTGCTCGAGCAGTCAACCGGTCGTTTTGCTCGCCCCTTCGCTTGAGCAAACTTTGCTCGGGCGTTTGCTCGATCGCCTGGCGGAGCCCACAACACGTGGGTGACGTCCGGGCCTTTTTTTTTCTTTTCGGCTGCCGGAACAGGGACAACGACGACCGGAAGGACGCTGCCTCGAGCTAGGAAGGGTCGGAGATGACGCCGAGCGCCACCCTCGAAGGTTGCGGTCGCTCCCGAGCTTTGCTGCACCTCCCACATCGAGTGGCTCAGCTTGAGTCTTGGTTCAAACGAAAGAGGGGGTTGAGCTCGTCATTTCGGTGGGTGGCACGACGGCTGGCGTCGCCGGACGGCGGAGATTGACGGCTGGGAAGGTTCGGCGTCGAGAGAGAAGACAATGAACAGTAATCGGGGCAGCTGGGCCAATTAAATGCTGCCAAGTGTAAATTTGACTGGGCCATTCAAATTCCAACGGCTGAATAGATCTGGGCCTTCCATTTGAATCAAAAATTTTGATCAAACAGTCATAATTCAAAGGCAACGGCTACTATTTGTTCAGAACGGAAATAAACCCAAAAAATAGTAAAAAAATCCCTAAAATTTCAAAACTCTCCCAAAAATTTGCCTATAAATACTACTTCAATTTTTAATCAACTCACACCAATTTGTACACAACAAATTTCACATCTTCCTCCATCTCCTCTCTCATTTTGTTTAGCATTTTTTTTCCAAAACAGTGGGATTCCATTGGCTTCCTTCCGAAGATTTACAAATGTGCATCTCTTATGTCCGTCATAGCGTTGATGAATACAACGGTAACAAACAAAAGAGGGACAAATTGTGGGAGACAATTTTTGCCGATTATATGCAAAATTGGAAGCTAGCACCCGGTGAGAAACCTCCGAAGGAGCCGAGGTCCCGAATCGCGCTCGCTTCTCACTACAATAAGTTCAAGCTACTCTTACAAAAATGGGGCGAATGTTTGGCGGCGGCACAGCAACGTGTAGCTAGTGGCACTTCGTTAATGGATGAAGTAAGTTTACATTTTTTTTATCATATATGACGTATAATTGCCCATCGAGATTGCAAGATGCCAAAGGCCCTCTCCACATCTTTCCAGTATGTCTCTTGTTTCTTTGTGAAGAGTTTATCTTCCGGCTTCTGAGGATTGAGAATTGTTTTGACAAATGTAGAGTACCTTGGATAAATTCCGTCAGCTAGATAATAAGCGGTCGAGTACCTCTGTCCGTGGACTTCGTAAACGGCAGTTGGGCCTCTTCCGGCAAGGATTTCTGAGAACACGTTTGATAGATGGAGCACGTTAATGTCATTTTTAGCTCCAAGACACCCAAAGAAACTGTGGCATATCCGCGTATCATACGAGGCAACCGCCTCCAGGATAATCATTGGGCGACCCTTTCGACCCGAGTATGCCCCTTGATAGGCGGTTGGGCAGTTCTTCCACTCCCAGTGCGTGCAGTCGATGCTTCCAATCATGCCTGGAAAGCCTCGGCGTTCGCCTTTAGCTAGTAGTCGTGCGAGGTTTGCCGATGTAGGACTACGGAGGTATCTTGGACCATAAAGCTCGACCACTTGCCTGTAAAACTCCTTCATACATTCGAGGGTGGTCGATTCCCCTATCCTTGTAATTTCAGTACATTGATCCGCGGCTGATCCGTACGCCAACATTCGTAGAGCCCCGGTGATATTTTGTTGGGGAAGTAGCCCTAGCAAACCAGTGGCGTCTTCTCTTTGGTGCCAAGATTGGTCGTGGTTGCAGAGGTCCGTCATGATAATGTTGAATCGGTCTCTGCTCATCCTGTACCTCCGGCGAAAGTCTTGGGCGTCGAAGATTGGACGATCGATGAAGTAATCTTCCATGAGATTGCGGCCCCTAGATATCCTCAGACGCTCCTTATTCAGTTTTTTGCCGTGAAGTGAACCGCTTGATCGTGTTGGTTCATCATCATGTTGTGCTTTCGCCATGACCACCTGATTGACGAATGATTGCTCCATATGGGCATCCTCTTCTTGTTGACGTTGTCTCCGCTTGAAAAAATTGTTGAAGCTGAAAGGATTCATTGATGCGGATGAACAAGGAAATGTTGTAAGTGTTTAGATTGATGGATGAAAGATGTGAGTATAGAATGAGTGATATTAGACATTTTATAGCCAATTGGTCGAAAATCATATAAAAAATCAGCCCTAAATTATTTTGCCGACAATGACACGTGGCAGGGACACGTGTCAATTATCTATTAGTCGGAAATCTTATAAAAAATCAGCCATCCATTATTTTGCCGATAGTGACACGTGGCAGTGACACGTGTCAATTATCTATTACTCGGAAATCTTATCGAAAATCTTGGATAATATCGAGTCGATAATGATACGTGGCACATTATTATTGGTGGTAAATCTATCCGGTAAAAAAAATTTAATCATTTCACAACAAGACAAAATTGAATTGCTCAAGCAAATTGTTAATGGGTGTGAAAAAATCGATTTGGTTGAGCAAAATTTGAATTTCATTTGCTTGAAGCAAATTTTGCTTCTGGGCCCACCATTTGCTTGAGCAAGACCATTTCATGGGTGTGGATGCTCTAACACACCCATGTCACAAAATTCTCAATGTTTTTTCTACTGCTTCTTATCTTCACATTGAATCCATGTTTACCACCATAATCAATATAAAACTGATGTGCATTCTCAGCATCCACGAACTCTCTCCCAAGAATGACCTATTGTACTACATTGTCCATTAACTTGCAACACAATAAATTTTGTAATCAAATACTGAAGATTGAAATCTTATAGTTCTGTATTCTAACACTTCAGAAATCTAACAATTTTTTTTTAAAGTTAAAATCTAACAGCCTAAAAGGGATTACAACAGTACTAAAGCAAAAACATAAAGGAACATCGTTCTCTGCCTCGTTTGAATTCCAAGGATGATAACCACCTTCACTTAGTAAATTATTCCACGATGTGGAGAAATGAAGCTACACATGTTTCAGATTTCCAAGTAACACTGACGATTGAAATCTAATAGTTATGTAATCTAATACTTAAGGACTTGAACAGTACTAAAACAAATTGACCAATACTTACAAAAGACAGCGATCATGACAGTGGGATGAGGAAATTGATAGAATGTAAGGCGTGCACGGAGGAAGCCCAACGCCCTGAGAAAGGATTTAGTCTTAGTGAAGGTTTTGGTTTGGAATTGCGACAACACAATTGAGATTTTCCTGGGTATAGAAGGCTTGTTTGGAAGAGAAAAAGACTGTAATTTGTTATTTTTCGATGGAAAGGAAGCGGTAGAAGAGGAATTTTGGAAAGGTGAAAAAACTTCTCTCCGTCTCTCTTCCGTTAGCTTCTAAAAAATAAAATAGTATAAATTGTCACGTGTCATGGTGGCATTGGATGGTGTCAGCTCTAGTTGACCAAGGCGTGTCTGCGAAGTTTTTTCCAAAAAAAAAAAATAACACTAATTCTCAGAGTTTAAAACTTGTCTATACATAAATATCAACCGCCATCCCTCTAAAATCTAAAAAAACTTTCCTCCTCTTTTTCTAGAAGTCGTTGGCTGGCTTAGTGCCTAGAGGTGGCAAATAAGCAGCCTGGCCCATTTTAAGCGAGCATAACCGTGTTTCGGGTTGTGCTCGAACTGGCCTAATTATTTTACGTGCCGGGCTTATGCTAACCCATTTACTTAAACATTAAGCCCGACCCAACACATGGCCCAAGCTCAAATCTTGCAGGGCTGTGGTAAGGCCGAGCCAATAAAAAGGCCGTGCTGGCCTCAAAACAGGCTTCGGCTTGAGCACTCCCATTATAAGGCACAAACTTTTACAAAAACATATTTTTCTATAAAATAAGTGATATGTTCAAGGAGAAAAGATAATAGGGAGAACTTATGTTTTATTGATTGATAGAGAGGCCTTTATATAGGCATTACAATAAGTATCCCGATAAATCAGGGATTCCTTGTCTATTACAGAATCAACTATACTAGTCTAATTAGGTCAAGACACATCCAGGAAGTTACGGAAATAACCTTCATACAACACTCCTCCTTGTGTCGAGCGCCTAACTCCTCCTAGTGCTTACCATGTTGCCTCACTAAAACCTTGCCAGCAAAACAAACCTCTTGGGCAAAAATAAAATGCATGGATGAAGGGAAAAGAGCACAACACACCAATACTACACTTGTGAATAACATGTGATGTAGACTCCCCCTGAAGTCTAACAAACTTAGAGCTCTGATATATGGCGCATGCCTAGGCTCTTCACATGTTTCACATGCATAGATTTTCCCAAAGACTTGGTAAACAAATCTGCAACATTTGCATATGAACTCACTTGATTAACTTGGATGTTCAGGAATTCTTATTGTTGCACATTGTAAAAGAACTTAGGCGATATGTGCTTAGTGTTATCACCTTTGATAAAACCTAACTTCATCTGCTCAATGCAGGCAGCATTAACTTCATAGATATACGTAGGTTTATCGGTGGTAGACACTAGTCCACACAAATCACGAATGTGGTGAATCATTGACCTTAGCCAGACACATTCTCTAACAGCCTCATGGAGGGCAATGATCTCTGCGTGATTCGATGAAGTAGCAACCAAAGTTTGCTTGGTTGATCTCCAAGATATCGCTGTATTTTTCATGGTAAAAACATAACCAGTTTGGGAACGAGCACGATGTGGGTCAGAAAGATACCCAACATCTGCAAAACCAACTAACACGTTGTTGGGAGTCTTTAAGTAAGGGAGACGTCCAGAAAAGGGCACATTTGAGTGTCGGACGCGTCGCCATCATCATCCTCCACGCCGCCCGCGCCAGCGGCAGTACCATGGCACACTACCAGAAAAAACAGTATTACCGACGAAAAAAAAAAAACGGCCGACGACATACTTTTTTCGTCGGCTATTCCCAAGAATGGCCGACGATTTTTTCTTTCGTCGGTAAAAATAAAAAATCGTCGGCTATTCCCCAAGAATGGCTGACGATTTTTTCGTTCGTCACTAAAAAATATTTTTCGTCGGCTATACCCCTAGAATGGCCGACGATTTGAATTTTCGTCTGCCTTTCTCTTAAAGTATAGCCGACGAAAACTTTAAAAAGTTTGGCCGACGAAATTTGAATTTTCGTCGGCTATAAGTCTTTATATTTTCAGATTTGGACAGAAGCTGCTCATTTAAAAAAAAACAGTGAAAAATCTGTGGGTATTGTTGAAATCCGTCATCTCTTACATTGTGGAGCTATATATAGGTACGTATATGTGTATATATGTTGATTTTGAGTTTTAGTTGAGTTGATTTTGAGTTTTAGTGATTTTGATATAGTAAGTGATTTTTTGTTTTTTTGTTGTTTTAGTGTTAGAATGTATGTATATATGTTGATTTTGAGTTGTAGTTGAGTTGATTTTCAGTTAGAGTTTAATTATGTGTTTTAATTTGATGTTATTTTAATTAGTGTTAAAATATATATAAATATGTTAATTAATGGTTGTTGATAGTGTAATGAACTTAAATAATGGTTGTTAATTAATGGTATATATATATATATATATATATATATATATATGAGTTGATGTTGATAATAATATATATGTGTTAATTAATTTCTTATTAATTAAAGTTATACATATATATTATTATCAGGCTATATATGGATCGAGATAAGAGTTGGATTTCGCTTCCAAGGCATGACCGACGATACACTACAGGAGTTGTGGATTTTTTGCAATTCGTCGAGAAAAATGCAAACGGGAAGGAATACCATTATTGCCCGTGCAAGAAATGTAAGTGTCGCAGTGATATGTGTCGATTTCCGATTATGACAGTATGGGAGCACCTAAAGAGTAATGGGTTTTGACCGAAGTACAAACGTTGGATATATCACGGTGAGCCATCATTAGATGG
Organism: Potentilla sterilis; assembly: GCA_963682095.1. Taxonomy (NCBI): domain Eukaryota; kingdom Viridiplantae; phylum Streptophyta; class Magnoliopsida; order Rosales; family Rosaceae; genus Potentilla; species Potentilla sterilis. The sequence goes on from OY821764.1 coordinate 1,910,372, forward strand.
ATCGCATGATCATGGGCAGTTTTTTGAGGCGGGCAGTAGTAGTACATCCAACGATCCAACAATGGCATTCGTCAACGACGTGTTTCCTTTTGAAAGCGGTGTACGTGGGGAACAATATATGCATGACCCGGTGCAGCCGTTCCCACAAGTTGTCAACACTGCTGCCTTTGACAAGTACAACAAACTGATTGCATTGCAACAGACCCCTGTGTCTTCAAGTTCTGAGAAGACAGTTCTTGAAAGTGTGATGGAGGTCATGAGGATTAAAGTCGAGACAAAATCGAGCATCAGGCAAGTGGATGAATATCTACAGTACACTTCTTCATTGTTGGAGGAGGGTCATCGTAATCCTACCAATCACCGTAAGGTCCGAAGTATCCTCAAAGATCTAGGGCTTTCCTACATTAAGATCCATGCATGCTCATTTGACTGCGTTCTCTTCTGGGGTAAAGATGCAGAAGGGAATGACCTTGCTAGCCTTGACGCATGTCCGATATGTCAGTCTGACCGATATATGTTGACGGGAGCAGGCAATAGGAAACCTGTGAAAGTGCTTCGGTATTTTCCGTTGAGAGATAGGCTTGAGCGGTTGTACATGTCAGAAACCACCGCAAAAGCTATGAGGTGGCATGGTGAGCGGGACGCGGGAGACGCAGATATCATGACACACATCTCTGACGGAGCGGCTTGGAAGCATATAAACAATGAGTTTCCTCATTTTGCGTCAGATGTCAGAAACGTCAAGCTCGGGCTCTCAACCGACGGGTTCAACCCTTTCGGCACCATGAGTCTTTCATACAGTATATGGCCGGTGGTTTTGGTACCTTACAACCTTCCTCCGTGGATGTGCTTGAAGAAGGAATATAATATGTTGACGTTGTTGATTCCGGGGCCTGGTTACCCAGGGAAATGTCTCGATGTGTATATGAGACCATTGATTGAAGAGCTTAAGGTATTGTGGGACGTTGGTCATCCCACTTTTGACAAGTACAAACAGGAGACGTTCCAGATGCATGCCATGGTTATTGGTACCATTAGTGATTTTCCTGCTTATGGGATGTTGTCGGGCAGCATTGTTAGGGGATACAAGGCTTGTCCAGAGTGCCTCAGCGATTATGGGAGCACCCCTCATTGCAACAAGATATGCCGAATGGGTCATCGTGTGTTCCTTCCGGCGGATCACCACTGGCGTTACGAGTCCGCCGCATTTGATGGAATCGAAGAACACGGTGGTCCTCCCAGAAGATGGACGGGAAGAGAAATTTTAGCAGTGCTTAATGAGTACGATTTTGGGCCCCTCAGCAATCATCCCGATATTGTAGCGGAAATACCTGAAAGACCTGAGGAGTACAAATTCTGGACACATAAGAGCATATTGTGGGAACTCCCGTACTAGTTTGAGTTGCTGATCCGTCACTTCCTAGACGTTATGCACATAGAAAAAAATGTTTCTGAAAGTGTGGTGGGCACAACGCTGAACTTGGAGGGGAAGACGAAAGACGGTCCTAAGGCTCGCACTGATCTGCAAAACATGAATATCAGAAAACAACTATGGTTGAAACAAGGGAAGAGAAAAATACCTCAAGCTCCTTACACCGTCAAGCCTGAGCATAAACCAGAAATTTTCCATTGGATAAGTCGGGCCAAGTATCCTTCAGGCTTTGCTGGAAATATAGCCAAGTGTGTGAACAGACAATTCAACAATCTGTACGGGTTGAAAAGTCATGACAATCATATCCTGCTACAACGTCTCTTCCCTGTTTTCATTCGACCGTTCCTTCCCCGTCACGTTGTGGAGCCGTTAGCGTTGGCAAGATTTTTCCAGAAGGTACGGGAAGTGAGAAAATCTGACCTCCGGGAAATGCAACAAGACATCATTCATATCATGTGTAAATTTGAGATGATATTTCCTCCAAATTTTTTCGACATCATGCCTCACCTCATGATCCATCTTCCTCGGCAGTTGTTGCTTACCGGTCCTATGCACTTCACTTGGATGTATCCGATGGAAAGGTACGTATTTTACACCTTATGTTAATTTCCTCATCAATATATGTGATATAGTGTTAATGTATTATCATAACACTTTAAAAACTTGATTTACAGGCAACTTGGACAATACGGTGGTTTTGTCCAAAACAGATCCGCACCTGAAGGATGTATAGCTGAAGCATATATTGCGCACGAGTGCGTCACCTACATAAAGCTGTATTTAGGAGCGTTACAGGAAACCATACCGGAAGATGTACCTTCACAGTTCAATATTTCCATACTCTCCGACGATGTTGTACTCGGTGGAAACATGCCAGTTTCCTACAAGTTGAAAGATTATGAGGTAGTCATTGCACATTGGTGGGTACTAATCAACTGTCCAGAAGTTCAGTTTTGGAAGAACATACATCTACACTGTGAACAAGTAGGAGGTGATCTCGATTACCACAACCGTACATTCGCAGAGTATTTCGGCCGCTGGGTACGTAACTTTAACACTATTCTATACGTGTTTATATATTATTGTGTATAATTATTCATATTTATAGTTGATTCTGATGGTTGCAGATGGACCTTATTAAAAATGATAATCACCCAAATTGGTCGCACGAACTCAGACTTCTAGCGATGAGGCCGGTCTATTCAAAAGTTTATGCGACGTGCAAGGTGAATGGTGTGTTATTACAATGTGAAGAGAGAGACCTCAGACTGAAAACACAAAATTCAGGGGTTATGGCACATGGTGGGGATGCTGAAGTTGACTATTACGGTGTTCTCCATTCAGTTGTGGAACTGCATTACGGGGAAGGCATGAAAGTGCACCTTTTCAAGTGTAGATGGTTTGACACACGGCCGCAGAGCATGAAAACCGATCAATACGGCATAACTTCTGTGAACACTAGTACATCATGGTATGAGGACGACCCGTTCGTTTTAGCCACATGGGTGAAACAAGTGTTTTATCTTGATGATCTCGCCAAGGGTGACCCGTGGAAAGTAGTCAACACTATCCACCATCGCAACATTTACCGGGCGTCTACACTTGGAGTGGCTGAAGAGAACGAGGAAGGGGGCACCGCGTATCAAGAGCCCAACTCAAACGGTATTCCTGACTCCTCTTTTATTCGCCTAGACACGCCGGTGCGAATTTGACGTGAAGAGCCACTGCTTGTTGATGTTGATCCAAATGAAGAAACTAACGAGGACTCTAGTGGTGAGGAACGACATAGATTACCCCTATCGAGCAATTCATAAACCGAAGAAGACTCATCCGATGATTCCGATTACAATCCGACGGATTAAGTAATTTAGATGATGTAATCCACTCGATCATTTCTAATGAACGGGCGTGGGGATGAGCCTCCCAGCTAGGCTGGGTTCCAAACCCCTTAAAAAATTTTTTGAAATATGTTGACTGTTAGGTTTCTGTTTTTTTATGTTCAATTTTGGTTATATATGAACAGGACATAGGCATACGGGAGGTGTAACACCACATATTTTTTTATTTTTTTCACAGAATAGCCGACGAAAAATGCATTATTTCGTCGGCCATTCACAGAATAGCCGACGAGAAATTCAATTTTTCGTCGGCCATTATCATAATAGCCGACGAAAATTCATTATTTCGTCGGCCATAAATTTATTGAAAAATAAATATTTTATTTTTGACAGAAAACGACAAAAGAATAGCCGACGAGTACTAGGTTTGATTTCGTCGGCTATGATTAAAAAAAAAAACAAAAAAACAGCAGCTTCCATTTTCTATCACTATCGACAAACCATTGCTTCATCCTTCAAATGCAAATGTGTCGTGAAATAAGATATGACCGAAATATTGAAATACGTCTACGGTTGAAAAATGAGAAGATTCCGACAAAATCTGTGTGCCGAATGTTGCAGTTAACTGTTTTTTAACTTCCGTTTTCCTATGGGTAGCCTGACGGTCTGTAAATATTTTTCGACAAATTTTTATACGATTAGTCGCGTCTCATCGATTTGCAACTATTCTCTGTTGAAGATCAGGCCAAAAAACGTCATTTAGACAGGCCAATTTCCGTTTTAAAGCGTTTAGAGGTTTGACTTCGCTGTTTGACCGTCCCGATCGAGCCTTTAACGTTGTCAGATGTAGTTGGATTTTTTTTCATACATATTTTTAATCTTAACGGTGATATCTGACGGTTGGAATAGATTTTCCAAACTTTTAGATTCAAAATCGGAACATATGCACTAATATTCCTTAACTTGTTTACTAAGTGTTTAAGTGAATGTATAGTTTCAAATAGTTACTATACGTACACTACCAGATACGGGGGAATAGCCGACGAAAATTTTTTCGTCGGCCATTCCATTTTTTCGTCGGCTATACCCTCTGCCGACGAAAATTTCGTCGGCCATAAGTCGTCGGTAATACGCCGTCGGTAATACCAATGGCCGACGAAAAAAAAAATTTCGTCGGCTATAGTTAAATATGGCCGACGAATCCAAAAATTCGTCGGGCAAACGTGGGAGAAATAGCCGACGAATTTCGTCGGGTATTTTTGAGTATGGCCGACGAAATCCATTAAGTATGGCCGACGAATTTCGTCGGCTATTGTGTTTTAACTATAGCCGACGATTTAATAAAATTTCGTCGGCTATTTCCTCGAAATATATTAATATTTTAATAGGCATAATTAGTTATAGCCGACGAAATACTAGAATTTTCGTCGGCTATACAACTTATAGCCGACGAAAATTGGTAAAATTCGTCGGCTATTCTTAAATTTTAGGCAAAAAAAAAATTAAATTATGCTTTGGATGGAGGAGGGGAAGGAGGAGGGGAAGGAGGAGGAGGAGGCCGGAGGAGGGGAAGGAGGAGGAGGGGAAGGAGGAGGAGGAGGCCGGAGGAGGGGAAGGAGGAGGAGGAGGCCGGAGGAGGAGGGGAAGGAGGAGGTCGGAGGAGGAGGAGAAGGAGGAGGAGGAGGAGGAGGAGGAGGAGGCCGGAGGAGGGGAAGGAGGAGGCCGGAGGAGGAGGAGAAGGAGAAGGAGGAGGAGGAGGAGGAGGAGGAGGAGATGGAGGAGGAGGAGGAGGCCGGAGGAGGAGGAGGGGAAGGAGGAGGAGGAGGAGGAGGGGAAGGAGGAGGAGGAGGAGGAGGCCGGAGGAGGAGGAGGAGGAGGAGGAGGAGGAGGGGAAGGAGGGGGAGGAGGAGGAGGGGAAGGAGGAAGAGGAGGAGGCCGGAGGAGGGGAAGGAGGAAGAGGAGGCCGGAGGAGGGGGGGAAGGAGGAGAGAAAAAAGGCGGGAGGATTTAAAAGATTTAGAAGGAGTATAGCCGACGAAATAAAAGATTTCGTCGGCTATACTTAGAGAATAGCCGACGAAATTAAAATATTTCGTCGGCTATTCTCTAAGTATAGCAGACGAAATCTTTTATTTCGTCGGCTATACTTTGGAAAATCAACAGCCGTCGGATCTGAGCCATCCAACGGCGGACAATAAAAAGGCGCGGATCAAGAGTTTAGCCGACGAAATATTTGAATTCGTCGGCTATACTTAGAGAATAGCCGACGAAATTTGAATGTTTCGTCGGCTATTCTATGAAAACATACTAAAATGCCGTTTTGAGGCCCTAAACGAACTCGAAAGCCCGAAAAAGCCCACACGTCGTGGCGAGTTTTGTTCCTGGCGTCGTTCCCTTTCCGGAATGGTATCACAATCATCATTCGGACGCCGGACGCCAAATCTACAGTAAACCGGGTTTTGACTGATTTCATTCTTTCGGCACGCGGATTTTATCGGAATCTTGTCATTTTTCAACCGTAGACGTATTTCATTATTTCGGTCATATCTTATTTGACGACACTTTTGCATTTGAAGGGTCTACGTATAGCAACTATTTGAAACTATACATTCACTTAAACACTTAGTAAACAAGTTAAGGAACATTAGTGCATATGTTCCGATTTTGAATCTAAAAGTTTGGAAAATCTATTCCAACCGTCAGATATCACCGTTAAGATTAAATACATGTATGAAAAAAAATCCAACTACATCTGACAACGTTAAAGGCTCGATCGGGACGGTCAACCGGGTGAGTCAAACCTCTAAACGCTTTAAAACGGAAATTGGCCCGTCTAAATGACGTTTTTTGGCCTGATCTTCAATAGAGAATAGTTTCAGATTGATGAGACGCGACTAATCGTATAAAAATTTTCCTCAAAATATTTACCGACCGTCAGGCTACCCATAGGAAAACGGGAGTAAAAAACAGTTAACCGCAACATTCGGCACACAGATTTTGTCGGAATCTTCCCATTTTTCAACCGTAGCCGTATTTCAATATTTTGGTCATGTCTTATTTCACGACACATTTGCATTTGAAGGATGAAGCAATGGTTTGTCGATAGTGATAGAAAATGGAAACTGCTCTTTTTTTGTTTTTTTTTTAATCATAGCCGACGAAATCAAACCTAGTATTCGTCGGCTATGCTATTCTTTTGTCGTTTTCTGTCAAAAATAATCGTATAATTATTTTTTTTAAAACTTATGGCCGACGAAATACTTAATTTTCGTCGGCCATTGTTCGTAAATAATTATTTTTAAAAAAAGTATAGCCGAAGAAATAATTAATTTTCGTCGGCCATTGTTCGTAAAATAATTATTTTTAAATAATTTATGGCCGACGAAATAATTAATTTTCGTCGGCCATTATTCGTAAAATAATTATTTTTAAAAAAACTTATGGCCGACGAAATAAAAAAGTTTCGTCGGCCATTCTTCCAAAAGTTTATAGCCGACGAAAACTTTAAATCGTCGGCCATTATAGGAGTATAGCCGACGATTTTTCATTTTTACCGACGAAAAAAAAAATCGTCGGCCATTCTATGGGAATGGCCGACGAAATTTTTTTTTTGCCGACGACAAAAATTTTCGTCGGCCATTCTTGGGAATAGCCGACGAAAAAAGTGTTTCGTCGGCCGTTTTTTTTTTTTTCGTCGGCAAAGCCTTTTTTTCTTGTAGTGGTAGACTCTTCAAATGCAAATGTGTCGTGAAATAAGATATGACCGAAATATTGAAATACGTCTACGGTTGAAAAATGAGAAGATTCCGATAAAATCTGTGTGCCGAATGTTGCGGTTAACTGTTTTTTACTTCCGTTTTCCTGTGGGTAGCCTGACGGTCGGTAAATATTGTGAGGAAAATTTTTATACGATTAGTCGCGTCTCATCGATTTGAAACTATTCTCTGTTGAAGATCAGGCAAAAAAACGTCATTTAGACAGGCCAATTTCCGTTTTAAAGCGTTTAGAGGTTTGACTTCGCTGTTTGACCAAAGGTTTAGCCGACGAAAAGTCTATTTCGTCGGCTAAACTATTGTGATCCGCTTATTGTCCGCCGTTGGATGGCTGAGATCCAACGGCTGCTGATTGTCCAAAGAATAGCCGACGAAATATTTAATTTCGTCGGCTAAACTCTTGCGATCCGCGCCTTTTCATTGTCCGCCGTTGGATGGGGGAGATCGGACGGCTGCTGAGCGCCTAAAGTATAGCCGACGACATTCAAAGAATAGTCGACGACATTCAAAGAATAGCCGACGATATTAAAGATTTCGTCGGCTATAGTAAAGAATAGCCGACGAAATCTTTTTTAATCGTCGGTTATTCTATCAGGTATAAGTCTGAAACTACCGAACCCTAGCCTCCATTTTCTGCATTTTTCATATTTCTCCTCCTCCGTACACCTCCGCAGCAATTCAGATTGCGTCGCACCGCCGCTCTGCTCCTCCTCCTCCTCCATCCGATCCGGTAACCTTTTTTTTTTTTTTTTTAAATTATTTTAATTTAAATATGTTAATTTAGGTATAATTTAGGTATTTATGTTAATTTAGGTAATTTTTAGGTATTTATGTTAATTTAGGTAATTTTTTTTAAATTTATTTTAATTATATAATTTAGGTGTAATTGTATAATTTATACGTATAAATTGGTTGTTGTTCAAGGAAGGTTAACTCAGTAACTTCCGTGGTGTGTCTTGTCCTAATAAGACTAGAAGTCTAGATACTCTATTAGATAGGGAATCCCTGTTCGCCAGGGATACTTGATGTAATGCCTATATAAAGGCCTCCTTATCAATGAATAAAGACAGAGAGATTTATCAATCTATTTCTCCTACAACACGTTATCAGCACATTGCTCTAGCCTCCCGTCTAATAAGCCCTAGAAACCCTAATTCCGAATTTTTTTTTCGAAAACCTAACCTACCGTCGGCCGCCGATTCTTAACTTCGGCACCGTCGGCCTCTTCTCAGCAGCATCTGCGCTGTTCGCCTGCCGCACTGTACCCTCGAGTACTGCTTCTCCTCTGCCTCTAGGCAGACAACCCGCTCGCCAGCAGCTCTCCCTTGCGTGCTACTTTTTGCACGCATCTGCCAGAAGATCAAAATTGCTCGCAAGCCAAGCAAGCGATCCGCGAACCCTTATTCGTGGTTGAGAAGAAATCAAGAAAAATCGAAGAAAACAAGCTTCCCCAAGAGTCAAGTTTCGTTTGATCAAGCTTCTCTTGAAGAGGTAAATATTTTTATAAACGTTCCCGCTTATGAAAATTTCAATAGTTGGGTTTTGTTTTCTTCCGGGACCTTTCCGTGTCCCTGCTTCTTCATCCCGATTCTATCGCTTCTCGGGACGGCATACGGGGATTTAGTCACCCCGGTGCCAACGTTTATTGGGGTAACTGTGATGTTACCGGCCACCGTTATGCTTGTGACTGTGATGTCACTGTGAACCATAACGTATTATCTTTTTTGGAAAGAAAACAAAGAGAAGATATCGATTGTGACTTGAAGTCACGTTAAGCATCGATTTATGTGACCATGATATATCTTGGCACTGTTCTAAAAGAACAATCAAACTTGATTAGTATTCAAACATACTAACGTCTCCCTGTTTGTGTTCTGTAGATGGCTGACACTCAGCGTCCAGAATTTGACATCTTGGATGTCCAAGGCAAGGAATACAAGAGGTGGGTCTCAGATGTTGAGAACACTTTCATTGGTAAAAGATTTACTGCCACCATCAACCCTCCTGAGGATGAAAGCTTACACGCTTCTCCTGAACAGAAAGCACAAGCCCTGATGTTTCTCAGGCGCCATATCCATCCGACGCTCAAGAAGCAATACCTGAGGAAAACTGATCCCAAAGAGCTATGGGATATCCTCAAGGACCGCTTCGACAATGTGCATGACGCACAACTCCCAGACCTCATGTCTGATTGGGAGCAAATCCGCTTACTGGATTTTGATTCCGTCCAGGAATATCATCAGACTATGCTAAACTTGCAATCTGATTTGAGCTTTTGTGGGGTCGAAAAGACCGATGATGATATGATGGAGAAGACTTTCACAACGTTCCCAGAATCTGCGTCCATGTTGTCGCATCAGTACCGCGATCTCCGCGAGAAAGGCACTATCAAAACCTTCAGCGATTTGATGAATGTGCTTCAGAGAAAGGAGAGGTACCATGAGTTGATTCTTACCACCAATAAGAGGCCTCGAGGACCGAAATTCATTGCGGAATCTCATCAAGCCCGTGGTAAAGCTTTTAAGCAGAAGCATCAACCTCATGAACGTCAAGCACCGCCACCACGTACGCCAAGAGCAATACGTGGCGGACGAGGAGGGAGAAGAGGCGTCGGCCGTGGCCGACAGCTTTCTTGGACAAGGGATGATGGCAGAGCCGCCGCTCCCAGAGGGAGGAACAGTTTTGGTTCCGGTCCCAGGCGTGGTGGCCATACGCCGAACAATGCTTCGGCTCCTTGCTTCAAATGTGGTTCTAAGAATCATCTCCAACGCGATTGCATAGCAAGCAGAGATATTCAAGCCGCTTACAAGAAACACAAACAATACATAGAACAAGAAGCACACTATGTAGGAGACTTTGAGGAAGAAGTATACGATGAGGAAGATACGAACTTCGCCATCGATGACTTCCAACCTACCAAGAAACGTAGGACTCAGGAGTATGATACTCCAGACTATGCATAAGTATTTGACTTAGGTCATGAGATACGTGTTCAAGTTTGATTTTGATTGTTATCTTGACAAAATAGTCAATAAATCACGACTTTGATCGATAAGTCGTTCTATTTAGAACAACCTTGATGTATTCTTGAGTTGTCATCAATAAAATCTATCTTATTCTACGAATGATTTAAGATTTTTACATCCCTGAAAGCAAAATTGGTTCAATGCGTCCAATTATCAATGACATAATTATTTTGAGTTCACCAAAATTCTGGTGATGTTAACTCGTATCCGGAAAAATCACAAAAGACAAAAGGAGAGATACGCGATACGCCATCCGCGAGCCGCGATGCGCGATACGCCATCCGCGAGCTGCGATACGTGATCCGCGATCCAAGATCCGCGATCCGTGATCCGCGATCCGCTATTCGCCAACTGATCTGAGATCCGCGATCCGCCAACTTGGCTGCGATCCGCCATGCCTCGCTCGCCAAAGCCCATAAGCGCTTGGCCGCGACTCGCTAGGCCTCACTCGCCATGGCCATTCGCCAGCTTGGCTCAGCACCGAATCCGGTTTTTGAAACCAACAATCGATAGCCTATCGAACAAATGCAACTTTTGCATCAATGGCTCGGCAACGAAGTGTCTTCGGACTCGCCATGCTTCGGATTTAGCTCAACCGTCGCATCGCATTGCCTCAATGCCTGACCGATTCTCACCACTCGCCTTGCTTCGGCTCGGCCTCTGGGTCGCTTTGGCCTTACCACAGCTTCGGCTTTGGCTTGGCTCCGGCCTTTGCCTTGGCCTCGGTCTTGGCTCGGCCACGCCACCTACGACGGTGTCCGGTCTCAATCTCTGACCTAGGCTATGATTATCAATGGTGATACTCGGTGATTAAAATGCGGCTTATCTCTTTCTCTCAAGTTTTGTCGTTGCCATGGCTATGTTATTGGCCTTAATGCACTTCATTTTGTGATGATATATTGTTTCAGTACACTTACTTTAAAGTGTTCGCCAAAGTCTAAAGTAGACTATTGATTCAATTTACATTGTTTTTGTAGATGTATCAAGGCGAGATTGAGTGTTTGTTGGATTGTGCAACAACTCACACGATTCTGAGAAATCGACAATTGTTTTCGGATTTTACGCCAAGAGAATCGTCGTTATCTACGATGACAGGAACTGGACCCGTAATTAAGGGTCGTGGCACTGCTCAATTCTTACTGCCAAATGGCACTGAGATTCGGGTAGAGGACGCCCTATATGCGCCTAAGGCGCCAAGAACCTTGCTAGCTTTCAAGGATGTGCGTGACAATGACTATCACCTCAGCACTTATGTTGAAGATGGAACTGAATATCTGTTGATCACCTCCACTCAATCTATGCGCACTCGCATTGTGGAGAAGTGTAAGCGAGTTCGCAATGGCATGTATTTCACAACCATTCGAGCCAACGAATCTCATGTTGTTATATTATGTGATTCTGATGCTTATAAGCTTTGGCATGATAGACTCGGTCATCCGGGTCGTGATCTGATGATCCGTATTTTGAAATGCTCCCACGGTCATCCATTTTTCCGATCACAAAAGCACAGAGGGCGCCTCGGCCTCGGCTCGGCCGTGCCGTCGATAGCCGCCTCTCAGCTCCAAGGAGAGGTTCGGCCCCCTCCTGCTTCTCATGCTTCTGTAGCGATGTCTAATGCTCATCGTTCGTTTTGCAAAGCTTGTTCACTAGCAAAACTTCAAGCAAGACCATCTTTTGCTATTGATAATAAACAGAATATTCCGTTTCTACAACGAATACAAGGTGATATTTGTGGACCTATAACACCAGAATGCGGACCATTTAGATATTTCATGGTTCTGGTTGATGCATCAACGCGTTGGTCACACGTAGCGTTGTTGTCCACGAGGAATGCTGCATTCGCTAAACTCCTAGCTCAGATTATTAAGCTTCGGGCTCACCACCCGGACAATCCGATTAAGTCCATCAGACTGGATAATGCTGGAGAGTTTACCTCAAAGTGTTTTGATGACTATTGCATGTCAGTTGGGATTGAAGTTGAACATCCCGTACCCCACGTTCATTCTCAGAACGGTCTTACAGAAGCCGCTATCAAGAGACTACAGCTTGTAGCTAGGTCTCTTGTCATGGCCACAAACTTGCCAGTTTCGGCATGGGGATATGCAATATTACATGCAGCTATGCTTATTCGTCTACGACCCACAGATAGCCAACCATTTAGTGCGTACCAGTTGGTAACTGGTTACGAGCCTGATATTTCGCATCTGCGTACTTTTGGTTGTGCCGTATATGTGCCTATCACGCCTCCACTGCGTACCAAGATGGGTCCACAACGACGATCAGCTATTTATGTTGGATATGAAGCACCAACTATTGTCCGCTATATAGAGCCTATGACAGGTGATCTGTTTACTGCAAGATTTGCAGATTGTCACTTTGATGAGACATCCTTCCCGCCGTTAGGGGGAGATGGGGCCGCATCCGTCCCAAATGAACGTCAGGAATTGACGTGGTTCTCTCCCACTATGTCTCATTATGATCCCCGTACGTCTCAGTGTGAGACTGAAATACAACGCATATTAGAACTACAAAAGGTGGCGGATACGATGCCCGACTCCTTTACTGATATTGCGAAAGTGACAAGATCAACCATACCCGCTGCGAATGTACCTGCAAGGCTTAACATTCCTCGCCATGCGCGAGCACGAGCCGCCGGTCTCGGACCCGCAGCCCTAGGTGCCATCGGCAGCCTAGGCTCGGCACCTCCAAGTGGAGAGCCGGCGTCGACTTCGGATCCTCCTAGAAAGAGGGGGAGACCAATCGGTTCCAAAGACAATGTACCTAGAAAGAGGGCATGTGTCCAGGCACAAAGCGATCCGTTCATCATTGATACTGTGACGCCGTCACACGAGATTGTCTCCGACTATACCTATGTCCAAGAATCAACTCTGAATCATCTGGGGGACGCCTCAGACTCACTGTTGATGTTGGAGAACAAGGAAATCTCACTAAACTACTTATGCATGCACAATCTGATGGAAAGAAATTCCATGTATATCGATGATGCATTCGCCTACGCCGTTGCTCAAGAAGTTATTGACGACGACGATATGGAACCCCGCACTGTTGATGAATGTCAACGTAGGGCGGATTGGCCGAAGTGGGAAGAAGCAATCCAGGCTGAACTAGACTCTCTAAAGAAAAGGCAAGTATTCGGACCGGTTGTGCCTACACCGCCGAACGTGAAGCCTGTTGGACATAAATGGGTCTTTGTCAGAAAGCGCAATGAGAATGGCGAAGTCCAGCGATATAAAGCTCGACTCGTGGCGCAAGGTTTTTCTCAACGCCCTGGAATTGATTATGAGGAGACGTATTCTCCTGTCATGGATACTATTACCTTCCGATACTTAATAAGTTTGGTAGTCTCAGAGAGACTCAATATGCAGCTTATGGATGTTGTAACTGCGTATCTTTATGGGGACCTAGATACGGAGATGTACATGAAAGTGCCAGAAGGACTTTCGTTACCCAAGTCAAGTGAGCAAAAACCACGAAGTTCATTTGCTATCAGGTTGAGACGATCTCTATATGGACTCCGACAATCTGGTAGGATGTGGTACACACGGTTAAGTGATTACTTGATTAGGAAAGGATACAAGAATGATGAGTTGTGCCCTTGTGTGTTCATAAAGAGAACAAGTTCAGGATTTGCCATTATAGCCGTCTATGTCGATGATATGAACATCATTGGAACTCTGAATGAGATCAATGAGACCGCTAGCTATTTGAAATCCGAATTCGAGATGAAAGATCTGGGAAGGACTCGGTTTTGCCTAGGCTTAGAACTAGAGCACCGAAGTGGTGGAATTTTTATACACCAGTCTGCATATGTCCGAAAGATGCTCAGGCGATTTAACATGGACAAAGTTATGCATCCTACAGGCACTCCCATGGTCGTTAGAAGTCTGGATATCAACAAAGATCCCTTTCGTCCGAAAGAAGATGACGAAGAGGTCTTGGGAGCTGAATATCCATATCTTAGTGCGATTGGAGCTTTGTTATACTTAGCTCAGTGTACTAGACCAGACATCGCTTTCTCTGTGAACTTGTTAGCTAGATTTAGCTCTGCGCCAATACAACGTCATTGGGTTGGAATCAAGAACATCTTCCGATACCTTAAAGGAACCCTTGACATGGGCTTGTACTATCGATACACTCATCAGGATTCGACACCTAGTCGATCTCTTGCATCTAACAGCACAAACCATGGCTCGGATTGCCATTCGCCAGCCATATCCGCCAAGACTGGCTTTGGTTCATCCATCCGCCATCTTGCAGACATATCCGCCAACTTATCCGGACCCGCGGATGCTAAGTCGTGGTCCCGATACGATTTTGGCGATACCCCCTCCTACTCAGATACACCAAATGATGTGATGGTAGGATTTGCTGATGCTGGATATTTGTCAGATCCACACAAAGGACGTTCCCAAACAGGTTATGTTTTTACCATTGGGAATACGGCGATATCTTGGAGATCAACCAAGCAAACCCTTGTTGCTACCTCCTCGAACCATGCTGAGATTATTGCACTACATGAAGCAGTCAAAGAATGTATTTGGCTTCGCTCAGTTATATCTCACATTCGAGAGTCTAGTGGACTTGAGTCTACTACGATGGGACCAACTTGCATATTTGAAGATAATGCTGCATGCATCGAGCAGATGAAGTTGGGATACATTAAGGGTGACAATACTAAACACATTTCGCCTAAGTTCTTCTACAATCAGTAGCAGCAAGAGACTTTGAATATCCAGGTGAAGCAAGTCAGCTCAGAAGAAAATGTAGCGGATCTGTTCACCAAGTCTCTACCCAAATCTACATTTATGAAGCATGTAAAGCGCATTGGAATGTGTCGCTTATCCAAACTCAAAGACTGAATGACTATCAGGGGGAGTTCTCATCTAGACTTCAGGGGGAGCCTAGTTATGCATGTCTCACATACTTGTAGTTGGTGCGTTGTACTCTTTTTCCTTAGACCATGCTTTTATTTTTGCTCAAGAGGTTTTTGTTTGCTGGCAAAGGTTTTAACGAGGCAACAGCTCATGCACCATTGAGGACGCGACACAAGGGGGAGTGTTCAAGGAAGGTTAACTCAGTAACTTCCGTGGTGTGTCTTGTCCTAATAAGACTAGAAGTCTAGATACTCTATTAGATAGGGAATCCCTGTTCGCCAGGGATACTTGATGTAATGCCTATATAAAGGCCTCCTTATCAATGAATAAAGACAGAGAGATTTATCAATCTATTTCTCCTACAACAGTTGTTTAATTATATAAATTGGTAACTTAATTGTATAATTTAGCTTAATTATATATATAGCTTAATTATATTTAATTTTAATTATATAAATTGTTATATATTTGTTAATAAATTAATTATATTTGTTATAATTTAGGTAAATAATTTGTTATATATTTAATTTTAATTATATAAATTGTTATATATTTGTTATATATTTGTTAATAAATTTAATTGTTATATATTTGTTATAATTTAGGTATATAAATTGTTATATATTTAATTTTAATTATATAAATTGTTAAATTAATTATATATATAAATTAGTAGTCTAATTATATATATATATTAATAAAGAAATATAGTTATATTTGTATATAAATAGTTATATTTAGGTTAATGGTTAGTATTATTTAAAATGGCCGCGACTGCAGATGGCCGATGCATTCAGACAGTTCTTCGGAGGCCGTCGTTCCAGATCGAGAGGTTCTGGAAGTTCCGCCGGTTCCGTAGACTCCGACAGGACCCTTAGCCAGCCTGAGAGGACCACCAGCCAGCCGCGGAGGAGTGTGGATTCCTCCCAGCCGCGGAGGACTGTGGATTCATCCCAGCCGCGGAGGAGTGTGAGTTCTCGGCACCAGACCCTTCTCTAGGTGGGGCAGCCGTCGAGCAGTTCACTTCCGCCTGTCGGGCCAGATGCTCCGAGGTTTAGTCGGCAGCTATTTCAGGACGAGATAGCTGCAGACGTTCCTCAGGTTCGTATGCCTGATGTTCATCGGGAGCCGATGAGGAGTCCGACGATGTCTGCTGCCGACTCGACTGAGGCTCCTACTCTCCCAAACCAGCTCTACCTCCCGTACAACATTCCGGCGATACCGGAGGTCGACTATCGTGGTCTGCCCATATGGCCTGATATGCCTCAGTACGTGAGTGCTGCGGAGGCATACCAGCAGCAGCCATTTGAGAACCCTGACTACCTTATTTCGGCGAGGAGAAAAGGAAAGTCGACAGACGAGTCATCCAGTTCAGGTAACATTTGATTCTATTAATTAAATGTTTTATTAAAATTAACGCACTAATATTTAATTTTATTAACCAATCGTCGTTTTTGTGATAGGTGATAGGAGCACAATGTGCGACGATATTACATGCTTATGCCCTCGTTTATGCTTTGTTTAACCCTTATTTGTCTAAGATTGAGTCATAATATAGTTTAGTGTTAATTTGGTAGAGTTTGGCGAAAAATGGTTAAGAATCCGAAAAATGACTAAGTTTGAGAAATCTGGAAAATAGTGTAAAATATGTCTTTTTTGCGATATTGAGACGAGTACAAATATGATCTATCCTTGTCCGAATTCTATGAAATTTGGTGTGCTTAATATTCATATACTGAGGAATGTTGTGTTAAAATTTCAGATCAATCGGAGTTCTGGAAGCCACCCAAAAGTTGGCTGCAAAACGGCAGTCCGAGCATTCCAATCCAGGGACTTCCAGGATTTTCCTGGGACTGTGTCCCAACTTCGAAAAATCATTCCCGTCGACTCACAAGGAATTTGATCAAACTGTTTTATGGGAAAATGGCCCTATGTGTCTAGTTTACGTGAGACTTGGAATCGCATCAATCGGAGCTCCACGGATGGAGATATGCCGGAATTACTGCATCAAGGTCAAATCTGCCGATTCCAGGAACCTACTGCCCCCTTTTTGTGTTTTCTGTTTTTAATGGACCAAATGGTGTACAAATGCATATGTGATGATGGTCCAAGCTTAAGGAAGGTTAGAGGATGACACCAAGCCAAGGCATTGAAGAAAAAAATCAGAAAAAGAAGTTTCCTAGAAGAACCAAGAAAGGAATGAACCAAAACCTTATTGCACAAGGATTGCCTTTGCCGATTTGGACTAGGTTTTCTACCTAGGGTTTCTGCCGAATTTGCCTCTATATAAAGCCATGTTTTCCTACAGAAAAATCATCTCATCTCAAGCATAAACACAAGCCCTAAACTCTACCAAAAATCACCAAAGATCCTAGACAAAAACCCTAAACCGAAAACCACCACCACCACCAACCAAGTTCCTGCCGACATACCTTACTGCCGTGCAGCCTCATCCCATCATCCACACATCGCCGGATCCACACCAAGTGAAGCTCTCAAGGTGTCTCAAAGTGTGATCCACTCCCTACTTCGGTTTAGTATTTTTGTCTAGTTATGTTTAAGTTTTGTCTATGAAACACTCATGAATTTTTGGTGATGATTTGTATGTCTATGTATGAATCAATTTTGGTTTTATAAATTGTGTGTTTTGCATGTTAATTTGTAATATGTGACTTGTAGATTTTTATGTTTGATAACTAGGACAATAGGTATGCTATGTTGTTTGAGAACTTAATTCGATTAGTAATCTAAGGTTAGGGCAATAAATCGACACACTAGTTTTGTTTTAAGCATTTGTTGTTTGACATGTAATTCTAAGTGCTAGGTTTCATGTGATAGAGTTCATGGTTGAGTCATACTCGTAGTTTTCTTAAATCATGTGCTCACTAGGTCTAAATACCTTAGAACTTGCAAGATAATAAGAGGATTGACAACCTTACTTGTTCGCTTGTCTTCGATTTGTGATTCATGTGCTTAATTGTTGACCCAGTAAAATCGGTTAACACATACCTTAGGATTATACTCGTAGTTAATCTTAAGACTCTAGTAATCAACGATTAGATGACCTCGTAGGCTCTAATTGGGATCGAAATTGGTTAAGTCGAAACAACATTAATACTTGTTCCTTACCTTCTTGCATATTAGTCTACATGTTAAAGAGTCTTTTGTGCTAAATGTTTTGTGAGAGATGATGATCACTTGTAAATATTAGACCTAGGATTTAATTTTCTGTTTTATTTCGTGCCTAGCATTAGTGGCAGCCCTATGGCTGCCGATCCTATCTCAATCCCCCATGATTTCGTGTGAATATGTATATATGTATATAAGTGTGACAATTATGTGCATATATGTTTGTGAATATTTTTATTAACATTCTCATGTTTCAGGTACCCTTAATCCCCGGCTAGAACGATCCCTACTTATTCTATACTACTAACGATTGTAGGGTTATTATTGCTTGATGCTCGCTTCGGCGACTCGTCAATTTTTGGCGCCGTTGCCGGGGATTATAAAATCTTGATTTGTTTGAATGTTAGCTTTGTAAAATTTTTGAAAATCCTTTTGAGTCTTTAAAGTTTTGAGGTATATCGGATAAAGCATGACCTTACCGTGGGCTGCACAAGTCCATTGCACAGTTTGCTCCTCTGCTCCACGTACCTTGAATCTTTGATGTTGTGTATAGCTTGAAAAATTCTTGTAATACCTTGAAAAATTTGTTTAAGTATAGAATTTGTATATTCTTGCATTTTAGTTTATTGTATTTGTTCGTTTTGATGTGTTTTGTGTCTGTGCAGTCGAACTTAAAAGAAAAGTGCAGGAAATTCCAAACTTCTGCCTAAAACAGAAATCGGGCAGTGCAGTCCGTCGACTTTGGATGGCTGCCGTTTTCAGCTCACAAAACTTGGGAAAGTGAGCCATACACCGTTGGAAAGGTCTCTGAGTCTACTTTCTGTAGGATTTTACAGAAGTTGATTTGGAGTCTCGGGCCGTTCCCAGTTTCAATTTGAGTGCACCAAGGTCAGTCTGGCAGAACAGAGAACTGGGCAGCACAATAGGTCCGATAAAAAGCCAAACAAAGAGTACTTCTGCTGGTCCGATTGAGGCAAATTTTATACCGTTGGAAAGCTCTGTGTGTCCACTACAACATTTATTCAGAACACTTTTGCATTAGGATAGTGGAGCACACCCAAATTTGAGCCTAAAGGGGAAGTGTACCATCTGCCAAAGCTGCTGCCAAGCTGTCTGCAGCCTACCCTGCTGCTGCCCTGCACGCCACTGCTGCCCCTGCCCTTGTATGCTAACAATGCTGCTACTGAGAGCAGCGAGATACATGCGCAGCATGCGCGCCATGACAACAAAGCTGCCAATGCAGCAGTGCAGCCTGCCGATGCTGCTGCTCCTGCAGCCAGCCCTGCTGCTCCTGCAGCCAGCCCTGCTGCTGCCGAGAAGACCCTGCCAAGACACTGCCTAACGCGATGCTGCTGCCCTTTCGCTGCATGCTGCCCCTGCACATTACACTGCTGCAGCCACGCAGCCCACCTACGCTGCCAATCTTGCTGCTGCCCCTAAGCTGCCGAGCATCAACAATGGATGAACACACACACAAAACAACGGTGAAAAGTCTAGGATATGGACTTTAAACACAAAGCGCTACTTGGGAGGCAACCCAAGTCGATCAAAGAAAAATGAAGGAGCCATCACCGAGAGTTTGCAATTTCCTAACCCTTCTCTTTTTCTTTGATTTGTGATGATATGTTGGTATATGTTAGACTATTGCATGCTTAGGAAATTCGTTGATATAAATTTGTGCTTACATTGAGGACAATGTAATTTTCTAAGTGTGGGGTGGGATAACGTATTCCGTTTATGTTTTCGTGTGCTTAGTTTAGAAAAGAAAAATTCAGAAAATTGTTCCACAAAAATAGAGTGTTTAAATTTGTTTGTTTTGAGTCTTAGGATGCCCCTAACATGTCAATGATGTTTTTCTCCTCTTTGCATACATAGATGATGGTTATGCATACAATTAAAATTGTGAGTTTCATGGATTTTGTGCATTGGTAGGAGCATGTAGGACTTGTTGATTATCAAGCATGCATGTTTTAGCTAGTTTGTTTCCATAATAACCTATGTGAGATTTAGAGCCAATTTGCTTTCTTCTTGAGCGATAAAAAGATAAAATTCAATAGATTCGTAGGAAGCATGAAACCTCATAATTCTTTGATTATTCGATGACTATGTGCCATAGCTTTTTAATGAACTCTAGTATGCTAGAACTTACTCTTGTTGATTTTCGAAACGTTTATATCATAAAATACCTTGATTTTGAATGTGATTGAATAAAGATCATTTAGGTTTACCACCAAAGCCAAATAAAGCATGAGCCCTATTGGAGCCCGTCGTGGGACACCTTAGTTAACCCCTTTGAGCCTACGATTAGCCTTTTCTTTCATCACCCTTAAACACTTTCCATGAGCTTAGTATAGTGATGTCTTGACCATTGTGTGTCGGCAAAGCTTGACTTTTGAAGGAGTTTTTGCGGGAAGTGATGAAGAAGATCAAGTGTGGGGTAGACTTAGCTAGAAAATTATGTGAAAATTGTAATTGTGCCGTGCCTATGAGAAAACAAAAGAAGAAAAATTGAAATCGGACAAAAAGAAAAGAAAAGAAAAGAGAAAAATCAAGTCCGAAAGAAAAGAAAAGAAAGAGGCACGGTTTCAAAAGAAAATTTGGCTAAGTCTAATTGTTGTGAATTTGGAGTTTTTGTTTGCATGTGAAGGTCTACTATTGTTATATTTTGACCTTTGTTCGTATTCACTATGTTGTGGGGAAGTAAAGAATGAAGGAAGGGTCCAACAAGATGAAATTTGACCCTTTCGGCGAGAAGACATAAGGAGATTTGAGCTTTGCCAAAGGCCACGGTGACGTTTTGAGCCTCCTTATCCAAATATCGAATACCTTTTAGCCTAACCCCATTACAACCCTTTTATTGATCTTTTTCATGATTCTTAAGATAGTTAAATTTGATTTGTGGAGATTTTCTCAAGAGTAAGCATATGGTTTTGGTTCATTGGTGCACATAGTTGTTACATGAGGTTTTTCCATAAAAATTCACAAAGAGCTTTCTTTTCTTGACATATGCAAGTTACTCTTTGTAATTCATTATCTTTCGCTTGCATATACTTATGAGTGAATTACCATGCTTCGAGAGAAAAGAAGAGAGTATGCCTAGTGAGGAGGATTGAATTAGCTTTAACATGTTTACATGCGTACCTTTTGCTCTTATATGTTCATATTGATGTCACATGTTCATGAAACTCGGAATTTTCGTGTTTAGCATTCCCATGCATTAACTTGAAAGCTATGTGTACATACGAGCCTGAGACAAATTGTTAGGGGCAATAGTTTGTTTTGAGTCTTAGTTTAATTTAGTTTGCTAAGGGACTAGCAAAGGATAAGTGTGGGGTAGTTGATAGGAGCACAATGTGCGACGATATTACATGCTTATGCCCTCGTTTATGCTTTGTTTAACCCTTATTTGTCTAAGATTGAGTCATAATATAGTTTAGTGTTAATTTGGTAGAGTTTGGCGAAAAATGGTTAAGAATCCGAAAAATGACTAAGTTTGAGAAATCTGGAAAATAGTGTAAAATATGTCTTTTTTGCGATATTGAGACGAGTACAAATATGATCTATCCTTGTCCGAATTCTATGAAATTTGGTGTGCTTAATATTCATATACTGAGGAATGTTGTGTTAAAATTTCAGATCAATCGGAGTTCTGGAAGCCACCCAAAAGTTGGCTGCAAAACGGCAGTCCGAGCATTCCAATCCAGGGACTTCCAGGATTTTCCTGGGACTGTGTCCCAACTTCGAAAAATCATTCCCGTCGACTCACAAGGAATTTGATCAAACTGTTTTATGGGAAGATGGCCCTATGTGTCTAGTTTACGTGAGACTTGGAATCGCATCAATCGGAGCTCCACGGATGGAGATATGCCGGAATTACTGCATCAAGGTCAAATCTGCCGATTCCAGGAACCTACTGCCCCCTTTTTGTGTTTTCTGTTTTTAATGGACCAAATGGTGTACAAATGCATATGTGATGATGGTCCAAGCTTAAGGAAGGTTAGAGGATGACACCAAGCCAAGGCATTGAAGAAAAAAATCAGAAAAAGAAGTTTCCTAGAAGAACCAAGAAAGGAATGAACCAAAACCTTATTGCACAAGGATTGCCTTTGCCGATTTGGACTAGGTTTTCTACCTAGGGTTTCTGCCGAATTTGCCTCTATATAAAGCCATGTTTTCCTACAGAAAAATCATCTCATCTCAAGCATAAACACAAGCCCTAAACTCTACCAAAAATCACCAAAGATCCTAGACAAAAACCCTAAACCGAAAACCACCACCACCACCAACCAAGTTCCTGCCGACATACCTTACTGCCGTGCAGCCTCATCCCATCATCCACACATCGCCGGATCCACACCAAGTGAAGCTCTCAAGGTGTCTCAAAGTGTGATCCACTCCCTACTTCGGTTTAGTATTTTTGTCTAGTTATGTTTAAGTTTTGTCTATGAAACACTCATGAATTTTTGGTGATGATTTGTATGTCTATGTATGAATCAATTTTGGTTTTATAAATTGTGTGTTTTGCATGTTAATTTGTAATATGTGACTTGTAGATTTTTATGTTTGATAACTAGGACAATAGGTATGCTATGTTGTTTGAGAACTTAATTCGATTAGTAATCTAAGGTTAGGGCAATAAATCGACACACTAGTTTTGTTTTAAGCATTTGTTGTTTGACATGTAATTCTAAGTGCTAGGTTTCATGTGATAGAGTTCATGGTTGAGTCATACTCGTAGTTTTCTTAAATCATGTGCTCACTAGGTCTAAATACCTTAGAACTTGCAAGATAATAAGAGGATTGACAACCTTACTTGTTCGCTTGTCTTCGATTTGTGATTCATGTGCTTAATTGTTGACCCAGTAAAATCGGTTAACACATACCTTAGGATTATACTCGTAGTTAATCTTAAGACTCTAGTAATCAACGATTAGATGACCTCGTAGGCTCTAATTGGGATCGAAATTGGTTAAGTCGAAACAACATTAATACTTGTTCCTTACCTTCTTGCATATTAGTCTACATGTTAAAGAGTCTTTTGTGCTAAATGTTTTGTGAGAGATGATGATCACTTGTAAATATTAGACCTAGGATTTAATTTTCTGTTTTATTTCGTGCCTAGCATTAGTGGCAGCCCTATGGCTGCCGATCCTATCTCAATCCCCCATGATTTCGTGTGAATATGTATATATGTATATAAGTGTGACAATTATGTGCATATATGTTTGTGAATATTTTTATTAACATTCTCATGTTTCAGGTACCCTTAATCCCCGGCTAGAACGATCCCTACTTATTCTATACTACTAACGATTGTAGGGTTATTATTGCTTGATGCTCGCTTCGGCGACTCGTCAATAGGGACAACCGCTAGCAGTTCACGGAGGAATACGAGAGGTGTCATATGTTTTGACACGCTCAGGAGAACTGTTGAGCGCAACGGGAGGATTCAGATCAACGAACCTCCTAATCAGGATGTTCAGGGGAAGAAAAAACGCGACTACTCGGGTTGCGTGGGGGCACTGATTAGGGACAGAGTCCCTATGTTGTGGACCCGGTGGGCTGATGTGACCGAAGAGATAAAGAGGGAGGTGAACAACGCCGCGTCGGTGAGTAATTTAAAAAATTTAATTTATTTATCGTAATATTTAATAATTTTCGGTATTATTACAATTGTAAAACTAATAAAATATTATTTTTCAGACATTCTTCGAGATTGCCGAACACAAGCGGGATTGGGCGGACACCGTGCAGAACTCGAGGTACGTTTGTTTTTATGATATTATAATTATCTTATAATTATTAATATTTTATGATATTAATAATATTTCTAATGCACTTTTGTTTTTTTCGTAGGTTCAAAGAGTGGAAGAACGAGCTGCGTTCCCACTATAACGAATACGACAACCTTGGTCGTATGGGTACTCCCAGGGAGTTCATGTTCAGGGAGTACGAGTGGCGTTGGTTGAAGACAGTAGACTTCAACAACCCAGTTATGCAGGTAAATACTAAACTTCAGTACAAATGTTTATTTTGTTAAAATTTTAATTATTAGTTTAATTATTTTATAATTATTACACTAATATTTTTTTATGTATTTTTCTAACATTTTATTATTTGTTTGAAGCAACGTTCTCGGATAAACTCTGAGAACCACCGCCGGAACACAACCCCCCATCATGCTGGTTCTAGGCCGTTTGCACAATATCAGGAGGAGGCGCTTAGAGATCATCCTGATAGCAACCCGTACGTGGAGACGTTCAAGATCGCTTATCCACAAGCGACAGAACAGCTCGTAAGTCGTTGATTACGATTTTAAAATTTTAATTATTAATTTTACTTAATTATATATTTGTTAGAATATTAATTATTTTTTTTTCCCGTTCAATTAGAAGAGGGTGAACCGGGCCAAAGAAGAGGTGTTCCAGCAAGTAGTTCGGGAGACACAACCGAACATTTCAGAGGCAGATCTGGAAGAAGCCCTGCGCCAGGTCGACCGGTCCAATGTCCAAACGGCAGCGAGGATGTTCGACGCAGCCTTCCCAAACCGGTCAAACAACTACTACTACCGGGGTTTGGGAAGTTCTGGACTAGGGCTTCTGAAGACCACTAAGGGAGGTCAAAAGAAGGGAGGCGGGGAGAGCCAACAGATGAGGGGGGAAGTGCAGCGATTGGCCGCAGAATTGGAGACCTCGACCCAGACAGTACAGGAGCTGCGCCGCAGCACACAGCAGTATCATTTTGATATGGCCAGTTGGCATGCTGAATGCGACAGAATTCGGCGACACAACTACGACGGCCAACAAAAGTGGTGGTATGAGATGTTCGCGGCACAACAACAAAACCTTCCACCCCCGCCCCCGTTTCAGCCGTTAGCGGAACCTCCAATACCTCAACCTCCCGAGTTCGGTCAGCAGGATGACGAGCCTGATGGAGAGCAGGATGCTGGGGATGACCTGGTGGACTTTAGTGGTTTAGG
The DNA here is from genome assembly GCA_963682095.1 of Potentilla sterilis. Taxonomy (NCBI): domain Eukaryota; kingdom Viridiplantae; phylum Streptophyta; class Magnoliopsida; order Rosales; family Rosaceae; genus Potentilla; species Potentilla sterilis. The sequence goes on from OY821764.1 coordinate 1,935,443, forward strand.
TGATGATTAGGGTTATATTTTATGTATATTAGAACGAATTTAATAAAAAGGGTATTTAGACGTGTTTCTTGTTGGTGCAAATGCATGGACTGTTTTTGTGATTTGCAGGTTGCTTGGAATGGTAATTTAGAAAATAATTTAATTTTTTTTTCCCCAAATGTAAGAAAAGCCGACGATTTTGGCATTATTTCGTCGGCTATAATAACTATAGCCGACGAATTTTACCAATTTTCGTCGGCTATAAGTTGTATAGCCGACGAAAATTACTTTATTTCGTCGGCTATAACTAATTAATGGCTATTAAATATTAATATATTTCGAGGAAATAGCCGACGAAAATTTATAAAATCGTCGGCTATTGTTAAAACCCAATAGCCGACGAATTTCGTCGGCTATAGTTAATGAATTTCGTCGGCCATACTCGAAAATACCCGACGAAATTCGTCGGCAATTTCTCCCAGGTTTGGCCGACAAAAAATATTTTCGTCGGTACGTTCGTCGGCCATACTCTACTATAGCCGACGAATTGGTTTTTTTCGTCGGCCATTGGTATAGCCGACGGGGTTTTTCCGACGAATTATAGACGACGAAAATTTCGTCGGTAGAAGGTATAGCCGATGAAAAATTGGCATAGCCGACGAAATTTTTTTCGTCGGCTATTCACTCAGATCTGGTAGTGGGATACCATGGCACTACTGAGGCAGCCGGAAGCGTCGGTGTGAGGAGGGTGATCGGCGGGATCTTCTCTCTTTGTGCTGAAGGGATAGAACATGCCCAAATCAATAGAACCTTTCAGGTCACGAAACAGATGTTTGATACCGTTCCAATGACGAAGCGTAGGCGCTGAGCTAAATCTAGCCAGTAAGTTCACAGCGAAAGAAATGTCTGGTCTAGTGCATTGTGCCAAATACAATAGTGCCCCAATCACACTTAAGTATGGCTACTCAGCACCAAGAATCTCTTCTTCATCCTCCTTCAGACGGAATGGATCCTTGTTTATGTCCAGACTACGAACGACCATGGGAGTAGACAATGGCGTACATGTATCCATGTTGAAACGCCTGAGCATCTTCTGCGTATAAGCAGACTGGTGAACCAGAATACCCTTGGTTCTATACTCTAACTCAAGTCCTAAACAGAACTTAGTCTTCCCAAGATCCTTCATCTCGAACTCGGATTTCAAGAATGAAACCGTCTCTTCAATCTCACGTGAAGTACCGATGACATTCATGTCATCAACATAGACAGCTACAATGGCAAATCCAGAGTCGGTCTTTCTAATGAACACGCATGGGCATAACTCATTGTTCTTATAACCCCTCCCAATCAGGTATTCACGTAGACGATTATACCACACCCTTCTGGATTGTTTAAGTCCATACAGTGAACGTTGCAGTTTAACTGCATAAGCACTCCGAGGTTTGGAGTCTTCTGATTGAGGCACTGGAATTCCTTCAGGAACTCTCATGTAGATATCGGTATCTAGATCCCCCATATAGATACGCAGTAACTACATCCATCAGTTGCATTCTCAGTTTTTCGGACACTACTAAACTGATCAAGTAGCAGAAAGTAATGATGTCCATTACGGGAGAGTACGTCTCCTCGTAGTCAATACCAAGACGCTGCGAGAAGCCTTGCGCCATGAGTCTTGCCTTATACCGCAAGATCTCATGCTTCTTATTACGCTTACGAACAAAAACCCACTTATGTTCGATAGGTTTAACGCCTTTAAGGATCAATTCAACAGATCCAAAGACTTGTCTTTTGTCTAATGAGTCAAGTTCTGCCTGTATTGCTTCTTTCCACTTCGACCAATCTGCTCTTTGTTGACATTCAGTCATAGAGCGTGGATCAACTTCGTCGTCATGGATGATGTCTTGTGCGACGGAATAAGCATATATATCATCGACGTGTGTGGAGGCTCTATCTACTAAGAGACACGTGTTATTCAAACTGAGTGAGATTTCTTTGTTCTCTGGAGTCAACATTGGATCTGTGTCATCCCACAGATATGATTCAGTTGACTCATGGACATAGCTATAGTCAGAGACAATCTCATGCGATGGATTCGCATCGTCGATGATGAGCGGATTTTGTGCCTTCGCTCGCTTCTTTCGAGGGTTTTTATCTCGAGAATTTTTCGGTCTCCCCCTCTTCCTGGTGGGAGCCGAGGCCGAAGCTGCTGCCCCTTCAAAGTCCATCAAGGCACCGTTGCGATCCGATTCAGCAACAACGACGACGTCCCGTAGGGCGGCGCCGCCGCCGGCGTTACCCTCTCCTCAGGATATGCCGACGGCACTAGGTCTTAGGGCAACCAAACCGGTCCCATAATTCGGGACCTCCAACCTTGCCGGTACGTTTGAAACAGGTACGTGTGATCTTGTCACTTTCGCAATATCAGTGAAAGCGTCGGGCATTGATTCCGCGACTTTCTAAAGATCGATAATGCGTTGCACTTCAAGCTCACTTTGAGCAGTGCGAGGATCATGAAGAGACAAATCGTTGGGGGCACACCATGTCAATTCCTGACGTTCATTCGGAATGAGTGCATTCCTATCTCCCCCTAACGGCGGGAAGTGTGTCTCTTCAAAGTGACAGTCTGCGAATCGCGCAGTAAATAGATCACCGGTGGCTGGTTCTAAGTAGCGGATTATCGTTGGCGAGTCATAGCCAATATAGATGCCTAAACGTCGTTGTGGACCCATTTTGATACGCAATGGAGGCGTAATTGGCACATAAACTGCACAACCGAAAGTACGTAAGTGCGATAGATTGGGTTCAAAACCAGTTACCATCTGGTAGGCACTAAACGCATTGTTGGCAATGGGTCGGAAACGAAGAAGCATCGCTGCATGTAGTATTGCATATCCCCAAGCAGAAACTGCCAAATTGGTTCCCATAACCAATGCCCTAGCCACTAGCTGGAGTCGCTGAATGGTGGCTTCTGCAAGGCTGTTTTGAGAATGAACATGAGGAACATGGTGCTCTACTTCAATCCCAATGGACATACAATAATCATCGAATGCTTTGGAGGTAAACTCGCCAGCATTATCCAACCTAATAGATTTGATAGGATGGTAAGGGTGGTTAGCCCGTAACTTCATGATTTGAGCTAAAAGCTTAGCGAATGCAGCATTTCTTGTAGACAACAACGCGACGTGTGACCAACGCGTCGACGCATCAACCAGCACCATAAAATACTTGAATGGGCCGCATTCTGGTTTGATTGGTCTACAAATATCACCTTGGATCCGGTGTAAGAATGGTATATTTTCAGTTGAAGTTTTAGCGAATGAAGGCCGAGCGTGCAATTTAGCAAGCGAGCAAGCCTTACAAAATGAGCAATGGGCATTGAAAATTGCCGTTGTGGCATAAGAGGACACATTGGGTGTCGCCCCATGTCCCTGTGAAGGGTGGGACGACACGACTTGCGGCGTAAAGGCCACTTCCTCTTTGGCCAGGTGCTCGGCCCCGAAACCCTGTGAAGGGAGGGGTGGTGGTGAGTGTGACATTAATGCCACGGCCTTGCGAGGAGCTTGGCTTCTGAGCACATCACGACGTTGAGTCGCGGTAAGGGGTTCTTCCAATCGCTTTTTCGACTTGAAAAATGGATGTCCATGGGAGTTCTTAAGAATCCGGATCATCATATCATGGCCGGGGTGGCCTAGTCGAGCATGCCAAACCGTGTAATCATTAGTGTCACAAAAATTATCAGTGACAACATATGATTCGAAAACATGGGCTGTAGTGAGATATAAGCCATTGTCTTCAATGCACGGCATCTTCTCTAAGATACGGCGACGGCCGTTTTCTTGAGAAGTAATGCATAAGTATTCTTCACCATTCTCAGCATAGGTATCCAAGTGATAAACGTTGGCACAGATATCCTTAAAACTCAGCAGGGTTCGATTTGTTCTCGGCGCATAGAGAGCATCAATGACATTGATAACGGTACCATTTGGTAACATAAATTCAGCGGTTCCTCGCCCTTTGACAACCGGCGAGGTACCTATCAATGTTGTCATTGATGAGAGATACAGCATTAAATCCGTAAACAACTGCCTATTCCTTAGAATAGTGTGGGTAGTTCCACTATCAGCTAGACACTCAACTTCACCGCGAGACATCTACAAAGAGAAGGAAACTTGGGTTAGTTTCTCGCGGGATACAGTCTAATCACTACACCGTAGCATAGAGAAAGAAAAGGGATGAAATCCCATCGAGTGTATCACATGACATTTGGATATTATAACTTCGACTTAAGTCGGAAAGTGCAAGGTTGAATGTTACATAACCAAGCAATCATCAGAAACCAAAACGAAGCCGAGGCTTCGAACATTGTGGTGTGGAACACCTTTGGTAACTGGGATAAAACGAGGACAAGCCTCCTAGGATTGGTGTTAAAACACCTCTCTGGCTGCACACTAGCCGAAGCTGTGGATGTCAATAGCACATGGTGCCGTGGCACCAAAGTGTGGCGAGTACCAAGCCGACTTCACCTTAATGAACCGATGGCGGCTCGTTCGCTTCACTTTATTTTATTATTTTTTTATTATTATTATTTTTTTTTTATTGAGCGTAGGTGGGATTATAATTAGTCTAAAATATAGAGCCAATGTAACCCAAAGGTGGCATCACAAGAACCACGTGAGTTGTTAATACACGAACCTGATTGCATAAAAACATAAAATTTCCCACAATATGGGAAAACAGAGAAATTTTATTAAGTGCCAACTTGAATACATCAACTTCTAATTCCAAAATAAACAGACTAACAAGAGTCATAAAAACATGGTGAGTGCCATTACAATACTTGATAAACTAGAAAAGTCAAATACATGGACTAATCAAAATCCGGGACATCAAGAGTTTACGGTTGTAAATCCACATGATGAGCATAATTTCCTTCAATCATCTCGTCCTCAGCATAATTGCTTTCTTCAGACAGAAACTTCTTGTACTTCTTGTAGGCATTTAACATCTCCTTACTAGCTCGACAGTCGCGATGGTAGTGTTTGGAGGAACCACACTTGTAGCACGGAGCAAATTGGGCATTCCGGTTATTGCTATGAGGTCTAGGAGGCTTTGGTACCGGGCCTAGACGGGGTTCGTGGCCGGTCCGGCCTCCCCCTGAAGGTGCTGCAGATTCGCCACCTTCTCGCCTCCAAGTGTTTTAGCCAATATTGCCATAAGGTCAGAGAATGTCCTAATTCTGCCTTCATAAACTGAGATCTTATACTGATGTCTGATGACATTGTAGGCTATGGAAAATGTGTTAAATGTCTTCTCCAGAAGATCTTTATCGGTTTTGATGACGCCAACCGTGCCAAGATCTGCCTGTAGACTAATCATATCCTGATTGTATTTGTCTACTTTGTCATAATCCGAGAAACGGATTTGTTCCCATTTAAGGGTGAGCTCTGGAAGAAGCATGTCATGGACATTGTTGAATCGTTGCTGGAGCGTGTCCCATAAAATTTTGAGATCTTTTACCGACAAATATTGTTGCTTCAGAGTTGGGTGGATATGGCGCCTCAAATACATGAGGCCCTGAGCCTTGGCATGGTCCCCAAAAGGGGTGTTGGCGGCTGCATCAGTCAGAAGGGTTGGAAAACCTTTGCTTTGGAAAGCAATTTCAACATCGAAAACCCATCGATGATATCCTTGCCTTGAAGATCTAAGATCTCAAAATCAGGGCGTGACGGTGACGACGACGACATCTACAAGAGAATAAAACGTCGGATTAGTATCACTCATAAAGAGGTACTATCAAATATATATTGGAATTAGAAGGGATATATTCGGTCACATAAGTGATTTTTTTTTTCAATGCAAAAGCATTTTTGATGCATAAACCGGCGACATCATATCGGACCTTCAAACAGTGGCGTACTCAGATATCCACATAAGCATCTTTTTCTTTTAATTCCCTTTCAAATGTGATTCCCCCAGGACCATCACTTAAAACTGCGACCGGAGGGGTGATGAATTCCTCATTCTAGGTCTCATCGACGATTTAAGAATGGCCGGAATATGAGTAAAAGAAAGGCTAATAGTGCCTGATATAATATATCTATAGTTCAAAAGCAGGAACTTTTAGAAAATTGTTATCTTTTGGAATTGATCAAAAGATCGAGTGCGTATAGCTTGTTCTTGGACTCTTGTCTGATTCTCGAGCCTCTGCTTGTGCGAGTAAGCTGGAGGAGCTATCTTGAAAATTTGATGGCGAGCGAACGTGCTGGCGGCTAAGCGAATAAGCGTGGCGTCTGAGGGAATGGGCGTGAGGCCGAGCGAGCGAGCGGGCTGGCGAGCGAGTGGGCTAGCGAGCGAACGTGCTGGCGGCCAAGCGAATGAGCGTGACTGCCGAGCGAGCGAGCGGGCCGGAGAGCAAGCGGGCCGGCGAGCGAGCGGGCTGGCTAGCGAGCAGGCGAGTGAGCGAGCGGGTGAATAAGCAGGCGGCCGTAGGGGGGGGGGGCCTGCGGCCTAGGAGAGACCGAGAAGGAGTCACACGGGTCCCGAGAAGGGAGGTGCGGCCGACAGAATGGATGGAAGAGGAGGAAAAAGTTATCAGGATTTTTCTAGGGCTCAAGGAGATTACGTGCTGATAACGTGTTCAAGGAGAAAAAATAATAGGGAGAACTTATGTTTTATTGATTGATATAGAGGCTTTTATATAGGCATTACAATAAGTATCCCGATAAATCAGGGATTCCATATCTATTACAGAATCAATTATACTAGTCTAATTAGGTTAAGACACATCCAGGAAGTTACGGAAATAACCTTCCTACAACATGATATACGTTTTGTTTTCAGTCTTGTATTATTATGATATTATTAATAAACATATATTTATAGTTAGAAAATATTACATATGTCAAAATAACACTACTTTGATAATATCAAATGATGTAATCTAGGTGGAATAGTGAGAGTACGATGAGATTTTGAATAAAATATGTAAACTTTTCAATTCTCAGCATATATTTTTTTAATATTTAGAAAAATAAAATGATAATTTATGGCCTGGCCCAACCTTTTAGGCCCATGGGCCCAAAACGAGCTCAGGTGGGGTCGAGTCGCTTTTAAACGTGTCGGGCCTGTCTGACTTCCCCTTAATGTTGGGCAAGGACCTCTGACCTAGCCGCCACATGTTGGGTGCAACCGGACGGATTGATAGTTTGTTTTGTGAACTATTTTGTCTATTTCGTCTACAAGCTTGGATTGGACTGGGGATAGTTTGTTTTGTCTCTCTCAGGGAAAAGCAATGGTTGTGGCACGTCTACAAGCTTCCATTGGACTGGGGATGGATCATCAGATCAGAGCGATGTGAACTAGCTGGTGTCTTCAAAATACATTGGACACCAATTGGTTGGCTGCAAATGGTGATCGGACGTTGGGGGTTAAATCTTGAAGTTGAACTCCAACGTAGAGATTGACAGGGGTTGTTTGGCTTCTGACGGTTGGACGCCAACGAAGATCAGCTATCGATCTGACACTGATGGTGGACTAAATAGATGTGACCAGACTAGTCACATCTCAAATTACAACCTATATGATGACAAGGACCCAACCTTCAGCCCACAAACAGTACCCAGGCCTAGAAGATATGACCAGAGTCTGGGTCGACCCACCTCCCGGCCCAAATCAACAGCCGACTTGGGTTGAATTCAGTGCTGTAAAAAAATATGTATAGTTGAATTAACTCGGGGATATATAGTTCATAAATTCAGTGCTGTAAATTTATGAAGACTGTTACTTCATAAATTTGAAGAAAATGATTGGTTTTTTCTTTTGAACTTCTGAATTCAATATAAAACCAAATGCCTAGTAGTCCAAACTCCAAACGATACAAGCCCCAACAAGCAAAAACAAAAGAAAAAAAAAAACCAATAAAGCACATGAGAAGAGACAAAGACCGTCATAGACTGGCAATGTTGCAAAATGTGTGCGTCTCCTGACGCTTTGGCACCTCTATATCGCCTGCCACCATGCTACCCTACCGGAAGGGAAATGTCGTTGCATAATGTTAGGGATATAACTTGTAATGCCACAAGCAACCTTGTCCAAGGTCAAGAGTTAAGCCTATGGCCGGTTGCTTGTGTGCTAGTGGTATTTTTGTAATTTATGTTTCCTTTGTTTTAGCTTGGTCCTCCTGGGAATATTCATGTTATATTCATGTTTCCCTGTGCCAAGTTACTATTTGTCCGATTTGCTCTATACAGGGGGGTTCCTAGTCGGCGACGGTTGGACTAGTGAACTAGTATAGGTAAGCACATGTACTTGCGCCCCTGTAAACGTCTTACCATCAATAAAGAGAGGAATTATTCAATCATCTGTGTCACGTGAGATCTTTTGCAACTTTGCATTCAATTGCTCGCTCGCTTGTCGACGAGCTCGCCTCACAACTATATTATACTGTTCTTACTTGTTGCGTGCAATATATTAATATCGTGTGGTTTCCATTGTTCCTTGCAAGGTACGCTCAAGGCTGACTTACTACCTTCTCAAAGGGACAGTAAGTGCCGCACGGTCCTCTTTGCGCTCCCGCAAAGTCGGCCCGTGACAGCTGGTATCAGAGCCTAGTTGGCTCGAAGGCTCATAACATGCCGGGAGGGATGACGAATGCACAAAAGTTCGAATGGATCGAGACTCAACTCGCAGAACTTGCGGGTGTCCCTGACACTGTGATTGATATTAGTGCCGCACTACGCCGCGTCGACCTAGATAAATTGGTGACGCGTGTTGCGGACCTTGAAGGGTTAAAAGGGCGAGTGAAGGCCCTTGAGAAGAAGGAAGCCCCGAGGTCTGAAACAGAGATTGAAAGAGACGAAGGAATTGTCTCCCCAGAGCAAGTGGGGGCAATGAGCGATGCCCTTGAGACGCTACAAGTGACTGTGGACACGATGACGGAGGATGTCCGTGCCACTATCGATGCGTTTAAGAATGAGCTGTTCGAGATGAACACAAAGCTCAACCTAGCTATCCGGGCGATGAACACCCAAACTGTGACGGACTACAGGAAGGTGAAGGTTCCGGAACCTCAAGCTTACGGAGGGGCGCGAGATGCCAAGGAGCTTGAGAACTTTCTATTTGATATGGAACAATACTTCCGAGCGGTGAAACCAGATTCGGAAGAAGCCAAAGTGAACATGGCGACAATGTATTTGTCAGGCGATGCAAAACTATGGTGGCGAACGAAGTACAACGACATTCAGAGGAATGTTTGTACTATTGAAACATGGGAAGACCTCAAGAGAGAATTAAAGGCACAGTTCTTCCCCGAGAACGTAGATTATATTGCCAGAAGGCAATTAAGGGAGTTGAAACACACCAACAATATCCGAGAATTCGTGAGCAAATTCTCTGTGATTATGCTCGACCTTCCAGATATGTCAGAGAAGGATCGACTATTCTATTTCCTTGAAGGATTGAAACCGTGGGCAAGGACGGAACTCCAGAGGCAAAGAGTTCAAGATCTAGCTTCTGCTCAGGCAGCTGCAGAAAGACTAACAGATTATACTTTTGAAGAGAACTCTGCCAAGAGACCCACAACCTCTACAAACATGAATGTCCACAGAAATGCGAGACCAGGACAGAGCAAAAGTGGGGGAGCCGAGTCAAGGTTCTCGAGTTTTGGGGGAGGAGACAGAAGAGCGGGTAACGTGAGAGATACCGCCTCCTCCAAGTCAGTTGCCTCAACTGGGGTGTACCCTCCAAGACAACCTAATGCTACTGGGTTCACACCAAGACCCCCATCATGCTTTCTGTGTAAAGGGTCTCACAGGGTGAATGAATGTCCACACAAGACAGCATTGACAGCCCTGCAAGCCCACATTTATGCAAAGGAGTCGGAAGTCCACCCAGATGAAGAGGAAGAACCTGGTCATATGGGGGCTCTGAGTTTTCTGAATGCAGTGAGGAAGCAACCGATTGCATCTAAGAAGTCTCAGCCTAAAGGTCTCATGTTTGTGAGCGGAAGCCTAAATGGGAAAGTGGCCAAGAGTGTGATGATTGACACTGGCGCCACCCACAGTTTTGTGTCAGAAGTAGAGGCACGCAGACTGGAGTTAAAGTGGGAGAAAGATGTCGGCCGCATGAAAGCAGTCAACTCCCCACCGTCACCCACAGTCGGGTTGTCTCGAGGGGTGTCCTTGAAACTAGACTGTTGGGAAGGGAAGGCGGACCTTGTTATTGTAAAGATGGATGACTTCGATGTCGTACTAGGGATGGACTTCTTGCTGGAGAACAAAGCCATCCCCATTCTGAATGCACGAAACTTACTAATTATGGGAGAGAAGCCATGTGTAGTGCCTGCGAAAATAATCTCGCCAAGTGAACCTCGACTCTTGTCAGCACTCCAATTCAAGAAGGGGGTGAAGCGTCAGGACCCCTCGTATGTTCTCGTTCCTTTGAGGAAAGGCGAGATAGAACAGGAAGTAGTGCCACGAGAAGTTCAGGGAGTGCTCGAGAACTATAAAGATGTGATGCCGGCAGAGCTTCCCAAAGAACTTCCTCCAAGAAGGAATGTGGATCATGAGATTGAGTTGCTCCCTGGGGCTAAACCACCCGCGAGGGCTCCCTATCGAATGGCTCCACCAGAACTGGCCGAGTTAAGGAGACAGTTGGGAGAGCTATTAGAAGCAGGGTTCATTCAACCTTCGAAGGCCCAGTCCCGGTACTAAAGAAAGTGGGGAAGTGCTCTTACAAAGTCGACATCCCCACTTGGATGAAGGTTCACCCGGTCTTTCATGTCAGCAATCTCAAACCCCATCATCCAGATCCTGAAGATGGCTCTCGCAACAAGCCAACTCGACCCCATGTGGAGATCAAGGCCACTAAGTCGAGGGAAGTCGAAGCGATTCTTGCCGAACGGGTGGTGAACCAGTATCGCCAAGGCACCAGTCAAGCTGTCCGAGCTGTCCCGCAGCAGCAGTTCTTAGTCAAGTGGAAGGGGGTTGGAGACGAAGAGACAAGCTGGGAGAACGTCGAAGCACTCAGGAGGTTCCAGCAGCAGATTGAAGACTTCAAGGCACAAGACGAAGCCAGCAGCTCAGGGAGAAGATTGCAGCACTCTAGCCTTAATGCCGTCGTCGAGAGCGCCGACAGCTTAAGTGGGGGAGCATGTTAGGGATATAACTTGTAATGCCACAAGCAACCTTGTCCAAGGTCAAGAGTTAAGCCTATGGCCGGTTGCTTGTGTGCTAGTGGTATTTTTGTAATTTATGTTTCCTTTGTTTTAGCTTGGTCCTCCTGGGAATATTCATGTTATATTCATGTTTCCCTGTGCCAAGTTACTATTTGTCCGATTTGCTCTATACAGGGGGGTTCCTAGTCGGCGACGGTTGGACTAGTGAACTAGTATAGGTAAGCACATGTACTTGCGCCCCTGTAAACGTCTTACCATCAATAAAGAGAGGAATTATTCAATCATCTGTGTCACGTGAGATCTTTTGCAACTTTGCATTCAATTGCTCGCTCGCTTGTCGACGAGCTCGCCTCACAACTATATTATACTGTTCTTACTTGTTGCGTGCAATATATTAATATCGTGTGGTTTCCATTGTTCCTTGCAAGGTACGCTCAAGGCTGACTTACTACCTTCTCAAAGGGACAGTAAGTGCCGCACGGTCCTCTTTGCGCTCCCGCAAAGTCGGCCCGTGACAGCTGGTATCAGAGCCTAGTTGGCTCGAAGGCTCATAACATGCCGGGAGGGATGACGAATGCACAAAAGTTCGAATGGATCGAGACTCAACTCGCAGAACTTGCGGGTGTCCCTGACACTGTGATTGATATTAGTGCCGCACTACGCCGCGTCGACCTAGATAAATTGGTGACGCGTGTTGCGGACCTTGAAGGGTTAAAAGGGCGAGTGAAGGCCCTTGAGAAGAAGGAAGCCCCGAGGTCTGAAACAGAGATTGAAAGAGACGAAGGAATTGTCTCCCCAGAGCAAGTGGGGGCAATGAGCGATGCCCTTGAGACGCTACAAGTGACTGTGGACACGATGACGGAGGATGTCCGTGCCACTATCGATGCGTTTAAGAATGAGCTGTTCGAGATGAACACAAAGCTCAACCTAGCTATCCGGGCGATGAACACCCAAACTGTGACGGACTACAGGAAGGTGAAGGTTCCGGAACCTCAAGCTTACGGAGGGGCGCGAGATGCCAAGGAGCTTGAGAACTTTCTATTTGATATGGAACAATACTTCCGAGCGGTGAAACCAGATTCGGAAGAAGCCAAAGTGAACATGGCGACAATGTATTTGTCAGGCGATGCAAAACTATGGTGGCGAACGAAGTACAACGACATTCAGAGGAATGTTTGTACTATTGAAACATGGGAAGACCTCAAGAGAGAATTAAAGGCACAGTTCTTCCCCGAGAACGTAGATTATATTGCCAGAAGGCAATTAAGGGAGTTGAAACACACCAACAATATCCGAGAATTCGTGAGCAAATTCTCTGTGATTATGCTCGACCTTCCAGATATGTCAGAGAAGGATCGACTATTCTATTTCCTTGAAGGATTGAAACCGTGGGCAAGGACGGAACTCCAGAGGCAAAGAGTTCAAGATCTAGCTTCTGCTCAGGCAGCTGCAGAAAGACTAACAGATTATACTTTTGAAGAGAACTCTGCCAAGAGACCCACAACCTCTACAAACATGAATGTCCACAGAAATGCGAGACCAGGACAGAGCAAAAGTGGGGGAGCCGAGTCAAGGTTCTCGAGTTTTGGGGGAGGAGACAGAAGAGCGGGTAACGTGAGAGATACCGCCTCCTCCAAGTCAGTTGCCTCAACTGGGGTGTACCCTCCAAGACAACCTAATGCTACTGGGTTCACACCAAGACCCCCATCATGCTTTCTGTGTAAAGGGTCTCACAGGGTGAATGAATGTCCACACAAGACAGCATTGACAGCCCTGCAAGCCCACATTTATGCAAAGGAGTCGGAAGTCCACCCAGATGAAGAGGAAGAACCTGGTCATATGGGGGCTCTGAGTTTTCTGAATGCAGTGAGGAAGCAACCGATTGCATCTAAGAAGTCTCAGCCTAAAGGTCTCATGTTTGTGAGCGGAAGCCTAAATGGGAAAGTGGCCAAGAGTGTGATGATTGACACTGGCGCCACCCACAGTTTTGTGTCAGAAGTAGAGGCACGCAGACTGGAGTTAAAGTGGGAGAAAGATGTCGGCCGCATGAAAGCAGTCAACTCCCCACCGTCACCCACAGTCGGGTTGTCTCGAGGGGTGTCCTTGAAACTAGACTGTTGGGAAGGGAAGGCGGACCTTGTTATTGTAAAGATGGATGACTTCGATGTCGTACTAGGGATGGACTTCTTGCTGGAGAACAAAGCCATCCCCATTCTGAATGCACGAAACTTACTAATTATGGGAGAGAAGCCATGTGTAGTGCCTGCGAAAATAATCTCGCCAAGTGAACCTCGACTCTTGTCAGCACTCCAATTCAAGAAGGGGGTGAAGCGTCAGGACCCCTCGTATGTTCTCGTTCCTTTGAGGAAAGGCGAGATAGAACAGGAAGTAGTGCCACGAGAAGTTCAGGGAGTGCTCGAGAACTATAAAGATGTGATGCCGGCAGAGCTTCCCAAAGAACTTCCTCCAAGAAGGAATGTGGATCATGAGATTGAGTTGCTCCCTGGGGCTAAACCACCCGCGAGGGCTCCCTATCGAATGGCTCCACCAGAACTGGCCGAGTTAAGGAGACAGTTGGGAGAGCTATTAGAAGCAGGGTTCATTCAACCTTCGAAGGCCCAGTCCCGGTACTAAAGAAAGTGGGGAAGTGCTCTTACAAAGTCGACATCCCCACTTGGATGAAGGTTCACCCGGTCTTTCATGTCAGCAATCTCAAACCCCATCATCCAGATCCTGAAGATGGCTCTCGCAACAAGCCAACTCGACCCCATGTGGAGATCAAGGCCACTAAGTCGAGGGAAGTCGAAGCGATTCTTGCCGAACGGGTGGTGAACCAGTATCGCCAAGGCACCAGTCAAGCTGTCCGAGCTGTCCCGCAGCAGCAGTTCTTAGTCAAGTGGAAGGGGGTTGGAGACGAAGAGACAAGCTGGGAGAACGTCGAAGCACTCAGGAGGTTCCAGCAGCAGATTGAAGACTTCAAGGCACAAGACGAAGCCAGCAGCTCAGGGAGAAGATTGCAGCACTCTAGCCTTAATGCCGTCGTCGAGAGCGCCGACAGCTTAAGTGGGGGAGCATGTTAGGGATATAACTTGTAATGCCACAAGCAACCTTGTCCAAGGTCAAGAGTTAAGCCTATGGCCGGTTGCTTGTGTGCTAGTGGTATTTTTGTAATTTATGTTTCCTTTGTTTTAGCTTGGTCCTCCTGGGAATATTCATGTTATATTCATGTTTCCCTGTGCCAAGTTACTATTTGTCCGATTTGCTCTATACAGGGGGGTTCCTAGTCGGCGACGGTTGGACTAGTGAACTAGTATAGGTAAGCACATGTACTTGCGCCCCTGTAAACGTCTTACCATCAATAAAGAGAGGAATTATTCAATCATCTGTGTCACGTGAGATCTTTTGCAACTTTGCATTCAATTGCTCGCTCGCTTGTCGACGAGCTCGCCTCACAACTATATTATACTGTTCTTACTTGTTGCGTGCAATATATTAATATCGTGTGGTTTCCATTGTTCCTTGCAAGGTACGCTCAAGGCTGACTTACTACCTTCTCAAAGGGACAGTAAGTGCCACACGGTCCTCTTTGCGCTCCCGCAAAGTCGGCCCGTGACACATAGGTTGAAACCAACACAAATCCGATGAAGCTAGCCTATAAGACAGCTGAAGAAAACGAACAAGGGCGGAGAGAAAGCCAAAGCGGGGAAGCCGTCAAAATGACTGGACTAAAGCCGCCAAGGAGACGGACATGGCCGCCAGTGAGACGGACAGAGCTGCCGGCGAATGGATAGAGCCACAGACTCTAGGAGCTATGAGGGAGAAAGAGGATACCAAAGTTGAGAGGAAAAGGAGAGGTGGTCGAACTGAGTTCAAATCCAAGATAGGCCACATGGCCATTTTATTTTGACTCTGAACAAATTGTTGAGACCTAAAGAATGATGGTGTCAATTGCTACTAGCCTACTACATTATATTGCAGAATATTTACCACTAGCGGTAAAGCGCGGGAAGACTGTTACTTCATAAATTTGAAAAGAGTGAACTAATTCAACTATACAGATTAATTTACAGCACTGAATTCAACCAAAACAGCAAATTAACTAAACATATAACGACTGGACAGGGGCCTCGATTTCTACCAAAAAAGCCAAATCAGATGCTGACATTAAGAAGGGTTTTTGACAACCTTAACACTGTTGTAGAAGCGCCTAAGGTCCTTCATGGCCTTTTCCTCAATCTGGATTGAACGAATGGAAGAGGGTGCATCCACCTCCGGTTTGAACCAGCGGTTCAACCCAGAAGAGTCCAATGGCGAACCCTGACCATTAGTGACTGCGAACTCAGCTGTTTTTGTCTTTGGACTGTGAGACAGATTATGCTGTTGTTTTCCCTTCTGTTACAAAAAAAACAAAGGCAGATGTGAGCAATTGAAAGATCTCAAACAACAATTCGAGTTAGAAACAGAATTTCAGGAAACAAGAACACCCGAGAGGAGGGGGAACTATTTTGTGTGTGTGTGTTGTATATAGTTTTCAGACAAAAATTGTAATGGAGAGGTGCTATTCATATACCTGCTGCATTTGGATGTCCCTAAGAGATGGACGAGAAAGAAGTGGAGGAGTTCCGGACGCAGTCCAGGGAGGTGTACTTCTTTCTCCTTCATTTGCCAGTGAAGCAGGGGTCGAGACAACTGCGCCCACTGGGATTGGCTTAGAAGGCAAAAATGAACTCAATAGGATCTTCCCATCACCTTTTGCGATAACAGGATCTTCCAAGGGATCTTTATTCCTAGTTGGTTGATGCTCCCTAATTTTAATTTGCTCATCTTGAATGTCACGAAGAGACGCAAATCCTTTGGAAATTTTAGCCCCACCCCATGCAGGACCCTCACTTTTTGGGGTTGGTGGAGGAGCAATATATTTAGGGGAGTCATCGAGTGCACCGCTCAAGAACATTGAAAGCCCACCTTTTTTACTTTTCTTCTTGGAAACTGTTGCTGATGACATATGGTTCTTTGTTAAGTCTAACTTCTCCTTCGGGACACATGATGCTGTAGTAGTTTGGCTGGTCATAATCTCTCCAATAGTGGAATCTTCCTCCTATGAGACATTACACTTCAAACAAATCAGAAAATGTAGAAAATGACGGCGGTACGTCTCCCGAACTTTTATATTTCACCTACACATTGCTCTTAAAAACGAATCAGAAAATGAAGATAAAGATGGCGGTGGGTCTTCAAACAATTCTATTAGAGCACATTACAGGCAACTACACATGTGTTAAAAAAGTTCCTTTTTACCCAAAAAAGAATATAAAATCTCCCACCCCATTCAAACTACTCAAAAAGAATTAAAAAAAAATAAAAAGATCATCTGAAAGTTTACTGACTACAAACATCAAGTCAAAACTATCATTCAGTAAAAACCCCATGAAAACCCAAACTTAGTTATCAAGTTATTAGTGTGCTTACCTTATTCTCAGAGATTTGAGAGATTTCACTATTCAAGAAACCTTTTATTGTGTTTGGTTCTATTTCAGTTCCAGGAAACCGTGCCACATGTGTTGCGATCTGTTTATTCTTTCTCCTCTGTTTTCTTGAAAGCTCAACATTTTTGTTTCCTTTTCCATCTGGCAAAACTGAAGATGATGCCTTCAACTCTGTTGTCTCAACTGGAACCCCAAGTTCTGCAAGTGAACTCTGTAGGGCTGACCTAGTTTGAAGTTTTTTAATTTGCTGGTCATCAAGAAGATACCCACTAGATTGTTTTTCTTCAAGCATCTCAATCTGCTGGAGCTTTTTCCGCAAGGCTCGAACTTCCTTACCAATACCTTGATATGGATCATCTTTGGGTTGTAGAAACGAATCTGGTCTGTGGTGTATATCATTTTTGGAGGTAGATTGCTTGGTATGGCTGCCACGCGTTCTTTGAACCTCACTCTCACTATCTTCCTCCTCACTATATATAACAGCAGGGAAAGTAGCTGTTGGAGTTGGGAGACGACGGTAGCTCCATGGCTCAGATGACTTCAAATCCAATGATTTTTCAAGGTTACCTAGAATATCCGGTGAAGCTCCAACGATGGCTTGTGATGATACAGTAAAAATGTAGTCAAGGTTCCGTATAGCAATATCCTGTGTTCAAGAATTATAAACAGCTTGAATAATTAAAGTTAACACGTAATATAAAATGCTATGCATCAGTTGCATTCACAGGAACAGAAGCATGAGGTGAAATAAAATTATGTGCAAGTGTGACCGAAAAAAGTTATTATTGTAGCCTTTTAACTACTTTGAATAAAAGCACCAGACATTCAGAAATGCATTATGGACTACGTAACGTGGTAGAGTGATGATAGACAGGTGACCACTGTGGGTGTATGTTGAGAGAGAAGGAGTTCAACACTTGTGAAATTTCCATAAACCCCTTCAAATAATAATAATGATGAGAACAAAAATATTAATTATAGTAGCAAAGCATAGGCTGCCACCTTGGATGATCAAACATACATCAAAACAAAAAAAAAACAAAAAAAAAAACAAAAAGGAAAGAAAAAATTCACAAATCCCAACAATTACATTTCTCCAAAAATAGTGATTCCAAAGGTCTTTTAATCATGGGACGGTAAAACATTGTCTAACAATAAATAAACATTAAGTTTTATGTATGTACAATTATGACATTTTGCCTGTTTGGCTCACATAAAGCATACGAATGTAGGCAGTGTATGTAGGAATGGAAATGGAGTGGCCTGACAAAAAATTGTTATCTAATCAGAGATAAAGTCTCACAAAATGCTCTTAAGAGTCCAGAACTGCTGTTGGACAAAGCAACAGCAGGTGAGAATATGATTGTGGACTAAGCATGTGGAAAGATTTAAGAGAACATAAGAATTTTAGAAGAGAGGTTTTAAAGTTGTAGCAGGGGAAACAGAGCCAGGGAGGTTAGGTTAAAGAACTCAAGCACCAAGTCCTTAAAGCTCAACTTCTTTTTTTTTATAACTTTTCTTCATTCCACTCTGAAGAATTAGAACAGGTAGATATAGTCTTGAAATACATCACCCTTAGGGTCCCAGACTACTATAAAACTCATGAATAACTATAGATCCTTGGAATACTGAGCTATTTGCACGCACCCTGATATTTAAATAGACCCTTGAACAGAAGCTAGACTTGTATAAATACTCTTCATAAAAAAGAATTTGACTCCTTAAAAAAAAAAAAAAAAAAAAAAGAGAGAAATCTGACTCCTGGCTTATTTCCATTCTATGATTTTAATAAATCACCCTTACTCTATCATGAAGTCTTTCCTTTGGACCAAAAAGGGATGGGCGTAGTCTTAGGCTTCCAAAAAGGTATTTCTTCTCTAATGGCTGATGCATTCATAACCTTCGAACAAATAGGGGATAAACATGCATGTATTATTCATTCTCATAAAATTCACAAACCTACAAAGAGTGGATCCAGATTTAAATCTGTGGAATTTGAAAAGCTGAACTTAGCAGTCCATGAGGAGTATTACCTCACAATACTTCCTTAGATCATCTGCCATGAGTGAATCTGCAATTTCAAGCAGCTGAATAGCATTTCGTGGCTCCACCAATTTCTCCGCAGCCACTTTTTCACAGATACTTTTTAAGCTTGGTATGGCTTTCTTGCTGGAATCATCATCTTGTATAATAGGCAACGGATTCTCCGAGTAGGTGTCATTAAACAAAAGATCTTCATCAATCTCTTCCAGCTCATCTCTGATCGACTTCTGTGGACCCTTCACCACAGTGGAAGTATAGGCCGGATGATAAAGAGAACTGATAACCAACAAATGTGTTTCACCAACTGAAACTGAAGTAGCCCGCTTTGTACCATGCAACCGAGTTGCAACTGGTGGCTTATCCTTGCCATTTTTCCCGTCCCACATGTAAACATCACCTGTAGCTGTAACAGCGGCAGTCCAGTACTTCCCTGCAGATATATTCACCAATTTTCTTCTGCACAGCGAGTAAAGCTATATATATATATATATATATATAAACATGTGAGTGGTTAGGTTTTTCAACTTGAAAGTGACAACAGATACACTGGTATCATGAGGTAAACCTGCTGGCATCTGAGATCAGGATCTGAAGAAACCCAATAAAACAAAGCACCATCGTCTGTGAGGGCCATGCTATGTACCACCCCTGCAGCTATCGAAACCACATGGAGCCGTTCCTTACAATGAAACTTCAAAGTCGTATTTCCACCCTTTTTCAAATTTCTAGCAACAACAACCCGTTTTGGCGTAACAAGTCGATGACCCCAAGTGTATACCTGCCGCATACATGTAGGATTTAGCTCGTGAAAGCCGACATGTGGATAAGTATCCAAGAACGAGCCCGACTAATAATAAATGTCTGTTGAACTGAAGTCCGAAAGGATTTTAACATGTAAACCGAACTGGATATTATCTAGTGTTGAAATTCCTTAAAACTACCTCTCCATCAACTCCCAAGACTAGGGTGTGATATTTAGCTGCTGCGACCCCTTTAAAAACCTTGCCTTTCAAGTATTCAACCACTCTAGGGGTGTAGTTTGATGCAGAGTTGGATGTACCATAGCCAAGCTGGCCCTCTCTGTTGCCACCCCATGTGAAAACTTCACCATTATCAGAAACAACAGCGGTGTGCTTGTTTGCTGCAGCAACAGCGACAACCTTTGACCTGAGGGAACTCACCCTGCGAGGTGTAGGTTGGGTGTCCACAGAAGTGTAGCCAAGCTGACCCTCTGCACAGCATCATCTTTATACCTCAGTACACAACCACAATAATTTGATTATTCATAGCAGACATTAACTGACCAGGAAAACTCTAGTTAGCCACCATTCGATCCAAGGGTGGAAAATAAACCAACTGCAACTTAAAATATTTCTTTCCTCCCTTGGTTCTAAATCCAATGGTGGTTCACCAAGAATTCCTTGGTCAGTTACTGACAATGTGAACACGATTGTAAACAAACACGTCAACCGGGAAAAAAAATACATTTTCCAGTAGATTTCAAAACACTATACCCTTTACCTCGGTTGGATCCCCAGGTGAACACCTCCCCACCATCTGTTGCAATGACAGTGTGATGTTTAGCTGCAGCAACTGCCTTCACCCGACGGGACCCAAGACCAGATGTTACCTGCCTAGGAGTGATAACCGCAGCTTGACCGCTGAAACAAAGAATAAAATGTACTCAGTTGAGGATTAACAAAAAGCATAACATTCAACAAGAAAATTGTGCGGTGAGAGACATCCTCAGTTGGTGATATGGCAACAATCAAGTCTACTTTGTCCAGAGAATTGTCCTATAGGCACAGAGTTCCATAAGTAGTTGTGACCACCAGAAACTATATTCCTAATTGGCTAATTTCCATTACATATGAAAACATGCATATCTACAGTATTCAGTGCATGGCCATGACTATCTAATAGTTGAAAAAGTTATAGACTTGAATTTGATAACATGTTAATAGAATTGAACAGATTTGAAGAAAAATAATTCTAACAATAATAACCTGTGCCAAGACCCTCAGAATCCAGAATTTTATGATTATAACCGAGAAGGCAAGAAATGGCATATAAGAAGGTTAAGGTTGATGTCTGTATCATCAAGGACACAACTATGTTTATACCTGTGTATATCAAAATCAGGGTGCCCAAGTCGTCCTCCTCTTCCAAATCCCCAAGTATAGACTTCTCCTCGAGCAGTGACTGCTACACTATGAAATTTAGCGGCAGAAACAAACTTGATTAGAGAATCATGAAGGGCATCAACCTTGCATGGCAACTTTTGTATGTGTGCATTTCCAGTCCCAAGTTGATAGTTTGCACCACTTCCCCAACTAAAAACCTCGGTAGTTACTGAAGTCACCAACAATAGTTTAGGTAATGCCCTATGTGTATATTCATTTCGAAATAAAACATATGCCCCTCAGCCATCAAACCAATATGCAAAAACCCGAAAACTCAGTAGTACCTGAACTCTGTCCGCTACCAAGAACTTGCAACACAGGTCCAGATATCAGATCAACAGGTGTTCGGTACTTAGAGTCTTCCAGTGTCATAGAAGCACCACACTGGAGAAGTATGCTTGCCACAGCAAGATGACCAAAATGAAGAGCTCTGTGAAGGCTACTCCATCCTGATTCCCCATCCTACAAATAATATATATTTGCAATGAGAAACAAAGAGAAGCAATTTAATTAAAACACCTGAATGAAATGCAAAATTTCATCCATATGAGTTTGATCAAAGCACCTGAATGAAATACAAAAGTATCACCCTTATTATATATCAGAATAAATTCATAAATTCCAAAGTTGTACCTAATGATGGTAATTTAGTGCCTCCATACAAGGTCTGCATCGAAATAAACACAAGTTTAACCTAGAACCAATGTGAACTGATTCATACTTTCATTTGTCACTATCTTAAATCACTGAAAGTCTGAAACAATTTTGATCTAAAACCGAAGTCACTATTTCTATATAAATAATAAATTGTTTGCTACCAATTACCAAGTTTGCTCCAATAGAGCTCAACCCATATTAGGAATTATACAAAGAGAAGGATAATCTATTATTTGTATACAAAACACAAGTACTGACCAACTTACAACTTCCATAATGTACTACTACACCTTATGCAAAATTCTTGTATTGCTCTAGCCTTATCAATATTTATATATAAAATACGCTGATTCAAAAATAAACTTAATTTTCGAGGCAATTATCTGTAGAGTTACAACTGCACCTTTTAAAAATTGAAAAACTAAAAGTAGACTACAGACCCTTCCAAAAGTGACAGATGAAACTTCCAGTAGGAGAGGACACAAACGTGGCAAAATTGAATTTACAATTGCTTCATGAAGATCTACAAGATAATAATGAATTTTTTTGTAGCTTTGGAATTGGTAATAGGAAACAGTAATGTAAAAATTACTCACCACCATTGATTTGTTTCTTTCCTTACTAATATAAGGTTTGCAAAAATCAGTGTGAAGTAAGGTTTCCTTCCCGAATTAATACATGATAGGCATTTTGTCATACTTCATTTAACACTAACATACTCCCATAAGCTACTTCATTCAGCATTCCCTTGAGAAATTCTAATTGGATCTTGACTTGTTACATGATAGGCATTTTGTCAGACTTCATTTAACACTAACATACTCCCATAAG
Organism: Potentilla sterilis; assembly: GCA_963682095.1. Lineage (NCBI taxonomy): Eukaryota > Viridiplantae > Streptophyta > Magnoliopsida > Rosales > Rosaceae > Potentilla > Potentilla sterilis. The sequence goes on from OY821764.1 coordinate 1,957,795, forward strand.
CTACTTCATTCAGCATTCCCTTGAGAAATTCTAATTGGATCTTGACTTGTTACATGATAGGCATTTTGTCAGACTTCATTTAACACTAACATACTCCCATAAGCTACTTCATTCAGCATTCCCTTGAGAAATTCTAATTGGATCTTGACTTGTTACATGATAGGCATTTTGTCAGACTTCATTTAACACTAACATACTCCCATAAGCTACTTCATTCAGCATTCCCTTGAGAAATTCTAATTGGATCTTGACTTGTTATATATGTCTATGCTAATATCTAATAGGAGATCACTTCATTTATATACAATTAAATGACAGGAACAGAAGAAACAATTTGGTTGCTGATTCAATTTTTGACATTTCTTTGGATGATTATTAAGATCCAAGGAATTTGTTTTAAAAAAAAATGGAATTACTAACAACATGGTTGAAGATCAGTTCCAAATGATTGCCAGGGAGAGGTGGTATCAACGAAACTACAAACAACAACAGTGGGTTCCAATGATGCCAGGGATTGTGATTAAATCTTTTTTCTTGAACTTAATCGCTTGGATTCGGCAAGAACACCTAAGTCGGTGGAATTTAGAATTGAGACTTAGAGGCCAAATGCCAAAATTTATATACAGGTTAAATTCACAAACTACTTATAAACAAAAGCAGGAAAATTACAAAATTCCCTAAATTCTGTGTAGTCTACCTTTTGAGTCTAATTACTCCCTCCAAAGCAAGAAAAGTATGATTCACTATAAGTAATCATATGAAATCTGGAACATATGAAAGGAACTGCTTTAAAGATCATTAATTAATGAAAATTAATGATGAGAACAGAAACAAACCCTAGCATCTGGGTCAGCACCAGCTGCAAGAAGCCTCCTAACAATGGGAATGTGATTTCTCCAGGTTGCAATATGAAGAGGAGTGAGACCAAATATGTTTCTTGTATTAATATTACTACCACTCTTTTTCAGAAAGGCTAGTGCTGAATCCACATCGGCCAATGATCCTTCTTGCACAACAAGCCACAGATCTTTGTTGGCTCCCCTTGACAAATTTTTACGAGCGTGTGCCTGGAAATTCTGCTTCTTTCCTTGAAGTGAAACATCCATTTGTGTAATCACAGGCTGACTGCCACTACTTGACAATATAGTAGCTGCCACCAGATAATATTCTAAAGTCGGATTCTTCAAAGAACCTTAAAAATGGTTACTTCAATGGGTCCTTGTTGAAGTTGAATAAATTAGAGAGATCCCTAAATGGTACCCAGAATCACATCAGCATCCTTAAGGTTGAACACAAATTACTTGTACGAGACATGCGAGTGCAGTTGTTAATGATCAAGGGAAGCCACATTCTGCAATTTGAGCTACTGTGTCAGTACTAGTACATATGTATAAACCAAGGAGACTAAAGACACATAGATTTCATAATTTGACGTACACGACAATATAATTGTAAACTATCAACAGAAAATCTTTAAAGAATTTATGGGATTTGAAGCAAAATGTATGATTCAAACCCCCAAAGGTACAATCGGGGATGACTTTCTAAGGTTGCAAAGTCCAAAATTGATCTGAAAATTAAATAATGCAGCAACAATCCATACACAAAATTGGGGCAAGATGCAAACTTTGACACAAAATTGGCGCCATCAAATCAATATATAATCGATACCCATTAGTTTATTTGGGCAAAAACTCAAAATTTGACAGAAACAGAGCGATAAGTACAAGACATAAACTCGAGAGCTGAATTTGAATCACATACAGATTATCGACACAAAAATAAAGAAAATGAATTGCACCTGATTTGATGTCAGAGAGAGAATTGAATCAACACATTGGTTGCTATGCTTAGCAGACAAGAGAAGAGATGTGATTTCTGTTACAACCAACTTAACAGAGAGAGAGAGAGAGAGTATCGAACCCACAAGGAGAATAAGAATATGCCCTCGTCCTCACAAGCAAAGCAATGGCCTCCAGTCTTCAACTCCAAGGGTATTTTGGGTATTTACGGGATATAACCTTTGTATTGACGAACAAACCGTTGAACCGAACTCGCAGACTCAAAAAAGTTGTATTATACGGTGATGCCCTCAATATCTGACGCGTGTCGGTTTTCTCCCTGATTTCAACACCACTAGTGCTCGCCACGAGTACTCTACTCCCCTGAACAAAAGATTTTGGTCCTATTTTCGGTTCTCTTTCGGACGCGCGAGGAGGAAAGCTAGTATATATGAAGTAAACGAAACATAAACTTTCAGCAATCTTCCAAATATCTTGATTGATCTTTGATCAATCTCCATAATGAATTTATTTATATGAATTTATTCCTTTGTTGACAACATCAACTCTGACTAGCATTGAGTTTCCTCCACTTGACCGTTTGTAATTCATTGATTTTAACCACTAATTAAGTTAGAGCAAAGTTCACATGTTAGGTCATTTAGCTGAATTAAACTATACCATTATGGGTTACTGACATTGAGCAACAGTTTCCTTTTTGTTTCTGGGTCGCCACGTGGTATTTACAGATTATTAAACTTTATATTATGTTTTTTTATTGTAAATTATTGTTTTAAATGTAAATAAATAGTAAATATTTTAACTTAAATAATGGTCTAATTAATAGAAATATCTATAATCATCAAGATTTAGAACGCGATCAGGTGGTGAAACCCTATGGTTGCACTAGCCCACGATGTGTGCAACCGGATAGGATGCTTATACCGGGTGCTTGCCTAGAGCTTGGATGCTGGGAAAAGGTGGGAGATGGGAGTTACTATTAAGTATTAACATTGCCACTATAAGAGTTCTAAAAAAAATTATAAGATGAATTTATAACTTTTATTTTTAATTAAAAAAAAAATATCTGAAGTTTCACACATACCCTCTTGTCATGACTCAAACTTAGGACCTAATAACCTATTTCTTAGGTAATGGTGCTCTTTACCAGTTGAGCTATCTCATTTCGTCAACTTGTATTTTTAACTTTATTTATTTATGAGAGTTGATTGGCGAGCGGGAAGTGCATGGAAAGTAAATAGGGGAGATAGCCCACCAACCCACGAATATTATAAACCGCTTGTGGCCCCGCAAGAACTCAACTAACATCTGAGTCTAGTATCCAATCACCACATGACAAAGCCAAACTCGCTCGTCCAAAGTTTTCCACCTTGAAAGCCCGTAGGAATCTGATAGTCAGATCTTATGATGACCCAGACTCTCTGGAAGTCTACCTTTATGTGAGTCTATAGGACCCAGTACTCAATAACCTACCATTAAGAGACTTGTGAATGTTAGGGTTCAAACTTTAGTTGGGTTCCAGCCAAGCAAGTGGCTTGCCATTCTTGTCAACCCTCCAGTGTTTTGTTAGCTAAATCTGAATATTTCACTGTATATCCTCAAAATAAAAAATATATTTTATATATTTATCTAATAGCCAGAGATAGAAACTCAAAGCTTAAATAAACTAATATAAAAATAACAATTTTCTTTTTCCATAAGTTTCTAGTTAATTCTTGGACAAAATACTTGTTACACCCTGAACTTTTTACCTAAAAACAGTTTTATACCTCTGCTTTCAAATTAAACTAGTAGATCCTTAATCTCTCATTTTTTAACAATTTAGTACATTCCGTCACTCCACCCGTTATGTTGCTGACGTGGCTAACGATTTTTACACGTATGCAGAGTTTGGACAAGAAAATGACCAATATACCCTCTTTTCTTTCTGGACAACCCGTTGATTTTTTTTTCTTTCTCTTTTCTCTCCCTCTCCCCCGACTCAGCCCGACCCTCCACCGACAGCGGACCGCCTCCGCTGTGCTCCACTGTCCGGCCGAACTAGGCCGCCGCACCAGTGCCATTCGACTCGTCTTGGCCTCCTCTTCAAGTCTGTGGTGGTTCGCGGCGTGATTCTCCACCGTTTAGGCACACAAAGGTTGAGAGGGTTCGACTGTGTCGAACCAGAGCTCCCTCCTCTGACCACCGTTCTTTCCGATTTCAGTCAGGAATGGAAGGCCTCGGCCTGCACGTCACTTTCACGGAAGGAATTGAACCGATTCGTAACAGGTAAGGAGAATTTTGAATTCAAAATTCTCAGGGTTTCGGGTTTAAATCGGAGGGTGGCAGAGATTATGTTTTTGATGTAATTGAAGGTTGTATTCGTGTTTAGGATGTTGTAAGGAGTCGATTAAGTGTAAATTGGAGTTCGATTATTGGATTTTAGTGAAAATTGCAGGAATTAGGATTAGGCCGCCGTTTGCGGCGGCTGCGGTGGTTTTAAGGCGGCGGAGGTGACGGTGATGAGACCCTGGGGTGCTGGCGACCTTGTTGGGTTGATTTGGAGACTGATGGTGGTGTTTTTGGTCACTGTGGTGGCACTGCAGGCGGCAGAGCTGCTGCTGCCCGCGACTGAGGAAGGGTGAAACTGTAAAACGGTAAATAGTAACAGTAAATGATAAAACAGTAAAGGTAAAAGTATAAACAATAAAGGTGAAATGGTAAATGGTAAATTGACTTTGACCATTTACTGTTTGACCCGATTCGAACCAGGTAAGGAGAATTTCTAGGATTTTCGAGTTTCGTCGGAGGGTGGTGGAGGTGATGTAATTGGTATAATTTGAGGTTGAATTCGTGTTTAAGATGTTGTTTAGAGTCGATTAAGTGTAAATTAGAGTTCGATTGTTGAGAAATTGGTGAATTGTAGGTTTAGGAATTTCTGCCGCCGTTTATGGCGGCTGCAGTGGTTTTAATGCTGCGGAGGTGACGGGGTTGAGTTCCTGAGGTGGTGGCGGTCATATTCGGTTAATTTGGAGGTTATTAGTGGTGTTTTTGGCGCTGTGGTGGCGCTGCTGCTACCGGCGACAATGGTGCTAGCGGTGGTGGCACTGCTGCTGCCGGCGGCGGCGGAGGGCTGAGGAAGATGGTGAATAGTGAAAGGTAAATGGTAATTTGGTAAACAGTGAAAGGTAAATGGTAAAGGTAAATGAAATATATGTTAATAAAATGGTGAAATTGATTCAGGGGTATTTTAGACATTTTAGCTGAGTTGAAATGGTGGAAATTGACACCTCAGCAAGTTAACAAAATTTTTAACGGTAGACTGACGGAATGGACTAAATTGTTGAAAAATGAGAGATTAAGGATCTACTAGTTTAATTTTAAAGCAGAGGTATAAAACTTTTTTTAGGTAAAGAGTTCAGGGTGTAACAAGTATTTTGATGTGATTTTGAGTTCAGGGTATAAAACTGTCCTGTTTCTGCACAAACCCGTAGGCCTGCGGGAAACCGGTGGATCTTGATGTGATTTCCTCCTGCGAACCCTGCTAACTAAGGGGAATACCGGGCGGGCCGGTCTTCTCCTCTCCGATGCCTAAGTTAGTACAGTTGGAGCAAATAGATAACTTAAGCGGGAATGATAAGTAGTGGGAGAGTTGAGTTACCTAGTAATGAGGGTAGTTGAGGCCCTTATATAGGTGGTCGATCGTGAGGTCTGGTCTTACTCTTCGATGTGGGACTGCTTCCCTTCCGTTCGTACGCAAAGGGGCAGCTAAGGTGACTTGTTCGGTAGGCCCGTGTCCCCGGCTCCCGGGCCCCCAGTCATAAGTTCGACTGTTGGGCCTCGGGTCCGGGTGCTGGGGATCCTGCTCCGGGCCTCGGTCCTGCCCCGGGCATGCTAGCTGCGGGTCTGTGGGCCTATGTAGCCCCTCTGTGGCTACTGTCAACAAGTCCCCCAAGTTCCCGGTCAAGTGCAATCTTGAATGGGGACTTAATATGTCTCGCTCCTGTCCCGCAGACCCTCAGGGTTACCGACCCAACGGTTCCTAGTCCCCCAAGTCCGTATTAAAGATTGGGCTTGGCCGGGCGTTCGAGCAGAGGGGCTGTTATGATGGTGCGTGGTGATGTGAGTACCTATTAGTGATGACGTGTGGCAGTTATGAGTATGTGTTTGTAATAATGATGGTGTTGTGCTGAAGTCTTGCCATGCCATGAGTATGGAACGGGGTGAAACCCGGACGAGTGCATGGGATGATGATGTGGCGTTGAAATCCGCCATGCGATGAATACGGAGCGGGGTGAAACCCGGACGAGTGCATGGGATGATGATGTGGCGTTGAAATCCGCCATGCGATGAATATGGAGCGGGGTGAAACCAGGACGAGTGCATGGGATAATGATGTGGCGTTGAAATCCGTCATGCGATGAATATGGAGTGTAAGGACTCGACCGGTGGAGTGCCATGTTGGGACGAGTCCCCCAGTGAAAGATTGCTGCCAACGGTGGAACAGGCCGGGGAGTAGCCCGGTAGGGTGTTTAGGCCATGTTACGGCACCAATCCACACCCGCTGATTCGCCCCAGCTTGTGTTGGAGTAAGCGTGGGGTATTGTGCAGGGTTGCGAGCCTGCGGGAAGGCCTGATGGGTGCAAGCCAACAGGTCCACCGATGGGGTGTTGCGGCCATGTTTAAGCACCGGTCAACATTCGCTAGTTCTTCTCAGCTTGTGTTGGAATAAGCGTGAGGCTGTGCAGGGTTTCTAGCCTGTGGGGAGACTTGTTCTGTGTTAGAGAAACAATCTGCCTGGTGGGGTGGCGTGGAGATAACAAGTCTCGCCATGGATCCCCATATTTTTCACAGCTTAGTGTGATGTAGGGTTTCTAGCCTGCTGGAAGAGTTTGCATGTGTTAGAGGTAAACTCTCCCGGGTTTATAAAGCCCATGTGTTTGAAGCCTTGAGTTGTTGCTGGCTTGTCCGTGCCCGTAGGCGCAAAGGAAAGTGACTAGACCGATGGAGTGCCTTGGATCCAGTGGAATGCTACATAACCGATGGAATGCCTGTGAACCGGTGGAATGTTCCATGGCCGATGGAATGCTTTTCCTTGATTTGGGGAAATGGGGGATGGTTCGTAACCCCTCGGTTCTCTCCCCTATCTCCCTTAACTACTGCTTGTAGGCGGAGCAGGTGGCTGACATGCATTGAAGGAGAAAGCTCATCAGTCCCATCAGCTATGATGGCGTGGGGATTTTATCAATGCTGGGACACGTGTCAGTAGGGAGCGATTTGAGATGGAGGGCCTGGATTCGCAGGGATTTGACTTGCCCCGATTGAGTATTTTGGGGGGATTACAGGGGTGCCTAGGGCATCAGACCCGTCTATAAAAAGGCCTCATTTGTCTTCATTGTTTACTGTTTTTGCTATTGGCTCAGAGAGAAGAAGAGAAGGTTGGAGAGGAATCCGACGAAAGTTCTGTGAAGGTACCCTCGCGCTATCCGTGCTTCAGGCGTTCTGGTTCTTACCCACGATTGCTCGGTGTTTTCCCATGACTGACTTTCCTCGGTTGTGCATAGTAATCGGTAAGTTTCGCCTTCTTTGCTTTGTGTTTTTTTTTTGTTGGTTGGTGTTTTTTTTTTTGTTGGTTGGTGTTTTTTTTTTGTTGGTTGGTGTTTTGCGGGGGGGGGGCTCTGTCGCAACGGGTGAGTTGTTTTGAGCGGGGAATCTAAGGCAGATTTGGGGAGCAGCCGCAGAGAGCACTGTTTTAGCTTGTCGCTGACCAGCGGTGGGGTTTTGTTTTCCTCCCCCTAGGTTAAATGGCTTCTAGGAGCTCTGCTGGGACTTCCGAATCGGCCGACAGACGTCTTGTGGTGGACGATGAGGAGAGGTTGGAAGATTGGCTTGCTTCGGTTTTCCCGGAGTCTGCAGCCGCTGCCCGCTACCGGGGCGAGGTCTCCTCGTTCGGGTCTCTGGGGCATGAGAGCATCCCGCACGGGGTACCCTTTCCTGGTACTTCGCCCGTGAGTTACACTATCGGGAATGGGGAAGGGGCTGTTGTGTGTGATGAACCGAAGGGTACCATGAGCCTCGCGGAGGTTGCCGCCTTCCGGGAGACGTGGAGCATCCCGGATGAGGTGAAATTACGGCCACTGAATCCCGGGGAATCAGCCTGTAACCCGGAGGAGGGTTGGGTTGCTGTTCATGGAGACCAATTCAGTCATGGGTTCTCCCTTCCGCTGCCAGACTTTGTGCAGTACATGCTCAGCGCTCTGCACGTGTCTCCTGTGCAGCTTCCCGGAAACCAGTGGAGGCAGCTGCTGAGCCTTGGTTGTCTGTACGAGCTGTCCGGGATGAGCATGCCGACGGTGAACGAGTTCCGGGCGTTGTACAGATTGTCTTTCTCAAAAAAGAAAGGGTGTCGGGGTTGTTTCACCTTTAGCGCCCGACACTTTCAGCCTATCATCACCCACCTGCCTTCCTGGGTGGACAATAATTGAAGGAAGAAGGTGGTGATGGCAGGTGGGAAGTGGCAGAAAAGGAGGAGGATGTACCGGGTTCCTGGTGCCTTCCAGCCCCTTGGTGACCAATCGTACGTACTGTCCGAGTTGGAGCAGGACAGGATTGCCACGATATTCGGGTGCTGGGACAGTCTTGAGCGAAGCTCCTACAACTTCATACGGCGGGAGGTGTTGGAGTACTGCTGTCTCGGGCGAGATCCTGGTGCATAGCAGGGTTTTAATAGTGACGTTCCCGCTGACTGAGTTGATACTAACCCTTTGTTTGTTCTGTAGGTGCATCTTCCCGGACGGTCGTCCAGCCCGGTAACTCACTATCTATGGACGGTGAGGACCTTGTCTTGAGGTTGAAGGAGAAGGGGGAGGCTGTTTCGCGGACCTCGGTGGATCGGGAGTCTGGCCGGCTTACCGTCCATGCCGAACCGATGGCCTTGGATCTTGCGGATGATGCCCACACCTTGAGGCGTGTGAAGACTCGTGCCGCAGCACCCTCTGAGGGACCCGGAAAGGGTAAGACTGTTGGAGGGCCACCAAAGGTTCCTGGTGGGACGGATAGGATTCCATATCGACCGGGATCGGTCCCGCTTGTCACCAGGGTCTCCTTGACTGGCGCACAATCTTCTTCCCCGGGTGACCTGGGTGAGAAGAGGCGGAGGATCATGGACGTCCCGCCCTCCGCGCTGGTGACGCTGACCGGCCGGTCGTCTGGTGAGAACTTGGCGAAACGGCTCAAGTTGACCAGTGGTGCGACGAGTCCTGCTAGGGACAGAGCCGCTGCTGCTTCAAGTTCTGCCGGTCAGCAGAGTAGCCTTGCTCCGGTGGAGGAACAAAGGAGGGGAGGTCCGGAGAGTCCCTTCGTCCGGAACCTGGTGGAGGATGTGGCTGGCCTTGGTCTGGATAGGCCTGGGGCCGCTGGAGCCCTATCAGGGGAGAATCGCCAGAAGAGCAAGGAGTTGGTCCTCCGGGTAAGAATTGTTTGGTGCTACGGTACTGCTCATAAAACTTCTGCAGGGTTTCGTTATTTTTTGTTGTTGTTTAATCGGCTCCCTGTCGTTCTGTAGCTGTTGTACAATCTGTACCAGCCGGACCCGAGTGAGGAGCTGCCGGAACTGAAGAGGCAGGTGGCCGTTCTGACCGGAACCCGTGAGCGCCTGGAGGCTGAGAAGTCCAGGCTTGAGCGGGAGAAGGTCAGATTGGAGGAGAGGGCCAAGAGGCAGGTGGCCAAGCTAGAGGGCCAGGTCCGGAGCCTCGAGGAGGAGAAGGAGCGGGCTGAGGAGGAGAGGGCCGAGCTAGAGGCCAAAGTGGATGAGCTCCAGGTGGAAGCTGCCGCTGTGCGTGCTGCCACCGCCGCTGCGGCTGGAGAAGAAGACCCAGAGTTTTTCCAGCGGGTTATCCAGAAATATCATGATAATGATCAGTTTCTTGAGCTCCTGGAGAAGGCTAGGGAGTCGGGTATCGCTGATGCCTACGTGGAGTGGGAAGAGAAGGGATACCTGATCACCTCTCAAATGCCGAAGGTGCGGGTCGATGATGATGCTGATGGGCAGTCGGCAGAGGAGGAGCAGCCGGAAGGGTCAGGTGGACTTCAGCCATCTGAACCCATTACGGGGGATGCGGCGGTTCCATCTGAGGAAGCCGGTGGACAGGCTAGGCCCGCTGGGGAGGAAGACGTGGCTCCTTAGGATTTTTGTTTGCCGTCTCTTTCTTTTTTGTAAATCTGCTGGAACAAGTTTTTTTTTTTTTGTTGCCTGTCTTTGGACATATATTTTAGTACCGGTGGTTTGCCTTGGATTTCGTTCAAAATAGTTGGCGTACATATTTTGCAATGTTACATCGGCTGAACCGTTGGAATGTCAGGCTAATTGTATTTGAAAATTTAGCACTTAACCCTTCACTGGGTCCGGGCGTGCTTACCAGCCCTGGTCCTGATCCCGGGCGGGGTCTGCCCTTCTTTCTCCTAGGTACCGTTGAAGTTGACCGCTGCTAACTAATCCCTCCACCGCTGTCTTGAGGGCGATGCAATTGTATGTCCTATGGGTAGCTTCGTCGTGGTAGGAGCAGTATTTGCCTGTTCGCGCCGGTGTGAGGTTCCCTTTTGGGTGCTTCCTCTTTAGCGGTGGAGGAATGATGTTCCCGTTCTCGTGCAGGATGTCCTCGTACGAAGAGGTTAGAGTGGTGAAGACTTCTTGGCGTTCCGCTGACATGATCGCCAGGGGGGCTTTTGTCGGTACTGCGCGGGCCTGTGCTCACCCTGGGGTTTGTCAGGATAGGGTTTCTGCTGCGGTTGGTTCTCCCAATTTCTGTTGAGTCTGTTTGGTTGGGTGCCTCGGTTCTCGCCCCACTGGCTGGCCTTGTTTTCTCGGGGGGCCGGAAGGTACTCCTCCCGCTTCCTTTTCAGCAGGTGATGCCCATATGTTTCGTGTTCCGTCTGAGCGTGCCTGATGGCCATCGTCATTAGCTCATCATACCCCTGCGGGAGTTCTACCCGTACGGCATAGGAAAATTTCCCTGGCCAGAGTCCCTGTTTGAACGCCATCTCGGCGATGCCCTTGTCTAGGTTCCGAACCCCAGCCGTCGCCGTTTGCCAGCGGTTAACGAACGTCCTTAGCTCCTCGATGTGTGCCTGCCTGTAATAGAAGAGGACCGTCGATGTCCGGGCTCTTTCAACTAGGAGGATGAAGCGGCCGACAAACCGATCGGCCAGTTGCTCAAATGCCTCGATGGAGTTTGCCGGAAGCTCATAGAACCAGCTAAGCGCCTCTTCGGACAGGGTTTCCTGGAAGATGTTGCAACACACAGCATCGGAGTAGCCCTTGGAGCATGTTTGGGACCGGAAGCTATCCAAGTGTTGGTAGGGGCAGCCGGCTCCTGAGTATGTCAGCTTGAGAGATTTTTGGTTACCTGATCTCCCGGATTCCAGGACCCTGTGCGAAAAGGGGCCTGTGCGTTCGTTGAAGCGCGCGCCTTCCAACGGCCGCGCTGCCCTTCTCTCACTGGCCTCCATTTGGGCCTTTAGATCTGACACGGAGTAGGTGAGTACTTGTAGTGCCCGTGCGGTCGGGGTCATGACTTCATCCTCGAATGAAGTGTGTGATTGCCGGGGTGCCGGCGTGCTCCTTGGCAGGGCCATGCCGCCCGGGGCCTCCGCCCCCTTGGGGTCGCTGGGCCTTCCGCCCGATGACTGTCCCGCCTCAGGGGGCTGAGACCGGCCTGGTGGGGGTACATGTGCCCACGCCAAAGCGGCGTTGCGCTGCTGTCCTCTTTCCAGGGCAGCCATCAGGGCGGCGTTTACTATCTCCATTTCCTGATACCGGGCATTGGAATCTGCTCTATCCCGGTCACTCTCCGCGCGCAGGCGATCGACTTCTGCTCTCATTACCTCTACCTCCCCCGCCATATCGTGCCTGTCGGGGCTATATGCGGTGTCCCGGTCGCTGTCACCGATCAGACTCTCCTCCTCGTCGCTCGGGTCGTTCGAGAATGTCAGCGAAGGGCCCTGGTATGTTGGTTGGTCGCCTTTCACCGGGCCTTTCCCGCGCGTGCTACCGTTGCATGCCCCCGGCGTGCCCCTTGGCCCCCGATAGTTGTCGTCGTTCTGGTTGTCTTGGCCGGGATGCTGCTCCTGTACAGCGACCGGGGTAGTGATGAGCACCTGCTCCTGTATGATCCGCTGATCTTCTTGTGCATTCCTTTCCCGCCCCGCTTCTGAACTTTCTGCCATTTTTTTTCTTCAGATAATGCCTACGTGACTTTTATCTCTTCCCACAGACGGCGCCAATTGTTTCTGCACAAACCCGTAGGCCTGCGGGAAACCGGTGGATCTTGATGTGATTTCCTTCTGCGAACCCTGCTAACTAAGGGGAATACCAGGCGGGCCGGTCTTCTCCTCTCCGATTCCTAAGTTAGTACCGTTGGAGCAAATAGATAACTTAAGCGAGAATGATAAGTAGTGGGAGAGTTGAGTTACCTATTAATGAGGGTAGTTAAGGCCCTTATATATGTGGTCGATTGTGAGGTCTAGTCTTACTCTTCGATGTGGGACTAGTTCCCTTCCGTTCTTACGCAAAAGGGCAGGTAAGGTAACCTGTTCGGCAGGCCGGTGTCCCCGGCTCCCGGGACCCCAGTCATAAGTTAGACTGCTGGGCCTCGGGTCCGGGTGCTGGGGATCCTGCTCCGGGCCTCGGTCCGGCCCCGGGCATGCTAGCTGCGGGTCTGTGGGTGACAGGACCCGAACCAGATTTCACCCCGAAACCCGGATCAGATCCTAGGGGGACCACCTTAAGAGAGATTTTACCGAAAAATCGGCATGACCTCTCTTAAAATGGGCAACCCTCACCTGTCAAATACACAAAACACTTCTATAAAAACTACCCTGACTCTAGGAGCCACCTGCTCCCCCAAGATTCCAACAACTTCTTAACACAAAAGTAAAATCACTTTTTAAAACATCTACAATTTATCAGAGCATTCTACAGAAAGTAACTAAGGATACAAAATCAAAAAGATAAAGGATCAAAAGATCCTACCGAGCGGAAGCAATACCGACGCTGACTATGCCTCGACCTGAGTATCATTGACCTCAACTACTAGTCTGCACACTGGGCAATTTAAAACGAAGGGCCCAGGGGAAAGTAATTTAATAACGTTAGAGTGAGTGGATAAAAAAAAAAAATTTAAAAACTAATACTTTTAGTTAAAGACATTATATCACTTTCCCACATTTTCATACTAATCGGAAAATCACAATGCATGCATATGTATATATAAACGTACCACATTTTATGAAAAACTCTATTAAAACAACTCAGCCTCGCTGACAACTCAAATAAACCAAACTCCTTTGTTTATATATATATATATATAAAATCATAATCATTTGAAAATCAACTTATAATACATCTCGATCAATTTCTTTGGTCATATAAAATCCCAGTTCCACTGGTTCGGGAATCTATGAAATACCGAAAGCCTCATAGAGGAAATATTCTCGAAACTAGATAATATAAAAATATAGAAATCTTAATCCACTGCTTCGGGAATCTATCAAAAGCTGAAAGTCTCATAAATGAAATATTCCCGAAGCAACATCATATAATCGTATAAAAATCTCAATCACGTCATATATTAATATAAAAATCTCAATCGACTGATGCTGGAATTTATTAAAAACCGAAAGCTTCACAGAGGAAATATTCCCGCAATCACATTGAAAAACATCCTCATGACCAAATCCCATTGGCCATGCAACAGGGAAAAGTATACCCACCACTGGAGCCTCGTCAGGCTCTAGTCCGAGAGTCCTATTGACTCCCCCCGTGTCTAAGTCTACTACCTAGACACGTCACCGCCTCAATATATACCACCCTACGTCGACCACCGAGCGTGAATCTGACCTATATGGTCAAGTCGTCACCTCGCGTGGGATGAGGCTCCGCTAGCTAGCATCAATATAATAATAACGTGGACCCTCGTGTGGTGAAAACAAATCTCGAAATACATTTCCCCTGATAAATCATCAACCATCTGAGGCTCATAATCATATAACAATATTCTAGCCTCTAGATATAACCATGAATCCCCGGTAAATCAACATGCCGTAACATAAGTACCCGGCAATCACCATGCCGTAAAATCAAATCAAATATAAGTAAATCCCATCGACATGCCTCGCATGTTAGAAAAATCATAAATAATAAAATCACGAAAATCCCCGGAATTTCATTCCGGTCTACAGATTAACATACTCAAAATATTTCGAAAATATAAAACCACATGGAAATCTCATTTCCCAAGGAAAATGCAAAATCCAATATAAATATCATTACTGTCGATAAAACGAAATCATATATTCCTTAACATATCTTTTTCTTTTTCTCATATACTCTTTCATACTCCAAAATCATTTAATCAAAATAAATTTCATTTTTAAAAGAAATTTCATTTCAATAAAATAATCATGCATGCATGCATTTGTTTAAAAATAAAAATCCACTCACAGTCTTTTTCGAGCTGGTAGCCGTTTCGGCTCTCGTCCCGTCGAGTACCCTCTCGACCTGTCACATGGGCGAAATCGTAAATTTCTAAACCTCGGAAAACAAATATAAAACCCAAACCACAGACGTCCTCGCTCGTCCGAATTATCCCCACTTCTATTTTATTTCCGGTATTAGAATTTCGTCTCAAATACCGAAACGATCTATAACCAAAATTACTCTGGACACCCACACCGTGTCCGATCAATTCCTTTTCTAGTAAATTCGTCATAAAACCCTTTTTAATCAGCTTTTAACCCTTTTACGGTAAGTCAACAGTAAAAACTACTGGTCAAACAGTAATTATTCCAGGTCAAACAGTAATTCTGAAAATCAAACAGTAAATGGTTAAAATCCAATTACTATTTACCATTTACTGTTTACTGTTTACCTTTTTTACTTTTACTAATTACTGTTTACTGTTTATTTTTACTGTTTTACCATTTACTTTTCACCTTTTACCGTTTTACCTTTTCACTTTTTACCACATCACTGTTCATCTTCTTCCTCAAGCCGTCAGAACAGTGGCGCCGCCGCCACCGTCGCCGGAACAGCAGCGCCGCCGCCGGCAGCGCCGCCACAGGAGGCCGAAACCACCTCCAATCAACGCCAAATTCATCCAACACCAACGCCACCACCTCGGGGACTCGTCCCCGCCGCCAAAAACCAGCGCACGGCGGCCCGATTTCCCCAAATCCAATTTCTCCAAAAATCCACCAAATCAACACCAAATTACACTAATTCCACTCCTTTCAACCTCCTAAACACGAATTTAACTTCAAAATTCATCAAAAACATCAAAATTACAACCTCCACCGATTTGACCTAAAACCCTAAAAATTTCAAATTCTACAATCTCCTTACCTGGATCGATTTGGATCGATTCCTTTGGGGGGATTACTACACAAGTTCTTGTCTTCATTTCCCCCCTAAAATCGGGCCAAGAAGTGGCCGGAGGAGGGAGAACCATCCGATCGGGGGCGATCGGGCTCGGGCCTCGCACGGCCAAACGGCAGCGAACGACGCCATGCCGCTGCCACCGTCGTGACGAGCAAGCCGAGCCGGTCCGAACGTGACCGGTGCGCCGGCCCAGTTCGGCCGGACGGTGGAGATTCGGCCGGAGGCCGAACCGGATCGGGGGAGAGGAGAGAGAAAGAGAAAGAGAAGAAAAAGAAGAAAAATAAAAAAATGAGAGATTTCCCTTTCGGGAAATTTTCTCCTGGCTATTTATACTCGTCCAAAATCGGCAAGTTTCGGTTTCCACGCCACAACTTTCTCGTACCAACTCCAAATAAATCGTGCCGCGTGTCCACGAACTCGTTTCGACGACTCCTATTTCGTCGCAAAATAAAATCCTCAGTCAGGTCAACTTATTTAAAAGTCAACCTTTTGAATTTTCCGAATCGTAACAATTCTCGAGGAGTAAAAGTACACGTAACACCGTAAAAAGATAATTCCAGATTCGGGTCGTATCAATTCTCCCCTCCTTATAAAAATTTCGTCCTCGAAATTTGCGTACTTGCCAAGACTGAGGACGCGACATCTTCATGCTCCTCCAATTCTTTAGTAGTTCCATTTACCTTTTGATTTACCTCAGTTATCAGTATAACTCTGTGGAGGAGAGTTGTCCATCTCACTTACCCCCGAATTGTAATTCAGAAAACTCAACCAATATCTCATGACCTGAATAAACATCTTTGTCTATTCACCCATGCAAAAGTGCAAGATCAAGCTGAATTATTATCGAGTCCCCAAAGATGCGTGAAACTCCATTTAAAACCGTAAAATAAATCACGATTCTTGATCCGCTTCCATGGACTCAAACATCAGAGAGTCCCACAATCTCTATCATCCACATCTCATCAAGTCGACCTTGGGTGCATAAAACGCCATATTAAACAAATCAAAATAGTAACAACCAATCGTACACAGACACCGGCAAAAACCGTTGAGAATCCCAAAGTCTTACCTCTCCTGTTACACTTGTTGTCACATCAATCCATACCACTGAACTGGAGGAAATATCTCTCATGGTATCTGGATGAGTCCTCAATTTGTGCTCCTCGCACTCAAATACTCATAATTGGTTTCAAATAAAACTGACTTATCAAAGTCCAATCTCGTCTATGAATAAAGCAACCGCCAAACTTATAACTCACAAAAGAGTGAGACCTGAATCATCGTCAAAGGTGACAACCAACAGAGGTTTCCAACTAGGTACCTCAACTATCACCAATAACCCAATCCAATATGACTTCAAAAAACAATTTTCATAGCCGTCGACTAACACCAAAACTGTTAGATCGACCAATATCAAAATAGCATTTCGATGCAACTCAAATTCTCCCATACGATCTTCAACTCGGGAGAAAATATCTCAAGTACCACAGGGCTCGCTGAAATCACAAGATAAACCCCACAACTTAAATTTGCTCGAGCCAACTCATAACCACAAGTTTCCCTTGACTTGCATCAAAGAAAAGAAATCTTTGAATAAGACTCTCAAACCCCAATTACACTGCAGAGGTCCCAATCAATAGCTCGTCCCACGAGAACTGACATGATGGTAACCTCAAATCAAATGTCTATTCAATGAAAATACTAACACACATTTACAGAAATAATGACTCCTCAAGTCATTTCTGGAACAGTAAGTGGTCCTACTACAATACAAACCCGAATGAAATTCTTATCCTTATACATTCCTTCCCCGTATCGACCCTCTAATCAAATAAAGCTGACCAATCACTTCAAAGTTGTATGAGTAAGTCCTTGATAATTACTAAAGGTACCAAAAAATGTATCCGTCAAATGTCATAATTAAGAAGGATTAACTAACTAACCTTATTTCTGATTTCCTTCTTGCCTTTTCCCCAAAAACGAAATACCACTTAGTTTCAATCTTGGCGCTGTATCACCGTTATACTCCAAACTAGAATCTGATCAGTTATAACCTCAGTCTAAACACCTTCCAGAACCCAAAGCTTTATTTTACAAAAGTAAGACTACACGTATCAAGTAGTCCTTCAAGGAATACTCTGAAAGAACAAACCCCACCAATCTGTACTTTGGTTTTACGGCTCCACTTTCTTCTTTAAATATATCCTTAATCCGGCAGAGTTGACACTCTGCAAGCAATGCCACTTTTAATTGCTGTACCAAATTTCCTTTTTAGTCCCCTCACATTCCTGAAAGTACTAACTTCACAAGGCCATAGGCTTAGATACCATAAAGCCTGAATCTCGTATTGATGGTAGTTAACTCACCTACGAATATCAACATCCAGTTTAACAATTCCTACCATTCTCACACTCTAAGATTACTACCTCACCAGAAGTTAACAAATGGAATCAAATCCCTCCAAGAATAAGAAATACTAGTTGAGCAGTAAATCCATAACTTTAATTGGTCAATTCTCAACCAAAATCAAAACCAAGTATATTAACATCTATAACACGTCAGACAAAACAAAGAAGCATCCAAAATTCCAGAACTTCAATCATTCAATTCTCCCTGCTCAAAGATTGGCTTGAAAAACTAACACTGCAGGGAAATCGAGGACAACCAAACAAAACTACGACTACCGTCCTTGCCTCCTGCTGTGGTCGGAATCGAAACCTCGAAGGGGACGACTCACTACCTTTTGTTCTTTGTTTTTCAGTCAACAGAGCTCGTAAGGCAACTCAAAAACAAGAAATAGACGGCGATGTCATGGCGAAGTCGTGACCATCCTCACCACATTGAGAAAGGGCTGGAAGAGGGAGGAGAGAAGGAACAGAGCAGCTCGAGACCGAGGTCGGTCCAGGCTTTGTTATCTCTAAAATTTATGCCACAAGGAAAAACATTCAGGAATTGCCAACTTCAATTCTTCGCTGACCTCTCAACACTAATACATCCATGTAACACGAGACAAATACCTCCAGCCTCGATAGATAATTCAAGTCTCCACTTCAACTTTATTCCTCTCCAAGACCATGTATTTAGCCACCAACATTTCCGTTATAACTAGCTACTTCAATCTTTATTCCTTTACGTTTTCAAATCTTGTGACCAAAGTCGCTACTAATTAGAATACTTTATAACTCCCATAAATTCTACAGGACTCCCTTATTATCTCGAATCTGGTATACTCAACCTCAAAGATGAATCAATTTAGGAGTCCACATGCAATGCTCAAATATATTGCCTCCTAACTGTCAACAACCCACTTTCTACATACCCACCAAATCCTTTGTGGTCCACTCACAAAATATCACTTAGGACGAGGCTCAAAACAAGCACGTGACAATCCGCAACGACGTTCAGAAGTTACACGTTCGATTCTCCAATCTTTGTAACCAGGTCGCAACGACGTCAATCACCTCACGTTTATCTTGTCGACAAAAGCAGAAACGATCGCATTACCCGTTACACAAAATCCAAGGACATTCCCAAAGCACCAGGAGAATACCAGACCAGAATAATAATGCGTAGCCCAAAATAAGAAAATACGTGCTCCTCTCGAAGGGAATGAGGCCCAGCATCCGAGTTTCCGCCTCGCAATCTGACGCTATAACAACAGCTGCGCGTCAAACTCATAACCGAATAGGTATTACCACATACCTATTCCGCACGTAAGGATAACATCCTAGGAGGTCAATGTACTCGAGGCATAGTCTAAAAGATACAAGTCGATACCGGGAATGTATTTTACATACTTGATAATAACGTTAGCACCAAAGAACATACGATGGCTACCCGCTGCAGTCGGACCATCAGTCAGAGGTACTAAGCATTACCAAGCATATAAAATAACAGAATAGAATAGTACTCTACCGAGTACATGACAAGATATCCAAGAATCTGGCTCATGGACTTAATGTACACACTAGCATCAGAGAATGTGATGGAAATCCGCCGCGGTCGGACCCTCACTCAAAGATTGCTAGGCGTCATCAAGTAGAAAAGACAACGTGACTCAAAGAAAAGACATGACCTAATGCTCTGATACCAAATTGACAGGACCCGAACCAGATTTCACCCCGAAACCCGGATCAGATCCTGCGGGGACCACCTTAAGAGAGATTTTACCGAAAAATCGGCATGACCTCTCTTAAAATGGACAACCCTCACCTGTCAAATACACAAAACACTTCTATAAAAACTACCCTGACTCTAGGAGCCACCTGCTCCCCCAAGATTCCAACAACTTCTTAACACAAAAGTAAAATCACTTTTTAAAACATCTACAATTTATCAGAGCATTCTACAAAAAGTAACTAAGGATACAAAATCCAAAAAGATAAAGGATCAAAAGATCCTACCGAGCGGAAGCAATACCGACGCTGACTATGCCTCGACCTAAGTATCATTGACCTCAACTACTAGTCTGCACACTGGGCAATTTAAAACGAAGGGCCCAGGGGAAAGTAATTTAATAACGTTAGAGTGAGTGGATAAAAAAAAAAAATTTAAAAACTAATACTTTTAGTTAAAGACATTATATCACTTTCCCACATTTTCATACTAATCGGAAAATCACAATGCATGCATATGTATATATAAACGTACCACATTTTATGAAAAACTCTATTAAAACAACTCAGCCTCGCTGACAACTCAAATAAACCAAACTCCTTTGTTTATATATATATATATATATATATATATAAAATCATAATCATTTGAAAATCAACTTATAATACATCTCGATCAATTTCTTTGGTCATATAAAATCCCAGTTCCACTGGTTCGGGAATCTATGAAATACCGAAAGCCTCATAGAGGAAATATTCTCGAAACTAGATAATATAAAAATATAGAAATCTTAATCCACTGCTTCGGGAATCTATCAAAAGCTGAAAGTCTCATAAATGAAATATTCCCGAAGCCACATCATATAATCGTATAAAAATCTCAATCACGTCATATAATAATATAAAAATCTCAATCGACTGATGCGGGAATTTATTAAAAACCGAAAGCTTCACATAGGAAATATTCCCGCAATCACAGTGAAAAACATCCTCATGACCAAATCCTAGGGGTGGATTCGGTTCAATTCGGTTCGGTTTTTGACCAAAACCGAGAACCAAACCGAACTAAAAATTCGGTTCGGTTCGGTTCGGTTTTTTATTTTTGGAGGGAGTGAACCGAAAACCGAACCAAACGGAACGGTTCGGTTCGGTTCGGTTTTTTTTCGGTTTTTTTTTTTTTGTAAAAAATATAATATTAAATATTTGTATTTAAAAAAAAACTTTGTGAAAAATTCAAAATTCGCTAATTCGACAATTCAAGTAGTTGAGTTTTTTTTTGTTCCTGATAGTTCCTTATTTTTATAAGCATACGCATACAATCTATTGGTAATATTTATGACAACAAATCATCAATCTAAAAAAATTGTAACCACCAAAGTCTTAACTCTTAAAAATTCAAACTATGACATCATAATTTAATATTTTTAAATTAAAAAAATATGGCCTTGGATTTTTTAGACAACACAACACTCTTAATATTTTACCTAGAGTCCTACATGGACATTTTGAATATTTTGACATGCACACAACCTCACACAAAAACAAAATAAAATATAAAATATAAATAAAAAAGTAAAATATATAATCATAAAACCTAAAATCACATTAATAAAATCAAATATTTAATAATAAAATACAAAACGACATCTTTTTAATGAGAATTCGGTTTTTCGGTTCGGTTCGGTTTTTCACAAGGTAAAACCAAAAACCAAACCGAATTGATTCGGTTCGGTTCGGTTTTTTCCTTTCGGTTCGGTTTTTTTTCGGTTCGGTTTTTTTTGGTTTCGGTTCGGATTTCGGCTCGGTTTTTTTCGGTTTTCGGTTTCGAATGTCCACCCCTACCAAATCCCATTGGCCATGCAACAGGGAAAAGTATACCCACCACTGGAGCCTCGTCAGGCTCTGGTCCGAGAGTCCTATTGACTCCCCCCGTGTCTAAGTCTACTACCTAGACACGTCACCGCCTCAATATATACCACCCTACGTCGACCACCGAGCTTGAATCTGACCTATATGGTCAAGTCGTCACCTCGCGTGGGATGAGGCTCCGCTAGGTAGCATCAATATAATAATAACGTGGACCCTCGTGTGGTGAAAACAAATCTCGAAATACATTTCCCCTGATAAATCATCAACCATCTGAGGCTCATAATCATATAACAATATTCTAGCCTCTAGATATAACCATGAATCCCCGGTAAATCAACATGCCGTAACATAAGTACCCGGCAATCACCATGCCGTAAAATCAAATCAAATATAAGTAAATCCCATCGACATGCCTCGCATGTTAGAAAAATCATAAATAATAAAATTACGAAAATCCCCGGAATTTCATTCCGGTCTACTGATTAACATACTCAAAATATTTCGAAAATATAAAACCACATGGAAATCTCATTTCCCAAGGAAAATGCAAAATCCAATATAAATATCATTACTGTCGATAAAACGAAATCATATATTCCTTAACATATCTTTTTCTTTTTCTCATATACTCTTTCATACTCCAAAATCATTTAATCAAAATAAATTTCATTTTTAAAAGAAATTTCATTTCAATAAAATAATCATGCATGCATTTGTTTAAAAATAAAAATCCACTCACAGTCTTTTCCGAGCTGGTAGCCGTTTCGGCTCTCGTCCCGTCGAGTACCCTCTCGACCTGTCACATGGGTGAAATCGTAAATTTCTAAACCTCGGAAAACAAATATAAAACCCAAACCACGGACGTCCTCGCTCGTCCGAATTATCCCCACTTCTATTTTATTTCCGGTATTAGAATTTCGTCTCAAATACCGAAACGATCTATAACCAAAATTACTCTGGACACCCACACCGTGTCCGATCAATTCCTTTTCTAGTAAATTCGTCATAAAACCCTTTTTAATCAGCTTTTAACCCTTTTACGGTAAGTCAACAGTAAAAACTACTGGTCAAACAGTAATTATTCCAGGTCAAACAGTAATTCTGAAAGTCAAACAGTAAATGGTTAAAATCCAATTACTATTTACCATTTACTGTTTACTGTTTACCATTTACTTTTACTGTTTACTTTTTTACTTTTACTAATTACTGTTTACTGTTTATTTTTACTGTTTTACCATTTACTTTTCACCTTTTACCGTTTTACCTTTTCACTTTTTACCACATCACTGTTCATCTTCTTCCTCAAGCCGTCGGAACAGTGGCGCCGCCGCCACCGTCGCCGGAACAGCAGCGCCGCCATAGGAGGCCGAAACCACCTCCAATCAACGCCAAATTCATCCAACACCAACGCCACCACCTCGGGGACTCGTCCCCGCCGCCAAAAACCAGCGCAGCCGCCGCATACGGCAGCCGACACGGGGGCCCGATTTCCCCAAATCCAATTTCTCCAAAAATCCACCAAATCAACACCAAATTACACTAATTCCACTCCTTTCAACCTCCTAAATACGAATTTAACTTCAAAATTCATCAAAAACATCAAAATTACAACCTCCACCGATTTGACCTAAAACCCTAAAAATTTCAAATTCTACAATCTCCTTACCTGGATCGATTTGGATCGATTCCTTTGGGGGGATTACTACACAAGTTCTTGTCTTCATTTCCCCCCTAAAATTGGGCCAAGAAGTGGCCGGAGGAGGGAGAACCATCCGATCGGGGGCGATCGGGCTCGGGCCTCGCACGGCCAAACGGCAGCGAACGACGCCACGCTGCTGCCACCGTCGTGACGAGCAAGCCGAGCCGGTCCGAACGTGACCGGTGCGCCGGCCCAGTTCGGCCGGACGGTGGAGATTCGGCCGGAGGCCGAACCGGATCGGGGGAGAGGAGAGAGAAAGAGAAAGAGAAGAAAAAGAAGAAAAGAAAAAAAAAATGAGAGATTTCCCTTTCGGGAAATTTTCTCCCGGCTATTTATACTCGTTCAAAATCGGCAAGTTTCGGTTTCCACGTCACAACTTTCTCGTACCAACTCCAAATAAATCGTGCCGCGTGTCCACGAACTCGTTTCGACGACTCCTATTTCGTCGCAAAATAAAATCCTCGGTCAGGTCAACTTATTTAAAAGTCAACCTTTTGAATTTTCCGAATCGTAACAATTCTCGAGGAGTAAAAGTACACGTAACACCGTAAAAAGGTAATTCCAGATTCGGGTCGTATCAGTGGGCCTGTGTAGCCCCTCTGTGGCTATTGTCAATAGGTCCTGATTAAAGGACAATTGGTTTTGCATTTTTTAAGAGACACACAAAGGACTTGACGTATGTCGTGGAGCCAAAAAAATGTAATACGTCGTGACAAAAACCTGCATTCCACGCATTCTTCCTTGCATACGATTGGTCTGTGTCCTTTATGCTACATTGCTACCCTAACAAGCATATATCTCTAGGCGTACTGTTGCTTGACATCACTTACGTTGTTGTGGGCTTAAGCTAATCTAGACTAATCTCATTATGGGTCACTATATTAACGAGAAATTTTTAAGTGCTACGGGAGGACCACTAGGATCTAGACTAATCTCGTTATGGGTCACTATATTAACGAGAAATTTTTCAATGCTACGGGAGGACCACATCAGCATGCCCAGTGGTCCTCCCTAATCAATAAGAAATTGTCACATAGTATTTTTGTTACGTCATAATTGGATAAAAATAATAATTGCATTGAATTGAAGTAAACCAAACACCTTCAAATATAAACATGACCCTTCTAGAGAGGGATCCTTTATTTTGTTCATTTTAAACAAAACGTTGGCCTCGTTTGGTACACGGAAAGGAAAATAATTCCTTTGTTTTTCCAATGCGAATGGAAAGAAAGGGGAATTAAATTTGTCTTTCTCATGAGAAGGGAAAGAGAAGGGGAATGAAATTTTGCAAGAGTGTTCTATTATGATGTTTGGTGACATATGAAAAACAATCGGGAAAGTTGTTAGAAAAGTTGTAATTAAAAAAATAAAATATTATGTTGTGCATAAATGCAAGAAAAGATGAAAGGAAGGTGATTCCATTGAATTTTAAAGGCATTTTTGGCCACTCCGCTCATTTCAGAAAGTAAAAAAGATTATCCTTGTTTTTGTTTATGTCTCGGGTTGGATTAGGGCTGGGCGCAGGCCGAGCCGAGCCGGGCTTTTCAGAGAATGAGGACCGGCCCGAACCTGACTATAACGGGCCAAGCCGAGTTTTCAGGCTTTTTTGGACCTAAATATTGGGTACAAACTGGAAACAAATTATCAAAATTAATATTTAAAAGAGGGGATTCGAACCACAAACCTCTTACAAAACAACCATACTCCAAACGACTAGAGCACAAGCTATTTATATTTATATTTATATTTATATAGTTACAAATGTTGTACTTATTATTTGTTTTTAATGCTTTATTTAACAAAAAATAACTTGACAAGTGGCATAATAATAACGTAACAAGTGGCCACATATGTTAATTCGGACCGGGTCGGGTTTTCGGTCTAAAAAATTTCAAGGACTGAGCTCGGCCCGATTTTCTTATTTCGGTTCGGGCCTAAAATCGGTCTGGGCTTTTAGCAAATAAGGATCAGCCCGTTTCAGGCTTTTTCTGGTTTTTCGGTCCCTCGGGCCCAAATGCTCACCCATAGGTTGGATTTTGTCGGGTTTAACAACAGCTACCCAATATTCGGGAGATCCGTCCCCACCTACGAATCAATCGACATTTTCCATAAATTCTACGAATGGAGACCCTTATTTTCCCTTTAGTCAAGAAAGTGTTTTCTTTCCAAACACAAGAAATGAACAACTGTCCTTTCATGAAACATATTTTCCACGAACCAAATGAGGCCTTAGTGGAAGGGCCCTGCAAACATAAATTAACCAAGATCTTTTTGTTTAACCCAAACCTTAAGCATACAAAAAAGACCCCGATCTCTAGTAGAGAGTTTGTTGTTGGTATAAGATTAGACTCATTTTGATTGACTTTTGCCAAAAAGAAAACCTTTCCAGATTCCTTCTTAATTGGATTTGTCTGATTCGGATGGGATCACCACCATCACCACCGCCATATCTCTTTCTCATCTCTCTTAAAAATTTTAGGACACGTAGTGGTCGCCTTTTTGGTCTCTTTGGAAGAAGAAGCACAAGAAAGATTTCTTCAACTCTTTCATCTTTCAATTGGGGAACGTGAATTTTTTCCTTTCTTGCTGTTTTCTTGTGCCATCTCCTTGTAACTTTAACTGGGTTTGTTTCTTTTGTTGAATTGATACTGAAGGGAGATCTAAATATTATTATGATACCAAATCTGGATTTTCTTTTGTATGGTTTGAGGTTGTTGGTGTGAAACCTAACTGCTTCCTGGTGCTCTCTAATGTAACCAGGAAGCAATCTTCTAGAATAGATTTCACTACTAGCTTTTCGGGCAAATGGCACAACCATTTTTCCGTGCCCATTGAACTTATAAGGGACAAATTCTGTGCCCAATAGTTCTTGGGGACGAAATGTATGTCCGGCTCTATTTGTACCGTCTCCATTTGGGGTTTTTACAAAATAGCCACTGTTAAATATGTCCGTGCCCAATATGGCACCACCCCCTTCAAAACTTTCACGCGTTACGTTTTTTTGAAAATGTTTCATTAATATATTCATGTCAAGATGACCATTACATATCTACCCGCTATCACCTATTTCCAGAATAGGACAAGGCTTCATGGTGCATACACCATATTGATACATAGAATATACCAACTATGATAGAGACTACCGCCCATTAACAAAAACAAGATATAGGCACATAAATAGGTGCTAACCTCCTAATATAAGGAGATGAAAATAAGCTTGATCTAAAGATAAAAAACTAAAAATATAGTCCGGACAAGCCCAACATACAATTAACTGAATTAAGACAAAACTCAACTCCACGTTGAGACAAGATCAACTTCGCCCTTAAAAACCCAAAGAAAAAGGGAAAAGACTGAAACTGAATTGACACCAGTCCAGACCAACTTTCACGCGCTACTTAAACTGTCTCTGACAATGAATAGTATTGCTTGTATATTTTAGTTTAATTTAATGTTTTATCTACGTCAT
The DNA here is from genome assembly GCA_963682095.1 of Potentilla sterilis. Lineage (NCBI taxonomy): Eukaryota > Viridiplantae > Streptophyta > Magnoliopsida > Rosales > Rosaceae > Potentilla > Potentilla sterilis. The sequence continues at coordinate 1,984,163 of OY821764.1, forward strand.
AGAAACCCACTAGTCCGTCCCTAATCTTTACCTTTCGAAAAAAAAAATAGATCAAGAAATGGTGTTCGGCTCTGAGCCGAGCCATTTCTCACTTTTGTATTGGAATTGCTAAATGATGTATTCAAAAACTATACTTAGTACTCGACACCGTATATTGATAATAAGCATAATATACATCAAAGGAAAATTTACAACACTATTAAATACAAAGAAACTATAATACACTTCTCATTTTATTTGATCTACAACCATCTTCAATTTGATGAGATACAATTCTTTTCTCCGCCTCCTCTTTGGATCTGTTCAAATATAAACATACAGGTACCATTACCAAATTGAATATTACTTAAAAGCTTCAACAAGTCATTATCCCAATAATCAAGCAAATAAAGAATTGAATTTGAGATGATATACTTACAATATGCAACAGATGATTCAAGCTCCAAATTCACCTAACACGTAAGCCAAATGCCTGGAACAAAGGCGTGAATTCAACTAACACAAAACCCAATTTCGGTTACCCCTCCTCTTTTTCTTCCTTCTCCGCAACCCAGATCCAGATCTGCCATATTAGAGATTGAGAAATTAGACATGGAAAACTGAAATTAGATTTGTTATACACTTACATTCGAAACACAAGAACAAGTTTTATATTAGAAGCAATAACCTGGTCTCCGATAAAGCTCTCCAATCTCGCCATGATGAGATTCAATCGAAGCGACAAAGATCTGAGATATCTAGGAGCTCTGTTCTTCTTCCAATTCGCCTACTCGTAGACCTTTTCCTTCGAACCCATCGCGGTTATTATGTACGCAAATCCCTGATTGGACATTCAATCATACAAACATTATAAGAGATGCAAACCCATATCTGATTTGTTGGAGAGAGAGAGAGAGAGAATCTGAGATCGGACGACAAACCGTGGATTTTGGTTATATAAGCCAAGTGCATGTTAGGACTGAGTATAGAGAGAAGTTTTGAGAAGTAGGTTTGGATCTGGTAAATTAACTTAATCAAAGTTGTTCGCAACTCTTTAGTTTCCAAGAAAGTGAATTTTTTTTTTCTTAAATGAACAAGAAAAAAAGTGGGTTTTAAATAAATAAAAAACAGTGGGTTTCAACTTTCAATCGGGCACGACCATGTTCTGTTTTAGTTTTGTTTGGGTACCGTTTGGGACAGACAATCACATCTTTATTGTATAATAATAGACTTTAAGGATGAGAAACAACTAACTGGAAGGGGATCACATTATGTTTACCCTATTGGGGACGGAGACTGAAGATGTCAGTAGCTAAATTGGGTTTAGGGTATAATAAAAAAATGTTTGGAATGAAATAGGAACCAAATATTACTATATAAAACAAAGGCAAAACAACTTTGGGACTGTTTTTTTGTACGTGTCTAATTTTAACCCCGTTAGAGACGAACCCTGAATTTTTCCGTGCCTATGTTCTTATTTGGGACGGAGGTTGTGCCCTTCTCTTAATTTGCCACAAAATGAACAAATCTGTCCCATTGACTTATAAAGGTGACAGATGAACTGCCCGTCCCTAATGACTCCGTGCCTTTAGCCCCAAAAGCTAGTAGTGTTTCCTTATTCAAGTAGATATTCTCTAGATTATATTTTTCTTGTAAATCAAACTTTGTTATTCCTATATGTAATACTAATTGTACATCATAAAAATCAATGAAAATACCTTTTCTACATGGTATTAGTATTCTCGAGGTTCTTCAATAGCCTCAATCTCCTCCAATAGCTTCAATCTCCCTCAAAGTCCTCTTCTTCTTCTCACCCTCCTTCACCCAATTCCCACTTCATCAAACTCACCGAATCCAATTACCTTGTTTGGCTTCAACAAATCAAACCCTACCTCCATGGCAATAAACTTTGGGGATATGTTGATCTATGCTCCTTCTCCAACTATTCAAGAGACTCCAACTAAATCCACCACCTCTTCTGATGGTTCTACTGTTGTCCAAATAGCTTTTACTAATGGTGCTTCCCCTACTTATGTACCAAACCCTACCTATACTGCCTAGTTCATTGAAGATCAACTAACTGTCATATTCTCACCACCACCCTTACCGAACCAATTGCTGCTCTTTGATAGGAGCACAATGTGCGACGATATTAATGTGTTATTATCTCTTATTTGTGATTTGTTAAGTCTATTTAGAGTAAGATAGAGTCATAATATAGTTTAGTGCCGTTTTGGTAGAGTTTCGAAAAAATGTGCTTAATTGTCAGAAAAACGACTAAGTATAGAAATCTAAGGAAAAAGTACAAAATATGTTGTTTTCGTGATTTTGAGGCCTGTGTTAAAGTGACTTATTCTTTTCCAAATTTGATGAAATTTGGCAGGCATATATTTGGAAATCTGAAATGTATTATATCAAAAATTTAGATCAATTGGTGCTCGGGAAGTCACCCAAAAGATAGCTGCAACTTGGCAGTTTGAGCAAAACGATTCAGGGACTAATATGATTTTCCTAGGACTGTGTCCTGACTTCCAAGACTTCCGTACAAAGCTTCACTTGGAACCAGAGGACGTGCCTTATATGCAAGGAAAGCCCTATGAGTCTAGTTTCTCTAGGACTTGGAATCATGACAATCGGAGCAATGAGAAGGGAGTTATGCCGGATTTATTGAAGCAAGGTCAAATCTGCTGAGAAACTGTGGTTTCCCGGTTGTGTCAGGAAAGCTTTCCTTTGGACTTTTGATGCACGGATCAGTTGTGATGGACTTAAAGACTTGTTGGACATGTCCATACTTAATGAGAAGATTCAAGTGCAAAAGTTCAGTCAAAGGAAGAGTCTAGAAGATCAAGTGTTGGCCAAGTAATGAAGTTGAGAAAGAGAAGGAAACCTTATTCAGTGTGGTTTCACCCTTCTTGCCGGCCTCTCCTAGTATTTTCTCTATAAATAGGCACGGTTTTAGAACAGAAGATCATCATCTCACCACTATACAGTCGAGCCAAGCACTTACCAAAAATTTTAGATAGTTTACTTGGCCATAATTCCATTCGATTCACCTTTGTACTTCCGATCATTCACCATACTTTTGAAGATTTTTTTTAAGGTTTTTAAAGTGTGACTTTTACCTATGGCTTTGTATTCTTTATTTGATTGTGTAATTTACGATTTTATTAAAGACTATGTAGAGTTTTTGGTTTTGAATATACTACATGAATTTTGGTTCTTGGATTGATTTTCGTGTTTTTTTTTTCAACTTGTAACATGTAACGATTTTAACAACATGATTAGGGCAGTAGGTTTCGATGTTTTTTGTATGTATTTTTCTTGATTTGTTTCTTGAATGCTTTAGATAAATTGTTGTTCGAGGGCAGCCCTTGTCAATGGTTGTTTCTTTGATTTCAGTTTTATGTGCTAGAGATTTACTTAGGTTATTTCATATGTTGGAGTAGTTCTAATCTAAGTTGTCTATAGAGTTAAGATTCAAGATCATGCATGTGAATATGATAGGTGACGCTATTACATGTTTCATGTTTCCAATTTGGCTTATGGTCTTATGTGCTCTTTGTGTTTAAATTCTACGCTGGTGTGTTTTTAAACTGATTAGCATAACTTAGGTTATACGCTGGAGTTGATTCTAAGTATTCTTAAGAAGTCTTAACGATTAATGAACCGTTGGTGGTCTTTAATTAGAATTGGAATTAGGATTTGCATATAGATATCGAACTTACTTGCTGCCTTGATTGTGTCGAAATTGCTATGTGTTATTGGTGTGTCATTGTGTTTGATTATGTGTTTGGTTGATGATCACTTGTATATATGTTAATTTAGGTTTTATTTTCAGTTTATAGGATTTAGAATTCATCTCAAACCCCCATGATTGCCGATTTGTATATATGTCTATATGTATGTGTGTATTTGTTTTCTCTTCTATCGATCACTCTTTGGTTTCCCCGGCTAAAACGATCCCTACTTGTCTATACTACTAATGATTGCAGGGTAATTAAATTGAATTTGTTTGACCCCGGTTATGCGACTCATCACTCTTACCATTGGTTATGACACTGCCAAAGAAATTAATTTAGGATTGTTTAGCTTGTCATTTCTCTCAGAAATCGGTTGCCAGCCTCAAGATGCAACTTCTTGATCTCCAAAAGGATAATCAAACCGTCGATGAATACCTTCGTCATGCAAAATCAATTGCAGACTCTCTTGCAGCTATTGGAAAGTCAGTCCCTGATGAGGATATAGTCGTAGCTACACTTCATAGGCTTGGTCCGGATTATTTGATGCTGGGCACCGCAATCACCCAAAATCCTACTCTCCCTAACTTTACCAAGCTATGCTTGCATTTTGGCATTTGACAACTAGAGTCTACTTCCGCCAAAACACTTTTCACCAATAATAATCGCTCTAGTCCTCTGTCGTCAACAGCGGTCGCTTCTTTGGCAATCTGAGTCGCGGGAGTTGTCCTTCTTTCAATTTCAGGTTCGGTGTTTGGCCTCAACAACAATTTTTTGCTCCCCAACACATACAATATGCACATTCTTATGCGCCACAAACCTAGCCAGTCTTCATTCAGCAGCTCCTCGGCCCATCTTGCCAAATCAATCTCTTCCAAGCCTTCTTAGGCCCGCCCCAACAAGGGTGCCCCACCTGTTTATCTTCCCAACATGGACCAGCTCACTGTCCTCATCATTTTTCTGGACCCAAGACTACTACTCCATTTTCTGTTACTCAATTTTCCTCTTATGGCGACCCATTTTGGTATCCCGATAATGGGGCCACTCATTATATGACATCCATGGCTATTAACAATCCTCAAAATTATGGCGGTCCACATAATGTCTATATGGGTAATGGGGATTCTATGCATGTTTCCTATACCGGTAACCTTCCTCTTTACTTAGGCGACTCTCAATTTTCTCTTCTTGATTTTTTTGTATTCCATCCATTTGTAAATTATCTTCTCACTGTTGCTCGTTTGACTAAAGATAATATTGTCTTCTTCCTTTTTGCTCCTAACTTCTATCAAATTTATTGCTTACGCTCAGGTCGTCTATTGTTTCAGGGCCCACGTACGGATCGATGGTCTCTATTCTCTTCCTATGTTTGGGGTCTCTTCTACAATTCCTCATGCTATGGTGTCTGTCGCCTCGTCGCTTTGGCGTCATCGCCCAAGATATCCTTCCTCGTATGTCTTAGCTCGTCTAGCACCTTCTCTCGGTTCCAAGTCCAATTTTAGTTTCTTTTGTAATGAGTATGCGCTCAGCAAATCGCATCAACTCCCTTTTTATTCCAATCATGATAATGCATCATCTTAATTTTATTTAATTCATAGTTATGTTTGGCAATCTCTAGTTTCTTCTGTTAGTGGTTTCAAATTTTATGTTCTTTTTACCGATGATTATTCTCGTTATACTGGATTTATCCTATGCATCGCAAGAATGAAGTTTTAACTCACTTTCAAACTCTTGTTGCACTTATTAAAAATATTTTTCATGGGCCTGTCAAATTACTGCAAAGCGACAATGGCATTGAGTATGTCAATTATGCATTCTCTCATTTTTGTTCCTCCATGGGCATCAATCAACGTTTTCCTTGTCCTCACACTCCTCAACAAAATGGTCTTGCTGAGCTTAAGCCTTGTCATATAGTCACTATGAGTCGTACTCTCCTTCTTACCTCTCATGCCCCTCAAAATCTTCGGATTGAATCTGCCCTCACTGTAGTCTACTTAATTAATCTTCTTCCTACACCTACTCTCCACTGGGCAACACTGTATTCTCATTTATATAATCAATCTCCATCTTATTAGTCTCTTCGTGTCTTTCGTTATTCGTGTTTTTTACACCTTGGTTCATATATTTCTAATAAATTATCGAGTTGTAGCATATAATGCGTTTTCATTGGGTATAGTTCTCACATAAAGGTTATAAATGTCTTGATCCCTCCACCAGTCGTGTTTACATCTCTCGTCATGTTATTTTTAACGAAACAAAATTTCCCTTGAAGGATTTGCAAGTATCTCTCACGACACCTCTTGAATTTGTGTCTCTAACCTCGTGCTTACCAGCTCCACCAAATCTGTTTAAAATCCTCCATAGGGTGGCTAAACCCTAAATCCATAGGCCCAAGCCTTGCTGAGCCCACTTTCACCACAAATACATGGAGCACAAGTCCCACATAGCAGCCCTTGTCTGCCACTAGCGCCCAATCACATGCCAGAATCTGACACTCAAGCTGAGCCGAGCCGAGCCGAGTCACTAAGCCGTCGAGTCGAGTCACCGTCCCCATGTGCTTCTGATAGGAAAATTCTTAGATGGGGCTCTCCCCACCACGTGGCAATGGGGCAAGCTAATCAAAACCCAACAAATTTTTTTCAAGTTCCTATTTTACCCTCACTTAAATAAACTCTATACTCAAAACACCCCCTGCTAAGTTCTGATTGGACAGCCCCACTGCCACGTGGTGGGACTGCCCCATATAAGACTTTCTCGCTTCTGATATGCATCAAGCTGAATTGTCTCTTTCTTCACCTTTACAATATGTGGTCCCCGCTCCAAAACCACTTGCTCATGATTCAATTCCAATTAATAATGCACAAAACCAAATTACTGCGCTGGAACCACCGCACCCTACTCATGCCATGACAACCAGGCTTCGGGATGGTATTTCAAAACCCACACAAACTGATGGTACTATCAGGTCTCCTATTCCAAAAGCTCTACTCAATTCTATCAATGAATTGGAACCTACATGTTATTCTCAGGCCCCCAAAAAACTTGAATGGCGCGCAGCAATGTCTGAAAAAATTAATGCTCTTCTAAAAAATCACATAAGGTCCCTAGTTCCTCCTTCTCTTGATTAAAATATCGTCGGCTGCAAATGGATTTTCCGTATCAAAAGATATTCTGATGGAACATTATAAACAAGGGATTTCATCAGCGCCAAGGCATTGGCTATGAAGAAATTTTCAGTCTCGTGATCAAATCAACAACTATACGGATTGTTCTTACTCTTGCGGTCTCTTGTGGCTAGTCCCTGCATCAACTTGACGTTTGTTTCTGTCTGAATCCGAAGACTCACAGAGACCGATGGATTTTGCTGTAATTCCTTCCTACAAATCCTGCTAAATAAGGAAATACCGGGCTGACCGGTCTATTCCTCTCTGATGCCTAAGTCAGTATAATAGGGATAAGCTGATGACTTAAGCGGTAATGAGTAGTTGAAGTATTGATTACCCATTAATGAAGGTAGCTGAGGCTCATATATAGGCGGCCAAGTGTGAGGACTGGCCTCACCCTTCGATGTGGGACTGGCCCCCTTCTGCATATATTATGGGGTTGCTCTGGTCCCCAGTTTAGCGAGCTGGCGCCCCCGGTCCCCGGGCCCTAGTCACAAGTGAGACCTGCTGGGTCGAGGGTCCGGACGTCCGTGATTCGCCCCCGGGCCCTGGGCCGAGTCCGGGAGACATGGTAGCGGGTTTGGGGGCTTGGGTAGCCTCTCTCTGGCTACTGTCAACAAGTCCCCCAAGTTCTCAGTCAAGTGTAATCTTGAATGGGGACTTAAATCTGTCTTGTCTTACAGGCCCGTGGACCCATTTGGGAGATGAACCCACCGGTGCCCCAGTCCCCCAAGTCCGCGTTTAAGATTGGACTTGGCCGGGCGTTCGGATAAACCTAGTACGAGTGCATGTTTATGATGTACATGAAGACAGTTGTATACAGGAATAAGATATGGCTTATGGGATGACGATGAAGTGGCGTTGAAATCCGCCATGGCATGCTATGTCCCGGGAAAATCGGGTGAGGATAGTGCATGAAATGATGATAATGTGGCGCTGAAATCCGCCATGCCATGCTATGCCCCTGGAAAACCGGGTGAGTATGGTGCACGGGTGGGACGAGTCCCCAAAGTTCGCAAGTTTAGAAGAGCATCCGCTAGGGTCAGCGGGTGTCTTAGATGGAGTGCTTTGATGTTTGGTAACTTGGTACCAGCGGTAAAAGTGTCATGTGTTAGAGGAATTCCCGGTGGGGTGGTGTTGACACTAGATATAGTGCACCGCCAAGCATGTTCAACGACCTCGTGGATCGTCCAACCGGCGCCATAGGTCCTACTTCCAGCATCCATCGGGTAGACCGACACCCCGACTACATCTCCATTGTGGAAGATCACCGGTGCCGCATCCGGAAGCAATGCCTCCAGGCTCCACAAGTAGCTTCGTGAGCAGGAATACTGTGCCTCCATCCCACATTGGAAACATGGTGTAGGAGGGAGCCTTCCTTAGGAAGGCTCCCCCCCCCCCCCCCTTAGAATAGGATGACTGGCAACTGGGCATTCCACCCTTGTAACATCACCAGGCTTATTGCCGATCATAGTATATTCTAAGTGGACGTAGTCGTGCCCTCCGGCGGCACGGCCAACCACTATACATGATTGTGTTATTAGTCGTTATTATTGTGCTTCTGTCAGGCCTACGGGTTTGAACATAAACAATTGGCGCCGTCTGTGGGAATAGTTCTAAAATTTCATAGTGCTACTGGCTGTGTTACCCGGGCAGCGGGTCCGAATAATCAACTGGTGAATGGTGCTCAATGGCCACCTTTTATCCCACCCAGGCCAGCAGTTTTCATCCTGGCCAGTAAGAAGCCCAGGTCAGTAGCCCAGCCTCCAGTCAAAATAGTCAGCGGGCCAAATAGTCAGCAGGCCCAATAGCCCAGTCCAAGTCAGCGGAGCAGCCGTCTCCGGTCCTGCGGGCCTTCGGTGCTCGAACTCACCTCCTGGTGACCCTAGCCAAGCACAGGCGTCGCCGACCGCCCTGGTCGGGTCTGTCAAAGTGGCCGGAAGCATGAGGTTCGATCCGGCAGCTCGAGACGTTCGGTTCGATTATGGCGAGGCTCGATCCGTTTAGCATAAGGGTCGGCAATACGGCACCCAACCCGCCGACTGGAAGACTCCCCTTGTCACCGTCTACCAGGGCTCCACCGACATCGTCCAACTTCTCCTCCGCGGTGCCGACGTCCACCTCCACGACCGCTGGGGTAGCGCGCCTCTTGCGGATGCTGTGTGCGGCAGGAATGACGATGTCATCAAGTTGCTGAGAGCAGCATGGAGCTAAGCCTCTGATGGCTCCGACACATGAGGAACCGGCGGCTTCTCTCCGGTCGTTTACCTCTCCGGGTGCGAGTCCCAGTGACTTTCCTCTCCGGGCGCCGTCGTCTCCTTCCCCGATCCTCCCCCTCCCCGGTTTGTCTTCCTCTCCAGTGCCGGGACAATGGGCATGGCTTGAGGATGATGGCAGAAGAAGCAGAGGAGAAGAGATGGGCAGCAGAGAGAGAAAGAAACGAAACCAGAAGAAGAAGAAAAAAGTCGAAAGCAGAAAAAAAAAAAAAAAAGAAGAAGAATAAGTCAACGGCACGGGTCAGCCCTGTCAAACTGGTCAGTAGGAACCGGCCGGGTCAACTCGAATCCCCTCTGGGCAAACACCGCCGTCGCTTCGCGATCCATTCCGAAACCCGACAATCTGTCGGCAGAGCTCCACGAGGCCGAGGCGTCCGCTCCGATGTATGGCCGCACCTTTTCGATGCACGAGCCGACTGTCCATCCCTCATGAGTCTCCCTCTCCAGTCGTCTTACTCTCCGGGCCTTTGCTCAAGCCACCTGGATATACTCTTTGGGCACCCCGAATCCTCGCCCCTGCACTAGGGCCCCTGTAAGTATGACTGCAGTCCACCGGCCCGGCTCTCGTCACGTCCAAACCAGTAAGCTCCTCTCCGGAACCGATGGCTAAACCCTAAACCCTAAACTGGTGACCCAGGTAGAGCGGCGCCCCTCACGGCGGTCATGCAGAACCCCCGGTTCTCAGGCTCGCGCCATGCAGAAGCTTCGTACCTCAGCCATAACCGGGTCACGCAGCCTCCCTCCTGCTGCCCCAGCTCCACTCCGGCACCGATGTCAACTCCTCCGGGTGCTATCCCGATCGCCGAAGGAGGCCATGGTGCAGATCGAACCCGAAGCGCCTGGGTCCATGTAGTGGGCGCCGACCGGGCCGGGTTAGGGTCTCCTCTCCCTCTCTCCGGTCGTCTCTCCGCCTCGGTCGCCCTCCTCTCCGGTACGGGAGAAAGAGAAAGAGAAAGAGAAAGAAATAGAGAAACCAAAAGGCAGGCATAGGGAGAGAGCAGAAAGAAAGAAAAGAAAGAAAAGCAAAGAGAGAAAGAGAAGCAGAAAGAAGAAAGGGCGGAAAAGGAAAGAAGAGAAAAAGATCCGCAAAAAGAAAAAGAAAAAAAAAGGGGAAAAGTTCAGCCCGGTCAACCAAGCCCAGCGGGTAAGCCCGGTCAACGGGCCCAACGGGTCAGCAGCCCACCAATCTGCTCAATACACCCATTCTGTGCCTAGGCAAGCACCGGGCAACCCGGGAACCATTCCCGCAGGCTTTTCAAACACCCGACAGCTTCTCCAAAGATAAGTACCACATTTCATATAATTATATCTCCACATGATTACTTTGGGTATGTTGATACATTAAACATCCGATAATTACCTGTTGGAACGGTATAATTTTAGTTTGTCTTTGCATAGCAACATGGTCTTTCGTGTGTGGTTTGCTGAGATATAACAACAGGAAAGGGTAAGCCAACCACACCGGAGGCATATATCATGCACTCTCAAAACATCGAGCATTACATGCTTCCATTCCATACTTTCTCAGTGCTGCGCATATCATTATGCATCGATCGATTATTTCAACATTGCACGATCATATCAGTATGCATCATCGCACGCATATCGTTATGCGCTTATCAGTGCTGCGCATATCATTATGCATCGGTCGATCATTTCAGCATTGCACGATCGCATCAGTATGCATCGCATTACGGTGCACGCATTTTAATGCATCGCATCTCAGTGCACGCACCAGTATGCATCACATTACGGTGCACGCATTTCAATGCATCACATTCCGTTTTAGTCCAGTGCCTGCGGAACTCCACCGGTCAGTCCGGCACAGAGTTCCCGCGCACATTCCTACGGAATAAGCGGTCCAGCTACCCGAAAAATTCCTACGGACAAGCTGGCAACAACTCATGGCTTCAAACACATGGGCTTTATAAACCAGGGAGATTTTACCTCTAACATAGGGAAATTCTTCCAGCAGGCTAGAAACCCTGCATCACACCAAGCTTGTGAAAAAATTGGGGATCCATGGGAGACTTGTTACCTCTACGCCAACCCACTGGGAAGATTGTTACTCTAACACAGGACAAATCTTCCTGGGTAGGATAGAAACCCTGCAGGGAGACAGTCCAAACGACAAAAGGCATTCCAACGGTTCCAAAGGTATTCTAACGGTACTCCAAATGCATTCCAATGGTAGAGCCTATTCCAACTAACGGTTGCGCATTCCATCGATCGAGCCGGTACCAGCTTACCGCTCACTTTCCTACGGCATAACCGGTTGCACCAACCGAGTTATCCCAACGGACAGTCCAATACCAACTCATGGACAGGCCACCCCACCGGGAACTCATCCCCTAACACAGGACACATTTCCCGCGGGTACCAAGTTACCTCACATCATAGCACTCCATTTTAGGCTCCCACTGACCTTGACAGCTGATGTTTTCAGTTGGGGGACTATATGAGGAATTGTTATTCGAACTCCCGGCCAAGTCCAATCTCCAACACGGACTTGGGGGACTATTACTGGAAACACATCAGTAACACTCGAGCGGAGGGGTGGGACCCGACATTCGAACGCCCGGTAATGAGCCCATCTTACTTGAGGAGTTGGGGGACTAGTGGGGGTAGCACCCGGTAAAGTCACTCGGTCGTCACCCATTCTTGGCGGTACATGATTTTAACTCCCCAAGTAAGATTGCCTCTTACTCGGGAACTTGGGGGACTTGTTGACACTAGATATAGTGCACCGCCAAGCATGTTCAACGACCTCGTGGATCGTCCAACCGGCGCCATAGGTCCTACTTCCGGCATCCATCGGGTAGACCGACACCTCGGCTACATCTCCATTGTGGAAGATCACCGGTGCCGCATCTAGAAGCCATGCCTCCGGTCTCCGCAAGTAGCTTCGTGAGCAGGAATACTGTGCCTCCATCCCACATTGGAAACATTGTGTAGGAGGGAGCCTTCCTTAGTTATAAAAGGAAGGCTTCCCCCCCTTAGAATAGGATGACTGGCAACTGGGCATTCCACCCTTGTAACATCACCAAGCTTATTGGCCGATCATAGTATATTTTAAGTGGACGTAGTCATGCCCCACTATCAGATCGGACAGAATAGCCGACGAAAAAAATTTCGCCTACTATGCCAAATTTTCGTCGGTTATTCCTTCTACCGACGAAACCTTCGTCGGCTATAATTCGTCGGTAAAAGGACGTCGGTAAAACGAATGGCCGACGAAAATAACGAAATCGTCGGCCATTCCAAAATTATCTCCGACGAAAATTCATTTTGTCGACCAAACTTTGGCAAAATATCCGACGAAATTCGTCGGATATTTTCGAGTATGGCCGACGATATCGTAAACTATAGCCGACGATATCTTCTGTTTCGTCGGCTATTTGTTCTGAAATATAGCCGACGATTTCATCTATTTCGTCGGTTATTTCGTCGGAATATATTAATATTTTAAGAGGCATTAATTAGTTATAGCCGACGAAATAATGTGATTTTCGTCGGTTATAACACTTATAGCCGACGAAATTTGGTAAAAATCGTCGGCTATAGCACTTATAGCCGACGAAATAATGCCAATATCATCGGCTATTCTTACATTTTGGGGAAAAAAAATTAAATTAATTTCTAAATTACCATTCCAAGCAACCTGCAATTCACAATGACAATCCATGCATTTACACCAACAAGAAACACGTCTAAATGACTTATTTAATTTGTTCCAATATACATAAAATATAACCCTAATCATTAACTAAAGCACTAAAGTCCACCACGTCATCCCCAGCATCCTGCTGTCCATCATGCTCGTCATCCTGCTGAATGAACTCGGGAGCTCTCGGCATTGGAGGTTCATCTAACGGCTGAAACGGGGGCGGGGGTTCAAGGCCTTGTTGTTGTGCCGCGAACAGAGCATACCACCAGTTTTGTTGGCCGGCGTAGTTCTGTCGCCGAATTCTCTCGCATTCAGCATGCCAACGCTCCATTCTGCGTTGTTGCTCCTGTGATCTCTGGAACAGGGCCGCCAATCTTGCATTTTCTTCTGCCAATCTCTGCATTTCCCCCCTCATCTGTTGAGTGTCCCCGCCTCCCTTCTTTTGAGCTCCCTTAGTGGTCTTCAGGACCCCTGTTCCTGAACTTCCCAAACCCCGGCAGTAGTAGTCGTTTGACCGTTCTGGGAAGGCTGCGTCAAATATCCTCGCTGCAGTTTGGACATTCGATCGGTCGACCTGGCTCAGGGCTTCTTGCAGATCTTCCTCTGAAATGTTCGGTTGTGTCTCCCGAACTACTTCCTGCAACACTTCTTCTTCGGCCCGGTTCACCCTCTCCTAATTGAACGGGAAAAAAAAAATAATTAATATTCTAACAAATATATAATTAAGTAAAATTAATAATTAAAATTTTAAAATCGTAATCAACGACTTACAAGCTCTTCTGTCGCTAATGGATAAGCCTTCTTGAACGTCTCTACGTACGGGTTGCTTGAAGGATGATCTCTAAGCGTCTCCTCCTGATATTGTGAAAATGGCCTAGAACCACCATGATGGGGGGTTGTGTTACGGCGGCGGTTCGCAGAGTTTATCTGAGACCGTTCCTTCAAACAAATAATAAAATATTAGAAAAATGCATCAAAAAATATTAGTGTAATAATTAAACTAATAATTAAAATATTAACAAAATAAAAATTTATAGTTAAGTTTAGTATTTACCTGCATAACTGGGTTGTTGAAGTCTACTGTCTTCAACCAATGCCACTCGTACTCCCTGAACATGAACTCTTTTGGAGTACCCATACGACCATGTTTGTCGTATTCGGTAAAGTGGGTACGGAGCTCGTTCTTCTACTCTTTGAACCTACGGAAAAAACAAAAGTGCATTAGAAATATTATTAATATCATAAAATATTTCAAATTATAAGATGAGGAATTCCCAACGTACCTCGAGTTCTGCATCGCGTACGCCCAAGCCTGCTTGTGTTCGGCAATCTCGAAGTATGCCTGAAAGATAATATTTTATTAGTTTTAAAATTATAACAATACTGAAAATTATTAAATATTACGATAAAGAAATTAAGTTTTTTAAATTACTCACCGACGCCGCGTTGTTGACCTCCCTCTTGATCTCTTCCGGCACATCAGCCCACCGTGTCCACAACATAGGGACTCTATTCCTAATTAGTGCTCCCACGCAACCCGCGTAATCGCGGCGTTTTTTCCCCTGAACATCCTGATTAGGGGGTTCGTTGATCTGGATCCTCCCCCTGCTCTCAACAGTTTTCCTGAGCGTATCAAAACATATGACACCTCTCGTATTCCTGCTTGAACTGCTAGCGGCGGTCCCTATCACATAAACGACGATTGGTTAATAAAATTAAATATTAGTGCGTTAATTTTAATAAAACATTTAATTAATAAAATCAAATGTTACCTGAACTCGATGACCCGTCTGTCGACTTTCCTTTTAATCTCACCGAAATCAGGAGCTCAGGTCTCTCAAATGGCTCATGATGGTATGCCTCCGCAACACTCACGTACTGAGGCCTAGCAGGCCATATGGGCACACCACGCTCGTCAACCTCGGGTATGGCAGGTACAACTGATTAGGGAGAGTAGGCCCCTCAGTAGAGTCAGCAGCAGACGGCGCATGACTCGTCATCGGCTCCCGATGAACCTCAGGCATACGGACTTGATGAACATCTGGAGCTATGTCGTCCTGAAATAGCTGCGTACTACATCTCGGAGGATCTGGCCGGAGAGGGGGACGTGAACTGCTCGACGGCCGCCCCGCCGATAAAAAGGTCTGGTGCCGGCTGCTCACACTCCTCCGCGGCTGGGATGAATCGATCCTCTGAGGCTGGCTGGTGGTCCTCTCAGGCTGGCTAAGGGTCCTTTCGGAGTCTCCGGATCCGCCAGAACTTCCAGAACCCCTAGATCTGGAACGACGGTCTCCGAATAACTGTCTAAATGCATCGGCCATCTGCAGCTTGAGGCATTAATACATTAATTAATATTAAATTATATTACATTAAATAACAAATTCTAATTAATATAATAACCAATAATACTAACATATTTTAAAACATACTAACAAATTAATATTTAAATTTTAACTAATTTTAAATAATACTAACCATTAACATAAATATAACCATTTATATACAAATATAACTATATTTCATCATTAACATATATATACATACAAATAACCATTTATGTATTCACATAAATATAACGATTTATATAATTAAGCTACCAATTTATATATATAATTAATTTAACAATTTATATATAACAATTAAAATATACATTAACATATAACCAATATTAACAAATATATAACAATTTATATAATTAATCTACAAATTTATATATATAATTAATCTAACAATTTATACATATAACCAATATATATAAAAATTTAACACACACTTAAATATCTAAATTATATACCTAAATTATACAATTAATATAAATTGAAAAAAAAAACAAAAAAAAACCTTCGGGATGATTTTCTTTAGGAGGAGGAGGAGGCCGGCCGGAGGAGGAGGGGGCCGGAAGAGGAGGGGAAGGAGGAGGAGGAGGCCGGATGGAGGAGGAGGGGAAGGAAGAGGAGGAGAGCGGCCGATTTGAGGAGCGGCGGAGGAGTTTTTGCGGAGGAGGAGAGAAAAAAGTCGGAGAGAAAGTGACTTTCAGCTTTTATAGCAGAAAGAATAGCCGACGATTTAGAATATTTCGTCGGCTATTCTTTGAATGTCGTCGGCTATTCTATGAACATCGTCGGCTATACTTTGGAAGATCAACAGCCGTCTGATCTAAGCCATCCAACAGCGGACAATAAAAAGGCGCGGATCGCAAGAGTTTAGCCGACGAAATATAATTTTCGTCGGCTAAACTTAGAGAATAGCTAACGATTTAAAAGATTTCGTCGGCTATTCTTTGGAAAATCAACAGCCGTTGGATCTCAACCATCCAAAGGCGGACCATAAAAAGGCGCGGATCGCAAGAGTTTAGCCGACGACATATAATTTTCGTCGGCTAAACTATAGATCAAACCACTAAGTCAAACCTCTAAACGCTTAAAAACGGAAATTAGTCTAGCTAAACGACGGTTTCTGGCCTGACCTTCAATTGATAATAGTTTCAAATCAATGAGACGCAACTAATCATATAAAAATTTTACAAAATTGATTTAACGAACGTCAGGCTACCCATAGGAAAACGAAAGTAAAAAACAGTTAACCGCAACATTCGGCACATAGAGTTTATCGGAATCTTGTCATTTTTCAACCGTAGCCGTATTTCATTATTTCGGTCATATCTTATTTCACAACATTTTTGCATTTGATGAGTCTACGTATAGTAACAATTTGAAACTATACATTCACTTAAACTCTTAGTAAACAAGTTAAGGAACATTAGTGCATATGTTCTGATTTTGAATCTAAAAGTTTAGAAAATCTATTCCAACCATCAGATATCACCGTTAAGATTAAATACATGTATGGAAAAAAATCCAACTTCAGCTGACAACGTTAAAGGCTCGATCGGAACGGTCAACCGGGTAAGTCAAACCTCTAAGCGCTTAAAACTGGTAATTGCACTGTCTAAATGACGTTTTTTGGCCTGACCTTCAACATATAATAGTTTCAAATCAATGAGACGCAACTAATCATATAAAAATTTTATAAAATTGATTTAACGAACGTCAGGCTACCCATAGGAAAACCAAAGTAAAAAACAGTTAACCGCAACATTCGGCACACAAAGTTTATCGGAATCTTGTCATTTTTTAATCGTAGACGTATTTCATTATTTCGGTCATATCTTATTTCACAACATTTTTGCGTTTGAAGAGTCTACGTATAATAACTATTTGAAACTATACATTCACTTAAACACTTGGTAAACAAGTTAAGGAACATTAGTGCATATGTTCTGATTTTGAATCTAAAAGTTTAGAAAATCTATTCCAACCGTCAGATATCATCGTTAAGATTAAATACATGTATGGAAAAAAATCTAACTTCAGCTGACAACGTTAAAGTGTGACGACTTTCCCTACTCTCGAAGGACTGGAAACCCTCTTACTCAAATGAAAAAATGGATGAGTTGGTCGAGACGATAGACTTGAATGAAGGAATCAAGGCAAAATTCTTTATGAATATGCTTAGGTTATGTGAGTCATCTGGTGAGAAATTATTGGTTTTCAGTCAGTACCTCCCACCTTTGAAATTTTTAGAGAGTAGGGAAAGTCGTCACAAAGCAGCTGTTATCTTTAACAGCTTGGTCGTAAACATATCTTGGTACATGCAGGTTTTTCTTAGTTTTTTTTAAGAATTGGAGTTGTCTTTAGAAATTAGTAGATTACAAATGAAAGGATTACATCATCTAAATTACTTAATCCGTCGGATTGTAATTGGAATCATCGGATGAGTCTTCTTCGGTTTCTGAATTGCTCGATAGAGGTAATCTATGTCTTTCCTCACCATTAGAGTCCTCGTTAGTTTCTTCATTTGGATCAACATCAAAAAGCAGTGGCTCTTCACGTCGAATTCGCACCGGCGTGTCTAGGCGAATAAAAGAGGAGTCAGGAATACCGTTTGAGTTGGGCTCTTGATACGCGGTGCCACCTTCCTCGCTCTCTTCAGCCACTCCAAGTGTAGACGCCCGGTAAATGTTGCGATGGTGGATACGGGTCACCCTTGGAGAGATCATCAAGATAAAACACTTGTTTCACCCATGTGGCTAAAACGAACGGGTCATCCTCATACCATGATGTACTAGTGTTCACAGAAGTTATGTCGTATTGATCGGTTTTCATGCTCTGCGGCCGTGTGTCAAACCATCTACACTTGAAAAGGTGCACTTTCATGCCTTCCCCGTAATGCAGTTCCACAACTGAATGGAGAACACCGTAATAGTCAACTCCATCATCCCCACCATGTGCCATAACCCCTGAATTTTGTGTTTTCAGTCTGATGTCTCTCTCTTCACATCGAAATAACACACCATTCACCTTGCACATTGCATAAACTTTTGAATAGACCGGCTTCATCGCTAGAAGTCTGAGTTCGTGCGACCAATTTGGGTGATTATCATTTTTAATAAGGTCCATCTGCAACCATCAGAATCAACTATAAATATGAATAATTATACACAATAATATATAAATACGTATAGAATAATGTTAAAGTTACGTACCCAGCGGCCGAAATACTCCGCGAATGTCCGGTTGTGGTAATCGAGATCACCTCCTACTTGTTCACAGTTTAGATGCATGTTCTTCCAAAACTGAACTTCTAAACAGTAATTAGTACCCACCAATGTGCAATGGCTACCTCATGATCTTTCAACTTGTAGGAAACTGGCATTTTTCCACCGAGTACAACATCGTCGGAGAGTATGGAAAGATTGAACTGTGAAGGTACATCTTCCGGTATGCTTTCCTGTAACGCTCCTAAATACAGCTTCATGTAGGTGACGCACTCGTGCGCAATATATGCTTCAGCTATACATCCTTCAGGTGCGGATCTGTTTTGGACAAAATCACCGTATTGTCCAAGTTGCCTATAAATCAAGTTTTTAAAGTGTTATGATAATACATTAATACTAAATCACATATATTGATGAGGAAATTAACATAAGGTGTAAAATACGTACCTTTCCATCGGATACATCCAAGTGAAGTGTACAGGACCGGTAAGCAACAACTGCCGAGGAAGATGGATCATGAGGTGAGGCATGATGTCGAAAAAATTTGGACGAAATATCATCTCAAATTTACACATGATATGAACGATGTTTTGTTGCATTTCCCGGAGGTCAGATTTTCTCACTTCCCGTGTGCATACCTTCTGGAAAAATCTTGCCAACGCTACTAACGGCTCCACAACGTGACGGGGAAGGAACGGTCGAATGAAAACAGGGAAGAGACGTTGTAGCAGGATATGATTGTCATGACTTTTCAACCCGTAAAGATTGTTGAATTGTCTGTTCACACACTTGGCTATATTTCCAGCATAGCCTGAAGGATACTTGGCCCGACTTATCCAATGGAAAATTTCTGATTTATGCTCAGGCTTGACGGTGTAAGGAGCTTAAGGCATTTTTCTCTTCCCTTGTTTCAACCATAGTTGTTTTCTGATATTCATGTTTTGCAGATCAGTGCGAGCCTTAGAACCGTCTTTCGTCTTCCCCTCCAAGTTCAGCGTTGTGCCCACCACACCTTCAGAAACAATTTTTTTTCTATGTGCATAACGTCTAGGAAGTGACGGATCAACAACTCACACCAGTACGGGAGTTCCCACAATATGCTCTTATGTGTCAAAAATTTGTACTCCTCAGGTCTTTCAGGTATTTCCGCTACAATATCGGGATGATTACTAAGGGGCCCAAAATCGTACTCATTAAGCACTGCTAAA
This sequence comes from Potentilla sterilis, assembly GCA_963682095.1. NCBI lineage: Eukaryota > Viridiplantae > Streptophyta > Magnoliopsida > Rosales > Rosaceae > Potentilla > Potentilla sterilis. The sequence continues at coordinate 2,003,751 of OY821764.1, forward strand.
ATTTCTCTTCCCGTCCATTTTCTGGGAGGACCACCGTGTTCTTCGGTTCCATCAAATGCGGCGGACTCGTAACGCCAGTGGTGATCCTCCGGAAGGAACACACGATGACCCATTCTGCATATCTTGTTGCAATGAGGGGTTCTCCCATAATCGCTGAGGCACTCTGGACAAGTCTTGTATCCCCTAACAACGCTGCCCGACAACATCCCATAAGCAGGAAAATCACTGATGGTACCAATAACCATGACATGCATCTGGAACGTCTCCTCCTTGTACTTGTCAAAAGTGGGATGACCAACGTCCCACAATACCTTAAGCTCTTCAATCAATGGTCTCATATACACATCGAGACATTTCCCTGGGTAACCAGGCCCCGGAATCAACAACGTCAACATATTATATTCCTTCTTCATGCACATCCACAAAGGAAGGTTATAAGGTACCAAAATCACCGGCCATATACTGTATGAAAAACTCATGGTTCCGAAAGGGTTGAACCCGTCGGTTGAGAGCCCGAGCCTGACGTTTCTGACATCTGACGCAAAATGAGGAAACTCATTGTTTATATGCTTCCAAGCCGCTCCGTCAGAGATGTGTGTCATGATATCTGCGTCTCTCAAGTCCCGCTCACCGTGCCATCTCATAGCTTTTGCGGTGGTTTCTGACATGTCACTACAAGAAAAAAGGGTTTTGCCGACGAAAAAAAAAAAAACGGCCGACGAAACACTTTTTTCGTCGGCTATTCCCAAGAATGGCCGACGAAAATTTTTGTCGTCGGCAAAAAAAAATTTCGTCGGTAAAAATGAAAAATCGTCGGCTATACTCCTATAATGGCCGACGATTTAAAGTTTTCGTCGGCTATAAACTTTTGGAAGAATGGCCGACGAAAATTTTTTATTTCGTCGGCCATAAGTTTTTTTTAAAATAATTATTTTACGAACAATGGCCGACGAAAATTAATTATTTCGTCGGCCATACGTTTTTTAAAAATAATTATTTTACGAACAATGGCCGACGAAAATTAAGCATTTCGTCGGCCATAAGTTTTTAAAAAAATAATTATACGATTATTTTTGACAGAAAACGACAAAAGAATAGCCGACGAATACTAGGTTTGATTTCGTCGGCTATGATTAAAAAAAAAACAAAAAAAGAGCAGTTTCCATTTTCTATCACTATCGACAAACCATTGCTTCATCCTTCAAATGCAAATGTGTCGTGAAATAAGACATGACCAAAATATTGAAATACGGCTACGGTTGAAAAATGGGAAGATTCCGACAAAATCTGTGTGCCGAATGTTGCGGTTAACTGTTTTTTACTCCCGTTTTCCTATGGGTAGCCTTACGGTCGGTAAATATTTTGTGGAAAATTTTTATACGATTAGTCGCGTCTCATCAATCTGAAACTATTCTCTATTGAAGATCAGGCCAAAAAACGTCATTTAGACGGGCCAATTTCCGTTTTAAAGCGTTTAGAGGTTTGACTCACCCGGTTGACCGTCCCGATCGAGCCTTTAACGTTGTCAGATGTAGTTGGATTTTTTTTCATACATGTATTTAATCTTAACGGTGATATCTGACGGTTGGAATAGATTTTCCAAACTTTTAAATTCAAAATCGGAACATATGTACTAATGTTCCTTAACTTGTTTACCAAGTGTTTAAATGAATGTATAGTTTCAAATAGTTACTATACGTACACTCTTCAAATGCAAATATGTCGTCAAATAAGATATGACCGAAATAATGAAATACGTCTACGGTTGAAAAATGACAAGATTCCGATAAAATCCGTGTGCCGAAATAATGAAATCAATCAAAACCCGGTTTACTGTAGATTTGGCGTCCGGCGTCCGAATGATGATTGTGATACCATTCCGGAAAGGGAACGACGCCAGGAATCAAACTCGTAGCTTTGCTACGATGTGTGGACTTTTTCGGGCTTTCGAGTTCGTTTAGGGCCTCAAAACCGCAGTTTAGTATGTTTTCATAGAATAGCCGACGAAACATTCAAATTTCGTCGGCTATTCTCTAAGTATAGCCGACGAAGCATTGTATTTCGTCGGCTATTCTCTAAGTATAGCCGACGAAACATTGTATTTCGTCGGCTAAACTCTTGATCCGCGCCTTTTTATTGTCCGCCGTTGGATGGCTCAGATCCAACGGCTGTTGATTTTCCAAAGTATAGCCGACGAAATTAATATATTTCGTCGGCTATTCTCTAAGTATAGCCGACGAAACATTGTATTTCGTCGGCTATTCTCCTTCTAAATCTTTTAAATCTTCCTCCCGCCTTTTTTCTCTCATCCTTCCCCCCCCTCCTCCTCCTCCTCCGGCCTCCTCCTCCTTCCCCTCCTCCGGCCTCCTCCTGCTCCTTCCCCTCCTCCTTCTCCTCCTCCTCCTCCTCCTCCTCCTCCCCCTCCTCCTCCGGCCTCCTCCTCCTCCTCCTCCTTCCCCTCCTCCTCCTCCCCCTCCTCCGGCCACCTCCTTCTCCTCCTCCTTCCCCTCCTCCTCCTCCGGCCACCTCCTTCTCCTCCTCCTTCCCCTCCTCCTCCTCCTCCTCCTCCTCCGGCCTCCTCCTCCTCCTCCTCCTCCTCCTCCTCCGGCCTCCTCCTTCTCCTCCTCCTCCTCCTCCTCCTCCGGGCTCCTCCTTCTCCTCCTCCTTCTCCTCCTCCTTCCCCTCCTCCTCCTTCTCCTCCTCCTCCTCCTCCTCCTCCGGCCTCCTCCTTCTCTTCCTCCTCCTCCTCCTCCTCCTTCTCCTCCTCCGATCCGGTATTTTTTTTTGCCCAAAATACAGTTATAGCCGACGAAATTGACATTATTTCGTCGGCTATAACTTTAAAATATTAATATATTCCGACGAAATAGCCGACGAAATAGCCCAATTCGTCGGCTATACTTCAGAACAAATAGCCGACGAAACCAAATTTCGTCGGCCATACTCGAACAAATAGCCGACGAAATCATTTTCGTCGGCCATAATTCGTCGGCCAAGGTTGGAATGGCCGACGAAATTTTTTTTTTCGTCGGCCATTGGTATTACCGACGGCGTATTACCGACGACTTATGGCCGACGAAATTTTCGTCGGCAGAGGGTATAGCCGACGAAAAAATGGAATGGCCGACGAAAAAATTTTCGTCGGCTATTCGGCCGTATCTGGTAGTGTGTACAACCGCTCAAGCCTATCTCTCAACGGAAAATACCGAAGCACTTTCACAGGTTTCCTATTGCCTGCTCCCGTCAACTTATATCGGTCAGAATGACATATCGGACATGCGTCAAGGCTAGCAAGGTCATTCCCTTTTGCATCTTTACCCCAGAAGATAATGCAGTCAAATGCTCATGCATGGTTCTTAATGTAGGAAAGCCCTAGATCTTTGAGGATACTTTGGACCTTACGGTGATTGGTAGGATTACGATGACCCTCCTCCAACAACGAAGAAGTGTACTGTAGATATTCATCCACTTGCCTGATAGTCGATTTTGTCTCGACTTTAATCCTCATTACCTCCATCACACTTTCAAGAACTGTCTTCTCAGAACTTGAAGACACAGGGGTCTGTTGCAATGCAATCAGTTTGTTGTACTTGTCAAAGGCAGCAGTGTTGGCAACTTGTGTATAGGCCTGCACCGGGTCATGCATATATTGTTCCCCACGTACACCGCTTTCAAAAGGAAACACGTCGTTGACGAATGCCATTGTTGGATCGTTGGATGTACTACTACTGCCCGCCTCAAAAAACTGCCCATGATCATGCGATTCATCTAATGATGGCTCACCGTGATATATCCAACGTGTGTATTTCGGCCAAAACCCATTACTCTTTAGGTGCTCCCATACTGTCCTAATCGGAAATCGACACATATCACTGCGACACCTACATTTATTGCACGGGCAATAATGGTATTTTATTCTCGTTTGTATTTTCCTCGACGAACTGCAAAAAATTCACAACTCCTGTAGTGTATCGTCGGTCATGCCTTGGAAGCGAAATCCAACTCTTATCCGGATCCATATATAAACTGAAAATAATATATATATATATATATATATAACTTTAATTAATAAGAAATTAATTAACACACACATATATATATATATATATAAATCATTAATAATTAATTACATTACAATGTATATTATTATCAACATCAACTCATATATATATATATACACCATTAACAACCATTATTTAAGTTACACTATATATCAACCATTATTTAAGTTAATTATACTATCAACAACCATTAATTAACATATATATATATATATATAATTAAACTCCACACACACACACACACACACACACACACATATATATATATATATATATATTTTAACACTAATTAAAATAACATCAAATTAAAACACATAATTAAACTCTAACTTAAAATCAACTCAACTACAACTCAAAATCAACATATATACATACATTCTAACACTAAAACAACAAAAAAACAAAAAAACACTTACTAAATCAAAATCACTAAAACTCAAAATCAACTCAACTAAAACTCAAAATCAACATATATACACGTATATGTACCTATATATAGCTCCACAATGTAAGAGAGGACAGATTTCAACAATACCCACAGATTTTTCACTCTTTCTCCCTTTTTTTTTTCATTTTTTTTTTTAAAATGAACAGCTGCTGTCTAGATCTGAAAATATATAGATTTATAGCCGACGAAAATGTCAATTTCGTCGGCCAAAATTTCAAAAAGTTTTCGTCGGCTAATATTTCAGAGAAAGGCCGACGAAAATCCAAATCGTCGACTGAAATCTGAATATAGCCGACGATTTTTGTTTATACCGACGAAAAAAAAGGATCGTCGGCTATTCCCAAACTATGGCCGACGATTTTGTTTTTCTACCGACGAAAAATAAAATCGTCGGCTATTCTATGGAATTACCGACGAAAATTTTTAGTCGTCGGCCGTTTTTTTTTATTTCGTCGGGAAAAGCCTTTTTTCTGGTAGTGCCCTTCGGCGGCACGGCGAATTACTATACATACTTGTGTTATTAGTCGTTATTATTGTGCTTCTGTCAGGCCTACGGGTTTGAACAGAAACAGGTGGCTAGGCCATGTGTTGACATTGGCCGCCGTTCCCAAATTTTTCACCGCCTTTGTTCTAGCAAGCGTGAAGTATGTGTAGGATTTTTAGCCTGTGGGAAGATTTGCCCTGTATGAGAGGAACGAATCTCCCGGTGGGTGTAGTGATCCTGAGTTCGTTTTGGCCACGACACCGATAGTTTCACATCCTTTGTTCGTACAGGTGTGAAGTACGTGCAGGGTTTTTAGCCAGCGGGGAGATTTGTCCTGTACAAGATGAACGAATCTCCCAGGTTTATAATGCCCGTTGGTGTTTCTAACCATGAGTTGGTACTGGCTTGTCCGTTGAGAGGACCTGGTTGGCGCAACCGGATATACCGTAGGGACCTTCGAGTGATAACTCGGTATTGGTTGATCCAACAGGATACCGTAGCCGTTTGTTCGTTCTGGCTCGACCGTGGAATACCTTAGTCTTTAGTTGGAACAGGCCCTACCGTGGGTATGTACTTTACCAGGTGGAATATCTTTTACCCGGTGGAATGCCTCAGTCTTGGTACGGGCTTACCCGGTGGAAAGCCTCAACCTTGGTACAGGCTTACCTGGTGGAATGCCTCAACCTTGGTACAGGCTTACCCGGTGGAATGCCTCAGCTTTCGTTGGGTTTGGCTCTTGGGGAGGTGGGGGGGGGGGGGGGGGGGGGGTGTGTTTGGACGCCTCGATTTCATCCCCCTCGTCGACAGTAGATATGGTGCACCGCCAAGCATATCCAACGACATCGTAGACCGGCCAACCGGCGTGATAGGTCTTGCTTCCGGCATGCATCGGATAGCCTGCAACCTCGGTTACATCTCCATTGTGGAAGACCACCGGTACCACATCTGTCCCACATCGGAAACATTGTAAAGGAGGGAGCTTTCCTTACTTATAAATAGAAGGCTTCCCCCTTAGATATCAATTAATTGGATACTTGCTATTCTAGGCATGTAACCACCCCGATGGCTTATTGGCCGATCATAGTATATTCCTAAGTGGACGTAGCCATGCCCGCCGTAGGCATGGTGAACCACTATAAATCATGTGTCGATCTATCTTTATTATTGCTTTTGTTAGGCCTTCCGGGTTCTAACAAAAACATTTGGCGCTGTTTGTGGTAAGTTGTACGAAAAGTTTTGTTGCACTACCAGCGGGTAGAGATCAATCAGTCTACTGTGCTTTTATTATTCCATCGGCAAGCATCCCGGCCAGTAAAAAAAAAATAAAAAAATTTGTTGCCTTAGATCACTCCCAGGCCCAGCAGTCAAACCAGTTAGTATGGTTAGCGGGTCTGGTCCAGCCCGGTCAAATGGGTCAGCAGGAGAGCCAGGCACCCCCGCCCCCTGCTGGCATCTCCGTCTCCGGTCGCTGGCGTCTTTCTCTCCGACTGGTGGCCTCCCTCTCCGGGTTCGATCGGTGGCTCGTCTTCTTCTTCAAACCGGTGCAGTCGTCTCTCTCCGCCGCGGTCGCCCTCCTCTCCGGGTGCGGTGCTGGTGACTCTGGGTACGGGTCCGGTACCGATGACTCCGAATGTTGGTGCGTTGCGAGTCGTCTCCTCCGATGCGGGTGCGGTGCCGGTGGCTCTCTCCTCCGGTGCGGTCGTCTTCCTCCAGCATGACGAGAGAGAGAAGAAGGAAGAAGAAAGAAAAGGTCAGCAGGGAGAAGGAAAAAAGAAAAGGGAGAGGAAGGAAAACCAGAGAAGAAGAGAGCCTGCAGGAGCTGCAAGGGCTGCAGCAGTTGTACCCGCAGCAGAGAGAGAAAAGAGAGGAAGGAAAGAAAAAGAAAGGCCAGAAAGAAGAAAGAAGCAGAGAAGGAAGAGGAGAAAGGAAGAGAGAGCCACCGTTGGTTAGGGACCGGCAGAGTGAGGTAGATCAACCGCCCGGTCCAAGCGAGCCAGCGGAGCAGGCAACCCCAACTTCGTGATGCCTCCGATGACCCGTAGCCTCCAGCGGCCCGAAGTCACCTCCCGGTGACCGACGGCCCAAAATCACCTCCCGGTGACCCTAGCCGAGAACTGCACGCGTCGGGCTCGTCGTTTCCCTCTCCGGGTACCGGTGCTCCTTCTCTCCAGGTGCCGGTGGCCCCTCCTCTCCGGTTCGGACGACTCCTCCCTTTTCGGTTCAGTCGCATTCCTCTCCGGTTCGGGTCCTCACCTCTGGGCCCCCGTCTCCGGTCGTGCTCCTCTCCGGGGATGAGACGCGTGTACGACAGCAGAGAAGGAGAAAAGAGCAGAAAGAAGGAAAACCAGAAGAAGAAAAAAGAGCGGGAAAAGAAACAGAAGAAAGAAGAGAAAGAAAGAAAAAAAAAAAAAGGTCAACGGGCAGCAACCCGATCAGCCCGGTCAACCGATCAGCGAAAAAAAAAAAAAAAAAGGCCCAGCAGTTTTTTATCCAAGCAGGCAGCATTTGAACAGGAAGCAATTTTTTCCTGCACACCCACCAATCTCCTTTGGGCACCCGATCCTTTCCACAGTTCAAACAGTGGCACTGCTCCGAGTAGCAAATCAACCTGCTCACTTCCAGTAAAGCTAAGTATTCAAACTCTCACAATTATACCTGCTCGACCAGTATGCAAGTACTTTGTGCTCTACATTTATTTGACAAGCATGTTAAGAATAGTTTTCCCGCTGCAATATAATCGTATAAGCATGCTAAACTTTGCTAAACACATGGTTATTTTTGTACCGGCTAATGAATGTACATGATTACCTACTACACCGGTAATTTTTAGCTTGTTGGTGCATAGCATATAGTCTTTCGTGTGTGACTGGCCGAGTTTTATCCTCCGAGATTTTTCCTCCGGGAAATGGTAAGCCAATAACAACGGTTGAGGCATTCCAAAAGTAAGCCAATAACAACAGCTGAGGCATTCCAACGGGTAAGCCAACACCAGCAAAAGACTATGCATGACATCTTCAAGCAATGCATGCCTTCATTCGATACATGATCATATATGTGTTCAATTAATATCCGTATGCATGGCATTCGTATCACCGGGCAGTCAACGTGTTCACAAGCATAGTATAACAACTCTGTGCTTGTTGTAAGTAGCTTCATTTCTGATTATTTGTTCATTTTTTTTCTGAGGTACATATCAACCAACGACAAAGGCATTCCACCGGGAAACCTGGGTGACTCGGTATTCGAACGCCCGGTAATGAGTCTATCTTACTTGAGGAGCCGGGGGACTAGTGGGGTTGACGTCACTCGGTCGTCACCTACCCTTAGTGGTACATGATTTTAACTCCCCAAGTAAGATTTCCTCTTACTCGGGAACTTGGGGGACTTGTTGACAGTAGATATGGTGCACCGCCAAGCATATGCAACGACCTCGTGGACCGGCTAACCGACGCGATAAGTCCTGCTTCCGGCATCCATCGGGTAGACCGACACCTCGGCTACATCTCCATTGTGGAAGACCACCGGTGCCGCATCCAGAAGCCATGCCTCCGGGCTCCGCAAGTAGCTTCATAAGTAGATATTGTGCACATCTGTCCCACATTGGAAACATTGTAAAAGAGGGAGCCTTTCTTACTTATAAATAGAAGGCTTCCCCTTTAGATATCAATTAATTGGATACTTGCTATTCTAGGCCTGTAACCACCCCGATGGCTTATTGGCCGATCATAGTATATTCTTAAGTGGACGTAGCCATGCCCGCCGTATGCATGGTGAACCACTATAAATCTTGTGTCGATCTATCTTTATTATTGCTTTTGTTAGACTTTCCGGGTTCTAACAGAAACACCCTTGTTCCTTCAACTACCCTCTGCATGCGAGGCAGGTGGCTGACATGCATTTAAGGGAGTAGCCCATCAGTCCCATATGTTATAATGTCCCGGGAAGTTACCGATAATGGGGCACGTGTCGCTTGGGGACGAACATAAATGGACGGTGCGGATCCGCGGTCGTTTGACATGCCCTAAGTAGGGTTTTGGGGGGAAAAGACAGGGACCATTTATGGTGTCGGACCTGTATATAGATCTCTTTCTTCTCGTGCCTTTTTACTTTCGGCTGAGAATCAGAGAGAGAAGGAAATCGCTGAGGAGAAATTGGAAGAAGGAGACTGTTGCTCTAATTATTCCTCGGCTGTTCTTATTTACATATAATTACCCGGTGTTTTCCCTTGATCGACTTTCCGTGGTCGTGCATATTAATCGGTAAGTTCTGGCCTTCTCAATCTTGAATTTACACCTTTTTGTGGGTCGGTCCGATTGGGCCCTTGTTTTGTGTTGGTTTAATTTTGTTGGGGGATGTCGCTTGTACCGAATTTAGCAGTTGGAACTGGGAATATTCGGCTGATCTGCCTAGTGCCCGCAATGGGGCTATGTTAAGACACTACATGCTCTGTACGACCTTGCGGCCGTGGTTTTAGGTTGTGTTGCTGACTGGCCGCAGGGTTTGATTTCCTTCCCCTAGGTCACATGGAATCAGGGAGTTCCAGCGAGACCTTCGAATTGGCCCCTAGGCAACCGATAACAGATGACGACGAGAGGATGGAAGACTGGCTTGCCGCCTCGTCCTCCGAGCGGGATGTCATTGCCCGCTCGGCCAGTGAGGTGTCATCGTCTGGATCTCTAGGGGCGAAGGATAAAATTGCTTGTGGTTTACCGGTGGGCGCACTGGGTGGGTCCAGCCCGCTTTTCACAATTGTGGATGGGTATGACATCTTAGTCTGTGACAAACCCGAGCGCTCCTTAGATGTTGCCGAGATTGAGGCCTTTCAGACAAAGTGGAAAATTCCCGATGAGGTGAAGCTCCGGGGTATGAATCTCGGTGAGTCGGCTTGTAACCCCGAGAAGGGTTGGGTTGCTGTACATGAGGACCAGTTCCGCCATGGGTTTTCCCTCCCGCTGCCCAACTCTGTGCAGTACCTGCTTAGTGCACTTAGGATATCACCAGCGCAGTTTCCTGGTAATCAGTGGAGGCAACTGCTGAGCCTAGGTTGTCTTTATTACTTCTGTGATATTAGTTATCCTACGGTGCACGAGTTTCGAGCTCTCTTCAGACTGACGTACTCGAAGAAGAGGAAATCCCGAGGGTACGTTACATTTGCGCCGGGGGGGGGGGGGGGGGGGGGGGGGGGTCTAAACCCTAAAAACCCTAAACCCTAAACCGTAAACCCTAAACCCTCAAAAGTACATCAAGGATGTTCTAAAAATAATAGACTTATCGAACAAAGTCGGAACTATGACTAAAACAAGCCAAAATAATAATCAAATCAAACTTGAACATGTATCTCATGACCTAAGTCAAATACTTATTCATAATCTAGAGTATCATACTCCTTAGTCCTACGCTTCTTAGTAGGTTGGAAGTCATCGACGGTGAAGTTGGTATCTTCTTCATCGTACTCTTCTTCATCAAAGTCTCCTACACAGTTCGTTTCTTGTTCCATGTATTGCTTGTGTTTCTTGTAAGCAGCTTGGACATCTCTACTTGCTTTGCAATCACGTTGAAAGTGATTTTTGGAGCCGCATTTGAAGCAAGGAGCCGAAGCTGAGCTCGAGGCGTGGCCACCACACTTAGGGTCGGAACCGAATCGGTTCCCCCCTCTAAGAGCAGCGGCGCCGCCGCCGTCCCATCTCCAAGCACTACCAGAAAAGGGGTTATAGCCGACGATATGGGAAAAAACGGCCGACGAAATAGTACCTCGTCGGCTATAACCCCTTATAGCCGACGAACTACTATTTCGTCGGCCACATCGTCGGCTATAATATTATAGCCGACGACTGCCGACAACTCGTCGGCTATAACTATAGCCGACGAAACGTTTTTAGTTATAGCCGACGAGGATGGTATTCGTCGGCTATAAGAGTTATAGCCGACGAAAAGTTTTTGTTATAGCCGACGAGGGGGGTATTCGTCGGCTATAACTCTTATATCAGATCGACCTTCTGCATCAGGGAGCTCATTCGTCGATGAAATCGTCCAAAACGCTCTGAAATCGTCCAAAACCTCGGCCATAAGCTTGAAAGGTACGTATATTGCTGTGTGTGTTGATTTAGTTGGTTATATGCAGAGGTGTATTAATTTAGAGTTTAATTAGAATAAATATGTGATTAATTTGATATATATATATATATGTGTTGAGATGAGATTATTAATGGGTTGATATATATGTTGTATTGGTTAGATAGAATTGAAGTTTTGTTGAAGATTAGTGATTGATTAATGTTGATTTATAGGTGATTTTAGATGAATTTGATGAAAAAATGTATATATATTAATTAATTTAATTGTAATTAAAAATATATTGTTGGTATATATAAAACATACATTGTGTTTAATTAATTAGGGAGATTGACGATGTTTTAATTAATTTAGGGATGCATGTGTATATATATATATATATATATATGTGTGTGTGTAATGATGAATTTTTTAATTAATTAGTACGTACGTAGTACGTGCATATATACATATCTATATATAGCTATATTTATTTCTTGAATTTACAGGATGGACAAGAGTTGGATTACCCTTGGAAGATGGGATCAGGCGTATCATGATGGAGTTAGGAGTTTCCTGGATTTTGTGATGGCTAACTGTGGAGACACTACACTTCATTATTGTCCGTGTAAAAAGTGCAAGTGTGCCACCCCACGACACCGGTTTTCCATAGAGACAGTGGAGCAACACCTGGCTAGATATGGATTTTGGGTCCTATACACTAATTGGATTTATCACGGTGAACCAGAGTTTGCGGGTCGTCATGATCATGGACAATTTGCCGAGAGAGGGAGTTCCTCCAATGATCCGACAACGAACTGGATCAACGATATGTTTCCTCGTGAGAGCGGTGTCTTTGAGGAAGCACCAGATGTGCAACTCCCACCTCCGGAGATGGAGTGTTTCCCTGATATTGAGCCACTCGAGCCATTACCCCGATCTCCGGTCAACACAAGTGGTATGGAAAAGTACAACAACCTGATCGCATTGCAACAGACTCCGTTGTACCCCGGATGCAGTAAGACTGTCCTTGAATCTGTCATGGGAGTGATGAAGATCAAAACGGAGAACAAAGGCACTGTCAAATCGGTTGATGATTGGCTTCGGCTATGGGGTGGGGCGATGCCCCCCGGACATCGGCTTCCTACCAGTCATCATAAGGTGCGACATATCCTTAAAGATCTCGGCCTTTCCTACATCAAGATTCATGCATGCAGATACGATTGCGTTCTGTTTTACGGGGAAGGACTTGCAGATCTTGAATACTGCCCATTATGCAATACAGAGCGGTATAAGTTCACTCCTAAAGGGAACAAGAAAGCTGTGAAGATACTTCGGTACTTCCCGTTGATTGATAGGCTTGAGCGGTTGTTCATGTGTGCTTTCACGGCCGAAGCTATGAGATGGTGGGCTGAGAGGAATGTGCCTGACGATGACACCCTTAGACATCCCGCCGACAGAGAGGCTTGGAAGAAGAACGTGTTGGAGTTTCCCGAATTTGCATCAGAGGTTCGAAATGTTTGGCTAGGGCTATCATCCGACGGTTTCAACCCTTTTGGCAAGAAAGAGCTTCAGTACAGTGTGTGGCCAGTTATTTTGATTCCGTACAACTTTCCACCGTGGATGTGCATGAAGAAGGAATATAACATGCTCACATTGTTGATTCCAGGCCCAGGTTATCCGGGAAAGTGTCTCGATGTGTATTTGAGACCCGTAATTGAGGAGCTTCGGTACTTGAGTCTGAACGGCCACCTGGTCTACGACCGGTTCAAAAATGAGATGTTCCGGATGCATGCCATGCTTGTTGGCACGATCAGTGACTTTCCTGGGAGGGGTATGTTGTCGGGCAGCGTCACCAGGGGTTACAGGGCTTGTTCAGAGTGCATGACTGTTGATTGCTCCAGTCCTCATTGCAGCAAGATTGTCCAGATGCGTCACCGTCGTTGGCTTCCGCATGACCATCCATTTAGGGACGATGCACAGGCTTTTGATGGGACTGAAGAAAGGGGCTGGGCACCGGAGCAATGGACAGGGGAGGAAATATTGGCAGTGTTGAATGAGTATGACTTTGGTCCGCTTAGCAATCATCCCGATGTGTTGCGCACGATTCCAGAGAGGCCGGATCGGTATAGGTTCTGGTCACACAAGAGCATCTTATGGGAACTTCCTTATTGGGCCAGGTTGGCTACCAGATACTACCTGGATGTCATGCATATAGAGAAGAACGTGGGTGAAGCCGTGGTTGGCACAGTTTTGAATTGGGAGAAGAAAACAAAAGACACCCCCAAGGCACGCGTTGATCTGAGAAATATGGGACTGCGGGACCATTTGTGGTTGAGAGAGGGCAGGAGCAAAATGCCCCAAGCTCCTTACATCGTCACCAGGGACCAGAAACATGAAATCTTTGGATGGCTGAGTAATGTCAGGTAACTTTTTATTAATTAGGCATGTATTCCCTAAAGAATCCATCTGTTGTTGGACGACTATATATGCATGAAATCTAACTGTTGTTAATGGCTATGCAGGTATCCTTATGGCTATGCGGGTAACATAAGCAAGTGTGTTAACTACCGAGACAACAAGATGTACGGATTGAAGAGTCACGACTGCCATGTACTGCTTCAACGCCTCTTCCCTATTTTCATTCGAGCGTACTTGGAGGATGAAGTGGTTGAGCCGTTGGTGGCGTTGTCAAGATTCTTCCAGAAGTTATGCGCTAGAGAAGTTAGAAAATCAGACCTCATGAGAATGCATGAGGAAATCGTTTTTATCTTGTGCAAGTTCGAGAGGATATTTCCCCCAAACTTCTTTGACATCATGCCTCACCTGATGATCCATCTTCCCCAACAATTGTTGCTTACCGGTCCCGTACACTACACTTGGATGTATCCCATCGAAAGGTACATGTTATTCATAAATTTGATTTATACATGTTTTTAAATAAAAGTTGCATGCTCTTAACACGCACTTGTTAACCTTGCAGACAACTTGGAGACTACAAGAAATATGTGCACAATAAATCTGCGCCTGAGGGGTGTATTGCTGAAGCTTACATTGCGCATGAGTGTGTAACGTACGCCAAGTTGTACTTGGGAGCGATGGAGGACCCCCCACAACATCCAAGTCGAGATGACCCCGAGTTCAACCTATCTATCGTCGCCAACTCTGTTGTACCATACGGAAGCTTCAAGAAAAAGGGTGTGGACAAGTTGCCTGACCATGAGGTAGGGATTGCCCACTGGTGGGTTCTAATAAACTGTCCGGAGGTACAATATTGGAAACGTCACCATCTTCACAGCAAGGAAGTTCGCGGTGATGTCGAGTACCACAACACGACGTTTGCAGACTATTTTCCACAATGGGTAAGTGTATAAATATATATATTAGATGGCTTTCTTTTACAGTTCCCTATTCTTTAATCATAAACACACCGAGTGATTTGAGTTATATTTTTCAGCTGATGCAAGTGGCTGCGAGGGGTGGTCATACAAATTACTCAGAGGAATTGAGGCTGTTGTCGATGAAGCCGATATCTTCCACAGTCCGCCCAATGTGTGATGTCAACGGCGTTAAGTATATATGTGAAGCTAGAGACGGGGAACGCAAAACACAGAATTGTGGGGTGATGGTCGATGGTGCAGAGGGGGGCGTGGATTTTTACGGTGTCCTACAGTCAGTTGTTGAACTCATTTATGGGAACCGCATGAAAGTCCACTTGTTCAAGTGTCGATGGTTTGATACTAGGCCGCACCGCATACGGATCGATCAGTACGGCATACTTTCGGTGAATACCGCCACTAGTGTGTATGAAGACGACCCCTTTGTTTTCGCCACAGCGGCCAAAAAGGTCTTTTATCTTGACGATCCTTTGAACAAAGGCACGTGGAAGGTAGTTAACCATGTGTCTCAGCGAGACATATACAGTGCTACCACACTTGGTGTGAGCACAGAGTGTCAAGAAGCGACCGCATACCAAGAGCCGGACGCCGGCGACATTCCGGAATCCTCCACCATCCGCGATAATAATGTGACGCCGGGCAGAGTGGTCCGACTTCCTAGGGGTCAGGTGCCCATGTATGATGTTAATCCGAATCGTCTATATCAGCCCGACGATGACTCAGACGACGAGTACGAGCACCGGTTGCCAGATATTAACTACTATACTACGTCTGACTCAAGTGATGAGGATGATTCTGATTATCATCCTTAGTATACTATTTATGTATGTATTTGTGTACGATGGTGCATGCATGAATACATTTTTGTCCTTAATTACCGTTTTCCGAGTTTATGGGAAATTGTATTGAATTGTTTGTGTTATGTTTAGGAATTTATCAGGTGAAATAGGCAATTTTCAGGCCCTAAATGGCAAATTTTCAGAAAGATCAGAATTATAGCCGACGAAATGGACCATAATTCGTCGGCTATAATGCCCATACTTTAGCCGACGACTTGCAATTCGTCGGCTATAAGGCCCATACTGTAGCCGACGACTTGCAAGTCGTCGGCTAAAGTATATTGACCGAAACCATACGTAGACCGTTCAAATGCAAAAGTGTCGTGAAATAAGATACGACCGAAATATGGAAATACGACTACGGTTGAAAAATGGGAAGATTCCGACAAAATCTGTGTGCCGAATGTTGCGATTAGGTGTTTTTTACTTCCGTTTTCCTATGGGTAGCCTGACGGTCGGTAAATTTTTGGAGGAAAATTTTTATACGGTTAGTTGCGTCGCATCGATCTGAAACTATTCTCTGTTGAAGATCAGGCCCAAAAACGTCATTTAGAGGGGCCAATTGCCGTTTTAAAGCGTTTCGAGGTTTGACCATGCAGTTTGACCGTCCCGATCGAGCCTTTAACGTTGTCAGATGTAGTTGGATTTTTTTTCCTACATGTATTTAAGCTTAACGGTGATATCTGACGGTTGGAATAGATTTTCCAAACTTTTAGATTCGAAATCGGAACATATGCAGTAATATTCCTTAACTTATTTACTAAGTGTTTAAGTGAATGTATAGTTTCAAATAGTTGCTATACGTAGACCGTTCAAATGCAAAAGTGTCGTGAAATAAGATACGACCGAAATATTGAAATACGACTACGGTTGAAAAATGGGAAGATTCCGACAAAATCTGTGTGCCGAATGTTGCGATTAGGTGTTTTTTACTTCCGTTTTCCTATGGGTAGCCTGACGGTCGGTAAATTTTTGGAGGAAAATTTTTATACGGTTAGTTGCGTCGCATCGATTTGAAACTATTCTCTGTTGAAGGTCAGGCCAAAAAACGTCATTTAGACGGGCCAATTGCCGTTTTAAAGCGTTTCGAGGTTTGACCAAAAGTTGACCAGGGAATAGCCGACGAAATACTTAACCTCGTCGGCTAAACTCTTGCGATCCGCGCCGTTTCATTGTCCGCCGTTGGATGGGCGAGATCTGACGGCTGGTGAGAGCTTATAGTATAGCCGACGAGATTCATATTATAGCCGACGAGATTCATAGTATAGCCGACGACATTCATATTATAGCCGACGAGATACTTAACTTCGTCGGCTATAATCGGCCCGCAAAGCCCAACTCCGGCCCGGCCCGGATTTTGGCCCGGCCCGTAAGAGTATAGCCGACGAATTTCGTCGGCTATGACTATAGCCGACGAATTAAAATTAGATCGTCGGCTATAGTCCTTCGATTTAAACCGAAACAGAGCGCGCCTCCCTCATTTTCTGCTAACCCTAAATCCCTAAATCCCCACCTGCTGCAGCCGCCCGCCCCTCCCCGACGCCGACCGACCACGACGGAGCCTCCCCGACGCCGATCGACCCTCCCCGGCCCCACCCGATACCTCCCCGCCCCGGCCCCCTCCTTCCCGAGCCCTCCCCGACCCGAAAGCCGCTGCCGGAGCCGCCCCGAGCCGCCCTACCCGCCCCTGCCGCAGCCGCCCCTACCCGCCCCTGCCGCAGCCGCCCCTGCCCGCCCCTGCCGCCCCTGCTGCAGCCGCCCGTAGCCGCAGCTGCCCCTGCCGCAGCCGCCCCTGCCGCCGTCGCCGCCGTCGCCGTCGCCGCCGCACCGCACCACCGGTCCTCGTCCAGACTGCACCACCATGTCAGGTAGTCCCGATCGAGCCTCATTTACGGTTTTTATTAATTTTGTCGAATTTTGTGAATTTTAGGGTTTTTGTGAATTTTTTGTGGAATTTAGGGTTTTTGTGAAATTTATGGAATTGTGTGGATTTTTTGTTAAATTTGTTAATTTTGTGGAATTTATATACTAATTTTGTGGATTTTTTGTTAAATTTACGGTTTTTATATACTAATTGTGGAATTTTGTTGAATTTATATACTAGTATACTAATTTATATACTAATTTATATATAATTAGGTATAAATATTTTTTTTCATTTTTATGACGATATATATATATATATATTTTTCGGAATATATATATATATATAATTAGGTATAAATATAGTTATGTATATATATAATTAGGTGTATATATATTTAAAAAAGTTTTTTATTTTTTTGTGAAATTTAAGGAATTTTGTGTTATATTTCGGAATATATATATATAATTAGGTATAAATATATTTAGGTACGTATATATATAATTAGGTATATATACATTGAATGATGTTTTTAATTTTGTTTTGTAGAATTTTTGTGCAATTTATGGAATTTATATACTAATTGTGCAGGAAACCGGCGCTTTGTAGACCGATGGCTTGGCAGACGGACCGAGAGCGACCCCGACGCTCAGGCAGGATCCAGCCGTGGGGGGAGCGGATCCAGCGGTCGTCGGGGCCTAGGCCGGCCTTTGAGTCGACGAGAGGAGACGTTGATGGGATTGACGCCGAGCGATCCACGTGGGGGCTCCTCGTATGAGTCGACGGGAGCGGGCCCTGACTCGAGTGTCGGAGGAGGACGCAGAGCCACCAGACCCCAGTGCACTTCAGCACTGTTCCAGGATCGGCAGCCGACCCCACCGCGCGCCGATCTGGACCCTCCAGAGATGCTCCCTGTCCCCCCACAGCGACAGCGTCCACAGCTACGGGGCCCACCGTCAGGGGGAGCAGGCCCCTCAGGGTCCACGCCCCGTATGTCTCCGCCATCGGGGATGTACATGGTCCAGTTCCTCCCTGCCATCCCTGAGTACGACGCCAGGGGGAGGCAGATTTGGAGGCACGACCGGCCCCACGAGATTCCCTGGGAGGAGGCCTACTTCTACAGTCCTTTCGACTCAGAGGACTGCCGCGGCCTGTGGGCCGTTCGTGAGAAGGACAAGCAGTACAACGACGCAGGTAATTGGTTAGTTTAATTAATTATTTAGATTGTTTAATTAATTATTTAATTAGTTAGTTTAAATAATTATTTAACTATGTGTTCATTTTAACAGGCGTCCTCGTCAATAAACCCGCGGGGACGAGACGGACCAGAGGGCCAGCGAACATGTCGACCTTGGAGAGGGAGCTGGCCGGTGGGATCAGAGAGATCCTGCCCGGTCCCGGTGAGGATGGACGCCCGATTGAGCGGAGAGACACCACCACGAAGTACATCAACGCGACGGGCATGCTCGTGCGGGACAGGGTCCCACTGTTGTGGCCCGACTGGGGCTCTGTGCCCGATGAGATCAAGGCGCGAGTGTACAATGCACTGTCGGTGAGTTAAATATGATTTTTATTATAGAAAATAAACAATTATGAATTCAGTCCTTATAACTATATAAAAATATTTTCTAATTAATTTATAATGTTGCAGCAATGGTTTAGAGTCCATCCTACCTTGGACTGGTGGAGAGACGAGCAGCTGAAGAACAGGTTATGTGTTTTGCTTTTTTTTTGTATAAATATATTTATTGGCAATGTACGAATATATCTAACAGTTGTGTTCTGTTAATATAGGTACTCCGAGTGGAAGAACGAGCTGTCCACGCACTACAGGACGTACCATGTGGAGCAGCGCTTGGGGCGAGCTGCAACCCCCCACGAGTTCCGGTACAGGGAGTACGAGTGGCTATGGCTGGTAGCCTACTTCGGGAGCGACAGGGTCTCGGTAAGAAAATTTAGCCTGGTAGTATATAACTTTATAATGTTATTTAATAATTAAATTATGTAGTTACTTAATTCAATTAATTAGTTAGTTAGTTAGTTATTAGTTATTAAATTAAGTCAGTTGGTTAGTTACATAGTTAGTTAGTTCGTTACTAAATTAAATCAAATTAAATTAAATAAAATTAGGTAGTTAGTAAGTTAGTTAGTTACTAAATTAAATTAGTTAGTTAAGTAGTTACTAATTAAATTAGTTAGTTAAGTAGTTACTAATTAAATTAAATTAGTTAGTAACTAAATTAGTTATTAATTTTATTTTGGTTAGTTCCTAATATTTTAATTTAGTTACTAATTTATATTTGCGTTTATATGTTTGTTGTTATAATACAGAAAATCTCGCGGACGAACAGCGACAACCGCAGGAGGAACGAGCACCCCCACCACGGCGGCGCCCGCTCCTGGAGGCAGTGGGCAGAGATGGCGAGGAGGGACCGACCGCTGAGGCCGTTGTCGTGGATTCATGCGCAGATGTATCCGGGGCGTCCCGACCAAGTGGTAAGTATTCGTCCATCTTCAATAAAAGTGTTTCATGAAATTAATTTATATATATATTTTTTAATTCGTTTATTATATTTTCTTGTCAATTAGGCGGAAATAGATGCGGAGACCGACGCGATCACCTTCGGGATCGCGCGAGACACTCTGGGAGACGGGGCGTCCGACGAGGCGATCGCGGAGTTTGCCTCCACGATCGACACCCTTGAGCCGCGCTTGGCCTCTCAGATCATGCACGCGGCGGTAGGGACGGGGAACAACTACTTCTACCAGAGAGGCCTAGGCGCGGCGGGAGATGGGGTTCTCAAGTTCACGCCGGCCAATCCCAGCACGCAGCGTGCGGCTTCGACGAGAGGAGACTTGCAGACGCAGCTGCAGAGGAGTCAGGCAGAGTTGGCGAGGGCGTTGGAGGCGCTCCAGCAGGCGGAGTTGGCGAGGGCTGCGGAGGCTTCGGCGCAGCAGGCCAGAGACGCATCTGTGGCGGAGATGTACCGATGGATGCAACAGTCTTGGGAGGCCCAGCAGGCTGGACTCCAGCCCCCGCCTCCGCCACAGATGCCCCAGTTCGTCGTCCCCACTCCCCCCCCGTATCGGAGTACGCCAGCCGATCAGGACAGCCATAGCCACCGGAACTCGAACGATCCGGTCGACGACGCTACGCGTTTAGGGGGTGATGATGAGTAGATATAGTGGGTTAATTTGTACAGTATGTAGGATATTAGGGATGGATTGATGTGGATATTTGTTGGATATTTGGATGTTTGTTTGTGCATTTTCTGCAGCCCCCGAAGACGAAGAGAAATTGGGCCAGAGTAAAATTTTTTAATTTTTTTAAATATTTAGGGGTTATAGCCGACGATATTGGCATTATTTCGTCGGCTATAACAGTTATAGCCGACGATTTTTACCAAATTTCGTCGGCTATAAGGGCTATAGCCGACGATGTTTACCATATGTCGTCGGCTATACCCTCCCGGCTTCAGGCAAAAAAAAGCCGTTCCTGGTACCGGCGATTGTTATGGCCGACGATAGTATCGTCGGCTAAAACGGACGTATAGCCGACGATAGTGTCGTCGGCTATACTTCGGGTTAGGGGCAGTTACGTAATTTTTAAAGCCGACGATCTTCTCGTCGGCAATGTTCGAAGTATAGCCGACGACGGTTTTTTCGTCGGCTATACCTGGTGTTTCATAAGCCGACGACTTACCCCGTGTGTCGTCGGCTATACTATAGCCGACGGAGTAATCCCGACGAGATAATAGCCGACGATACTTCGTCGGCTATGACTATAGCCGACGAATTAATGGAAACGGCCGACGAGATGGCGTCGTCGGCTATGACGCCTTTTCTGGTAGTGAAGGGAGGTTCTGGCTAGGGCCGGCGCCTCCTCTTCCTCCACGTGTTGCTCTTGGCGCACGTGGTGGTGGTGCTTGACGTTCGCGAGGTTGACTCTTTTGCTTTGGAGCTTTTCCACGGGCTTAGTGAGATTTTGCTATAAATTTCAGACCTCTAGGCCTCTTGTTGGTAGTAAGGATCAACTCATGATACCTCTCCTTTCTTTGAAGCACATTCATCAAATCACTGAAGGTTTTGAGGGTGCCTTTGTCATGGAGATCACGGTACTGATGTGACAACATGGACGCAGATTCTGGGAATGTCGTGAAAGTCTTCTCCATCATATCATCGTCGGTCTTACCGACCCCACAAAAGCTCAGATCAGACTGTAAATTTAGCATAGTCTGATAGTATTCCTGTACGGAATCAAAATCCAATAAGCGGATTTGCTCCCAATCTGACAAAAGGTCAGGGAGCTCTGCGTCATGCACATTGTCGAAGAGGTCTTTGAGGATGTCCCATAGCTCTTTGGGATCGGTCTTCCTCAGGTATTGCTTCATGAGTGTTGGATGGATATGGCGCCTGAGAAACATTAGGGCCTGAGCTTTCTGTTCAGGAGAAGCTTGCAAGTTTTCATCCTCAGGAGGGACAATGGTGGCCGTAAATCTTTTGCCAATGAAGGTGTTCTCTACATCTGAGACCCACCTCTTGTATTCCTTGCCTTGGACATCCAATATCTCGAATTCTAGACGCTGAGTGTCAGCCATTTACAAAACACAAATAGGGAGACGTTAGTATTTTGAATACCAATCAAGTTTGATTTTTATCTTTTAGAACAGTGCCAAGATATATTATGGTCACATAAATCGATGCAAAGAGTGACTATTGGTCACAATCGATATCTTCCCTTTATTTTCTTTTGAAAAAGAGACGTTATGGTTCACAGTGACATCACAGTCATAAGCATAACAGTGGCCGATAACATCCGAGTTACCCCAAAAACGTTGTCACTGGGGTGACTAAATCTCCGTATGCCGTCCCGAGAAGTGATAGAATCGGGATGAGGTAGCAGGGACACGAAAAGGTTCCGGAAGAAAACAAAACCCAACTATTGAAAATTCTGAAGCGGGAACGTTTATAAAATATTTACCTCTTCAATTGAAGCTTGATCAAAAGAAACTTGACTTTGGAGAAAGCTTGTTTTCTTCGACTTTTCTTAATTTCTTCTAAGCAACGAAAAAGGCTTTGAAGGTCGCTTGCTAGGCTTGCGAGTAATCTTGGACCTTCAGGGATGCGTGCAAAAGATAGCACGCAAGGGAGGGGCTGCCGAGCGGGGACTGCCGAGCGGGTAGGGCTGCTACCGAGCGGTTCTGCCCAGGGCCAGAAGGGGCTGCCGAGGCGCAGAGCGGGCAGGAGGCAGGAGTCGGGGTGGCTTGCAGGCAGCCGGTAGTTCAGGTGTTGCCGAGAAGAGGTCGACGGCGCCGGTAGGGAGGATGGCAGCCGGCGACGGAAGGGTTAGGGTTTCGGGAAAAAAAAACCCTTTTTTTTTTCGGAATCAGGGTTTTTTAGGGCTATTAGACGGGAGGCTAGAGCAACGCGCTGATAACGTGTTGTAGGATAAAAGAATGATAGGGCTATTTATCCAAGCACATTGTACCTGCAAAACAACTTCATACAAATATTATCCTCTTGTGTCATCGTTAGTGTAGAGCAAGTAGGGATCGTTCAATCCGGGGAAATCAAGGGCGTTCAATCACATAAAGTATTACAAAATCATATTGGGGGTTTGAAATTTGAATTCTATAGTACTGAAAATTACGAAAATAAATCCTAAATTAAATATATACATATGATCAACATTTTTCACACAATACACATCACACAAAACTCACATAACATGTAACAATTTCGTACAAGGTAACAATATAGGAAAATCAGCAAGTACTCACCATCAGTATTAGTTCCAATTTAATTAGAGCCTTCGTGGTTATTCTAATCATCAAAACTCCTCAATTATTTAGAACCAGATTCGTGCATAATCCTAAACATGGTGCTAATCAGTTTAAAGACACTTCGTGTAGAAATTAAACCAAGAAACACATAAGCACAATGAGTCGAATTGGAAACATGCAACAAGTATGGCGTCACCTCACCTTGCTTCAACATGTAAATTTTCAGAATTACTCTAGCCCTTAGAATTCACACAAAAACAATCAACTTCGTGTATAATTATCCTTATGTTACATTCGGCATATAAAGTTATCACTAAAGAAAAGCCATGGCCTAGGCAGCCCTTAAGTGCATCACTTTTGTGCATACGAATTCAGAAAATAAACCAATACACAATCAAGAACACATTCAATTAATACTATATCATTGTTGACAGTAGCCGCAGAGGGGCTACAGCAGGCCCACAGACCCGCAGCAAGTGCACCAGGGCCCGGCCCGAGGCCCAGGACCGAACCACCAGCACTCGGCCTCGGGGTCCAGCAGTCTATCCGGCTGCCAGGGACCCTGGGACTGGGAGCGCCAGCCTGCCAAAGAGGTCACCAGAACTGCCCTTTGAAGGGAACCAGTCCCACATCGAAGGGTGAGGCCAGCCCTCACCCCCAGCCACCTATATAAGGGCCCCAACTACCCTCATTAATAGGTAACTTATCTCTCTCACCGCTTACATACGTGCTCAAGTTATATATTCCAATTATACTGACTTAGGCATCGGAGAGGAGAAGACCGGCCCGCCCGGTATTCCCCTTAGTAAGCAGGTTTGCAGGAGATCAAGTTGGATTCATCTGTATCTACCAGGCCCCAGGGTTTGTGCCGAAACAATTGGCGCCGTCTATGGGAATCTTGGACAAGAAACCCTGTAAGCATCACCCATGGCCGAGAGTTCGGAAGCAAGGCAAGAGAGAGATACCACCGAGGAGGGACGTGTTGCATTAGTGCAAACGCTCACCTCCACCCCGGTCGTCACGCGGGAGCCGCATGGCGCCCAGGGCAACGGTCAGGGAGGAGGAAGCTGTGGTAGGCCGTCCGGCATGCCGGGACCGGGACACCACGACAGCTCGCGCGGGAAAGGCCCAGCAGTGGATGAAGACAGTCCAGTGCTCCGGGGCTTCTCTTTGACGTTCTCGGATGAGCCGAGCGACCGATCTGAGAGCCCGCTCTGTGACAGCGATCGGGACACTACGTACAGCCCCGACCAGAGCGGTATGGCAGGAAAGATACGGGCAATGGCTGCAGAGGTCAATCGTCTAAGAGAGGAGGGCGACAGGGACAGAGCCAAGTCCAACGCCCGGTACGAAGAGATGGAATCGGTGAATGCTGCCCTGGTAGCCGCCCTAGAGAGAGGACAACAGCGTAATGACGCTATGGTCAAGGCGCAAGCGGCAACCATGCCAGTCCAACCTCAGCAGTGCGAGGCAGGGCAGTCATCGGGCGGTCTGCCCAGTGGTACCGTGCGAGAGAAGTCACCGGGCGGTGCAGGTCCGCCGAAGAGCACGCCAACCTCCCGCCAGCTCCACACTTCGTCTGTGGATGAATTTGAGACCCCGACTGCACGGGCATTGCAGATGTTAGCCGACACTGTGTCAGACTTGAAGGCCCAAATGGAGGCCAACGAGAGAAGAGCCGCGCGGCCGATGGAGGGCGCCCGGTTTAATGAGCGTATGAGCCCTTTCTCGCACCGGGTCATAGAGTCGGGAAGGTCTGGCAACCAGAAGTCCCTCAAGCTCACCTATTCAGGGTCCGGCTGCCCGTACTAGCATCTGGACAGTTTCCGGTCCCAGACCTGCGCCAAGGGTTACTCTGATGCAGTATGCTGCAACATTTTCTAGGAAACTCTGTCTGGAGAGGCGCTCAGCTGGTTCTACGAGCTTCCGGCTAACTCGATCGAGGCTTTCGAACAGTTAGCCGACCGGTTTGTAGGCCGCTTCATCCTCCGGGTCGAGGGAGCCCGGACGTCGACCATCCTCTTCAACTGTATGCAAGCGCCCGGAGAGGAACTGAGGACCTTTGTCAACCGTTGGCAGACGGCAACGGCCGGGGTTCGGAACCTAGACAAGGGCATCGCCGAGATGGCGTTTAAGCAGGGGCTCCGGCCAGGAAAGTTTTCCTACGCCGTCCGGGTAGAACTCCCGCAGGGGTATGATGAGTTGATGGCAATGGCCATCCGGCATGCTCAGGCCGATCACGAGACATATGGGCACCACCTGCTGAAGAGGAAGCGGGATGAGCAGTAGGAAGACCATCTCCGGGAAGAGAACCCCCCACCCAGTCAAGAGGACAAGCCCAGTCAGCGGACCGAGAACCGCGCCGCCCGGTAGAGCCGGCCCAATAGAAACTGGCCACAAAGGCAGCAGAGGCCTTATCCTGACAAGCCCCAGAGCGAGCACAAGTCGACGTCTTACCGCCAAGAACGCCCCCTGGCAATCATGCCAGCACCACCGGTCGGTCAAGAAGTCTTCACCGCTCTCACCACTTCCTACGAGGATATTTTACATGAGAACGGGAGCGTCATCCCCCCACTGCCCAAGAGAAGGTACCCGAAGGGGAAACTTACAACGGCGCAGACGGGCAAGTACTGCTCCTATCATGATGAGGCTACTCATCGGATGAGCCAGTGCTGTGCTCTCAAGACAGCGGTGCAGGGCTTGATTAATGACGGCCAGCTCCAGCGGTACGTGGGGGAAAGAAGAGCAGACCCCGACCGAGAGCATAACCAGGCCTGGTGAACCCGCCAGGTCTCCAGGCGGTTAGTTTGGCATATCACCGGTTCTACCGTTGTAAAAAATGTCACAAATATATGCAAACTACTTTTGAGAAAATTTCATCGGCTCCGCCAGTTCAAGTATATTCATAATCAAGCAAGTATATAAGCAGTAACCGCCCGGAAAGATTACAAGGAGAAGAGCAAAGAAAATCCTAAGGAGCCACGACTCCACCCTCAGCAGGCAATCCGCCAGCCTCTCCTGCGGTACCCTTGTCATCGACCTTAGTTCCGGCGCCGACTCTGGCTCTGGGAGACTTGGTACCGTTGGTAAAAGAATCCAAGTCCGAGCGAGTCACTTCTTCCGGCTGCCCCTCCACCGCCTGCTGATAAATGTCCGACTGCTCATGGATGTCTCCTTCAGCAGCGGCGTCCGGCATCAGGGAAGTGTCTAACCACCCCTTCCCCGCCCATTCCGTGTACGTATCCGAGATGCCCTCTTCCCTGGCCTTCTCCAGGAACTCCAGGAACTCGTCGCTCTCACTGTATCGGAGAACGAACCGCTCATATTGTCTTGGGCCCTCTTCCCCGGCAGCAGCAGCGGCAGCGGCGCGCAGAGCGGTGGCTCCCACCTGGAGCTCATTTACCTTGGCTTCCAGCTCGGCCCTCTCAGCTTCGGCCCGCTCCTTCTCCTTCTCCAGGCTCCGGTTCTGCTCCTCCAGCTTCTTGGCCCTCTCCTCCGATCTGGTCCTCTCCCGCTCCACCCGGGACTTCTCCACCTCCAGGCGTTCCCGGGACTCTGTTAAAGCAGCTATCTGCCTCTTCAGCTCCGGCAGCTCCTCGCTCTGGTCCGGTTGGTACAGACTGTACAACAACTGCACAACAACAGAAACAGTTAGTCAAGCAGCAACAGAAAACAAACTACAAGCGGCGTAGTGGCACCGATTAGGCTTACCCGGAGGACAGATTCCTTGCATTTTGGCCGGCTCCTACCCGCCAAGACTCCGGTGACCCCGAGCCTGTCCAGGCCGAGGCCAGCCAGGTCCGCCGCCACCTGCCGGATGAATGCACTGTCCGGACTTCCCCTTGGTGCCTCCGCAGGTGCGGGGCTACTCTGCCGGGCAGCGGCAGCATTCTCCCCAGCGGAGTTAGGTTGTGCACCGCTGGTAACCCTGAGCCGTTTGGCCAGGTTCTCCCGTGATGACCCGCCGGTGAGCGTCACCAGCGCGGAGGGAGGAATGTCCATGCCCCTCTGTTTCTCTCCCCGGCCTTCCGGAGAAGATCGTGGGCCTACCCGCGCGGCACGGGTCACCAGCGGCACAGACACCGGGCGGTTGGGGATCCTGCTCACTTCACCGGGAATCCTCACTGGCCCCCCGGTAGTCTTGCCCTTTCCGGGCACCGCTTTGGGCGCAGCAGGATGGCTCTTCACCTGCCTCAGGATGTAGGCGCTGTCATCAACATCCATGGCCCTCGGTTCTAGATGAGTCGTGAGTCGGCCGGACACCTCGTCCACCGAGGTCCGCGAGACGGTCTCGCCTTTCTCTTTCATCTTGTTAAGGAGGTCTTTCCCGTCCATTGAGAGAGTGGTTTCGGGCTTTATGACCGCCCGGGAAGATGCACCTGCAAGGAAAGCGAACAGTTAGTATTTTGCAAGAGCTAGCACAAGTATCATCGCTAAGGCTTGCTACACACCGGGATCCCGCCCGAGTTGGCAGTATTCCAACACTTCCCAGCGGATGAAGTTATAAGAACTCCGTTCCAGGTCATCCCAACATCCGAGTATGGTCGAGATCCTCTCGTGCTCCAGATCGGATAGCTCGAATGACTAGTCGCCAATGGGTTGGAAGGCGCCAGGAACCCGGTACATCTTCCTCCTCGCCTGCCACCTCCCGCCCACCATCACCACCTTCTTTCTCTAGTTGTTGTCTACCCATGTAGGCATATTGGTGATGATCGGTTGATGGTTCCGGGCGTTGAAGGACAGGCAACCCCGGGACCCTTGCTTCCTTAAGTATGACAACATATACAAGGCCCGGAATTCGTTTACCGTGGGCATACTCATTCCGGACAGCTCATATAGGCAGCCGAGGCTCAGTAGTCGCCTCCACTGGAGCCCAGGAAGCTGCGCGGACGACACTTGCAACGCACTGAGCATATACTGCACGAAATCTGGGAGCGGGAGCGAGAATCCATGCCGGAACTGATCTTGATGCACGGCAACCCAACCTGCCTCCGGGTTGCAGGCTGACTCTCCAGGATTCAGGGGCCGCAGCAGAACCTCATCCGGGATACTCCACGATTCCTGAAGCGCAGCTATCTCTCCAGGGGTCATGCTACCCTCCGGTTCATCGCACACCACGGCATCCTTCCCTCTGCCAATGGTGTAGCTCACGGCCGGAGCACCCGCAAGGCGCACCCCGTGCGGTACTTCAGTCTCCGAGGATTCAGTCGGAAGACGAAGACAAAGCTGGAGACGAAGCCCTGGTCGAGATCCGCCCAGCTGCATCTCTCTTGGGGGACTCATCTCGTTATGGCAGAATGCCCGGTCGAGATCCGCCCAGCTGCATCTCTCTTGGGGGACTCGTCTCGTT
This sequence comes from Potentilla sterilis, assembly GCA_963682095.1. Classification (NCBI taxonomy): domain Eukaryota; kingdom Viridiplantae; phylum Streptophyta; class Magnoliopsida; order Rosales; family Rosaceae; genus Potentilla; species Potentilla sterilis. Next base: position 2,032,029 of record OY821764.1, read on the forward strand.
ATGGCAGAACGCCCGGTCGAGATCCGCCTGGCACCATGGCAGTTCGCGGTTATGATCATTCAACTGGCTGCATGGCTTCTTCGCTGCATGTCTTGAAGACCTCTTATCGGTTATGGTTTCCCAAACCGCTTCGAGAGCATCGTTCCGGGTATGAGCCATCCGCCCGGCACCATGGCAGTTCGCGGTTATGATCATTCAACAGGCTGCATGGCTTCTTCGCTGCATGTCTTGAAGACCTCTTATCGGTTATGGTTTCCCAAACCGCTTCGAGAGCATTGTCCCGGGTATGAGCCATCCGCCCGGCACCATGGCAGTTCATGGTTATGATCATTCAACCGGCTGCAGGCCATTTCACTGGGGGACTCATCTCGTTATGGCAGAACGCCCGGTCGAGATCCACCCAGGTGCATCTCTCTTGGGGGACTCGTCTCGATATGGCAGGACGCCCGGTCGAGATCCACCCACCGGTTACGTAACATCCAACCGGCTCGAGAGCATTTTCCGGGAACGCGATCCACCCGGTCCCATGGCATTTCACTGGGGGACTCGTCTCGATATGGCAGGACGCCCAGTCGAGTCTCGCCCGGCTCCATGGCATGACCCCGGTCATGAGAACATTCGACCGGCATGGGCTTTATACACCCGGGTGAGTTTACATCTAACCCATGTACTCTTGTCTAGCAGGATAAAAACCCTGCATCGCATTGAACCGCGATCAACGTGGGGCTGCACGGCGAGCCTTGTCACCTCAACGCCACCCCCCCCCCCCCCCCCCCTCCCCTTACCTCAACGCTTATTCAACACAAGCTGAGAAGAACTAGCAAGTGTTCACCGGCGCTTCAAACAGCCCGCAACACCGGGGTAATCTCCCCACAGCCTAGCAATATGGACTCGTCTCGATATGGCAGAACGCCCGGTCGAGGTCCAGTACTTAAGTTCACCTGAGACTCGTCCCGATATGGCAGAACGCCCGGTAGTGGCCCAGTGAACTCCGCTCCGTACCGATATGGCAGAACGCCCGGTAGTGGCCCAGTGAACTCCGCTCCGTACCGATATGGCAGAGTGCCCGGTCGAGATTTCATGCACACATCTATTGCATGGCGGATTTCAACGCTCCATTATCATTCCATGCACACATCTATTGCATGGCGGATTTCAACGCTCCATTATCATCCCATGCACACATCTTTTGCATGGCATCATCATCTCATACACTCCGGGTTTCACCCCACTCCATGCTCATAGCACCATAACACTTGAGCACAGTACTACTTATATTACAAACGTACTTATAAACTGTTGCTTGCCATCGGTAAACAGGCACTCACCCCGGTCACGCTCAATCTTCAACGCAGACTTGGGGGACTGGGCACCGTTAGGTTGGTAACCCTGCGGGTCTGCTGGACAAAAGCAAAACAGACTTAAGTCCCCATTCAAGATTGCACTTGACCGGGAACTTGGGGGACTTGTTGACAGTAGCCGCAGAGGGGCTACAGCAGGCTCACAGACCCGCAGCAAGTGCACCAGGGCCCGGCCCGAGGCCCAGGACCGAACCACCAGCACCCGGCCTCGGGGTCCAGCAGTCTATCCAGCTGCCAGGGACCCTGGGACCGGGGGCACCAGCCTGCCAAAGAGGTCACCAGAACTGCCCTTTGAAAGGAACCAGTCCCACATCGAAGGGTGAGGCCAGCCCTCACCCCCAGCCACCTATATAAGGGCCCCAACTACCCTCATTAATAGGTAACTTATCTCTCTCACCACTTACATACGTGCTCAAGTTATATATTCCAACTATACTGACTTAGGCATCGGAGAGGAGAAGACCGGCCCGCCCGGTATTCCCCTTAGTAAGCAGGTTTGCAGGAGATCAAGTTGGATTCATCTATATCTACCAGGCCCCAGGGTTTGTGCAGAAACAATCATAAACCCTGCATAAGATTTAAACACATCAAGAACATAATTCGGCATTCAAAAATCCAAGTAGCAAATTCGGAAATCCAAAATAGAATTATTACAACCAATTCGGCAAACACAAATCCTTATAATCTTCATAGACAAAGTATTACAAAAATACAGAAAATATAAAGCCATGAGAGAAGAGTGAATCACACTTTAGAAGAACCTTGTAGAGACTTCGGCACGAGATGGACTCGATGGTGATGGAATGGTGCGATTGTATGGAAAATTGATGGTTCGGCTATGTATTTTCTATACGGATTTGTGGTGTTGATTGGACAGAGTTTTGGCTAGTGAAAAGTGAGAGAAAAGAGATGATTTTCTGTGTAAAAATCGTCCAATATATAGAGGCAAAAGGTTGGCTGCAACCATGATTCACAAAACCTAGTTTTTCTCAAACTTATCCTGCTGGCAGATTTGACCTTTGAGTGAAGATTATGGAATATCTTTATCTAGAAAATAGATATTTAGGTGATTCCAGTTGCGTTGGAAACTAGACTCCCGTAGCTTTCCATCCATCTAAGACTCACTATCGGGTTCAAAGTGAGCTATTCAGGAGAGTCCGTGGAATTCGGATGACGTACACAGGAATTCTGCCGAATTTAATCATGATTTGTTGCGATTTTTCTTCCTCTATTTTTTGCCGAAAATCATCAAGATAATGGCGGAATAATTGAACAATATATCCTTAGGTTTTCCATGAGTTAATTCAGCCAAAAATCTTGCACAAAGGATGGAATTCAGTCCACATTCGTAAGCCAAATCCAAGTAGAACTCGGTTTAGGTTTTCTTCTTTTCCATTCCGAATTCAATTTTCTTTTCTTCCTTGGTTCAGCCGAATTCTATATGGATCAATACTTCATGGACTTGATGCTGGACTAGCTTCATTCAAAGTTGGACAATTATCCAAGAACAGCCGTGGCTTTCCCTAGTTGGGCCAGGAAAGCATCCTTTGCGTCTTCTTCTCCTGTTCGTACTAGGGAAGCATATTTTCTTTAATTCTCCGATTTTCTTATTGTTAAGATGAATTCTTAATACTCCATTATGTTTAGTAGCTCTTCAATAATGATCTTGGACACGAACTTGGTGAAGAAAAACCAAAAACTCTAAAATCGGACAGAAGGTTTTCTTTCTCGGCAGTACTGACCTCCGTGCATTCCAAACGGCATAACTTTTTTCTCAAGAAAGTTTTTTTCGGCGATTCTAGTTGCATATGAAACTAGACACACAGAGATTTCATCCATATAAATTTAACCTTCAAATTCCTTGTCAATCGACGGGAATAAATTCGGGAAGTTGAGTGGCGTGCACTGAAATCTGCTGAAGTTTCTGGATTTGCATCCGATTTGAACTTTTGATTCTTTGCATCTTAATTTGCTCCGATTTCAGTGAATCTTGTCATGCTCAATCCTTTATTTGTCAACTACATATGAGAGAAGAAAAATCTATCAAAAGCAAAGTTTATGTTTTTACAGATTCCATAAAACATCTCAGAGACTTTTCGAATAGGCTTTTGATAATTTCTGTCCAAATTCTTCTATTTAAGCACATTCTCACATTAAACTCAACCAAAACTCAAGACTCAATTACATGACTCTATCTTACAACAATAAGGGTTAAGCATTGGATAAATGGGGGTAAAAACACATTAAGAACGTCGTATTTTATGCTCCTATCAACTACCCCACACTTAGCTATTGCTAGTCCCTTAGCAAAACAAAACAAAACAAAAAAAAGGCTCAACAGTACTGCCCCTAAATGATTTTCTCAGGATCTTTAAAACACATAGCTTTCAAGTTAAACATTTTAAATGTAAGCACATAAATCCCAAGCGTCATAGATAGTAATCATGATATGAATAAGTCAGAAGTGAGAAAAATAAGCATGTAAACATGTCAAGTTGATCCAATCCTCTTCACTAGGCATACTCTCTTCTTTTCACACATGATTATGGCAATATTCACTCAAGGTACATGCAAGAGAACAGATTGTATGGCAACAAATAGCTTGCATATTTCATCAAATAAAAGCACTTTGTGAATAGTATTTTCTGGAAAATCTCATGTAACAATTATGTACACGAATGGACCAAAACCATATGCTTACTCTTAAGAAAGTCTCCACAATCAAAGTTTACCAATCTTAAGAATCATGAAAAGATCATAGAGGTGATAATGGGGTTAGACATAAGGAATTCGAATTTAGAATAGTGGTGATAACAATGTCACCAAGACTTAGCAAAGCTCAATACTCCTTATGACTTCAATTAAAGGGCCAAATTTCATCATGCTGGGCCCAAACTTCATTCTTTTCTTCCCCAAAACATAGTGAACACTGACAAAGGTCAAATATAACAATAATAGACCTTCGATTATCAAACAACTTCCAATTTCACAACAAGAACTCAATCCAAACTTTTCTTTTCTTTTGTTTGCCGAAATCTTTTATTCTTTGTTTCGGATCGAAATTTTATTTTCTTTTTCTGTTCGATTTAATTTTTTCTTTCTTTCGTCAAACAAGTATATCTTTTTATAATTTTAGATTGGCTCACCCCACACTTGCTTCAAATCATCACATCAAAGTACAATTCCACAATAAAATTCAGCTTTACCAAGTATTGATAACAAGGGAAATGGTTAAACTATTCTGAGTTCAAGGAATTTGTATCATGGTGATGAAAGAAAATGGCTAAATATAGGCTCAATGGGGTTAAAATATAGCACATAGTTACTGATTACGCATAGAACAATGAGATTTGAAAAATTTCTGCCCAATTATAATAATAACTCATGAAGAAAGCATATAGGCTCTAAAACTCACATAGGATGTTATGGAATAAAATCAACTCAAACAAGCATGCTTCTCATATATCAATCAAAATCTCACAAATTCATACCAATCATAATATCCATGAAACTTACAATTTAATCTTATGATCATGCAAAACCATCATCTATGCATTCAAAGATATAATCATCATAGACTTATTAAGGGGCACCTAAGACTCAATCAAAATAAAAAACCTATGAAAATCTTAAAACAAAAGCAACAAATTTTTTATTTTTTCTGGATTTTTCCGATTTTATATTTTTCTTTTCTTTTTATGACTCAAACAAAAGACTCAAAACAAATTCAAACATGTGAAACATGTACCACTACCCCACACTTAGAAAATTACATTGTTCTCAATGTAAACCAGAAATAATGTTGTAATTTCTAAGCATATGATAAAATTCACAAGTTCCACATTTATACAATTCAACCAAAAAGAGTTTAGGGATTTAGAAAATTCAAACTCTCGTTGATGGCTCCTTCACAATTTTGGTCGAAATGGGTTGCCTCCCATGTAGCGCTTAGTAGTTTATAGTCCATTAGCCTAGACTCTTCTTCTCCATGTTCATGCCGATCTTGGTGGATCCTCAACGTCAATTTCCTCAAGTTGCTCTTCAAAAGGCTCATAATAAGGCTTAAGTCGATGACCATTCACCTTAAAAATTTTACCTGCAATTTCGCTTTTGATTTCTATAGCACCATGAGCAAATACGTTAGTAACAAAATAAGGGCCAACCCAAAGTGACCTTAATTTTCCAGGAAATAATCTAAGACAAGAACAATATAACAAAACTTTTTGGCCAATTAGAAACGTCTTTCTTCTTAGCTTCTTGTCGTGGTGTATCCTCGTCTTCTCCTTGTAAATCCAAGACGCATCAAATGCATCATTCCTGATTTCTTCAAGCTCTCCAATCTGCAATTTTCGGTGAATACCTGCATCATCAATATTCATGTTAAATTCTTTTACCGCCCACCATGCCTTGTGTTCCAATTCCACCGGGAGATGGCATGCTTTGCCGTAGATAAGCCTAAAGGGAGACATCCCTATAGGCGTCTTGTAGGCAGTCTTATATGCCCACAAAGCATCCTCAAGTCTATCGCTCCAATCCTTCCTTGTTGGACCAACAGTTTTCTCCAATATCCGTTTGATCTCCCTATTCGATACCTCAGCCATTCCACTTGTCTGAGGGTGATATGGCGTTGACACCTTGTGAGTGACTCCATATTTCCTGAGCAAAGCCTCTATAGTTCTGTTGTAAAAGTGAGAACCTACATCGCTTATAAGCACACGTGGTACTCCAAACCTAGAAAATATGTTCTCAAAAATCCTGCAACAACTTTAGAATCATTAGTCCTTGTGGCTTTTGCCTCCACCCACTTAGAAACATAATCAACTGCTAATAATAAAGAAAGCCTTTGGATGATGGGAAAGGTCCCATAAAATCAATACCCCAAAGATCAAATATTTCAACAACAATTATGGGGGACAGAGGCATTTGATCTTTAGATCCGATGTTACCTGTTCTTTGGCATCTATCACATGTCATACAAAATGTATAAGCATCTTTGAAAAGTGTGGGCCAAAAGAATCCACAATCCAATACCTTAAGGGCAGTTCGCCGAGGCCCAAAATGGCCTCCACACGCCTCAGAATGACAAAGAGCAAAGATCGGCCTATGCTCTTCTTGTGGGACACAACGTCGAATAATTTGATCACTACAATGCTTCCATAGATATGGATCATCCCAAATGTAGTGTCTTGACATCTTTTTAATCCGTATCTTGGTATCCTGCGAAATATTACTAGGAAAAGTCTCAGTAACCAAATAATTCACAATATCAGCATACCAAGGTGCGTGTGTCTCCAAACGAAAAAGTTGTTCATCCGGAAAAGATTCTTGCAAAGGCAACGTCTCTTCCTCTTGCACAATTCTGCTCAAATGATCTGCTACAACGTTTTCGCTTCCCTTCTTGTCCTTAATTTCGATGTCAAACTCTTGGAGTAAGAGAATCCATCGAATCAAACATGGCTTGGCGTCTTTCTTTTTCATCAAATACCTAAGGGCTGCATGATCAGAATAAACAATCACTTTAGAATTCAATAGATATGCACGAAATTTTTCTAAAGCAAAAATAATAGCCAAGAGTTCTTTTTCTATGGTGGAATAATTCAATTGAGCATCATTCAAGGTCCTAGAGGCATAGTAAATTACATTCGGCCTCTTATCTTTTCATTGACCAAGAACTGCTCCAACGGCATAGTCTGATGCATCACACATTAGCTCAAATGGAAGACTCCAATCTGGTGGCACCATTATAGGGGCCGACGTCAATAGAGTCTTCAACCTGCCAAAAGCTGCTTCACACTCTTCACTCCATACAAACGGAACATCTTTCTGCAAAAGAGAACACAAGGGTTTTGCTACCAAGGAGAAATCCTTGATAAACCTCCTATAGAAACATGCATGGCCAAGAAACGAACGTACCTCCCTCACAGTTGTGGGAGAGGGTAAGTGAAGCATAATATCAACCTCTATTCCTTTTGCAGAAATTATGTGTCCTAAAACTATACCTTGATTAAACATAAAATGGCATTTTTCCCAATTTAAAACAAGGTTAGTTTCAACACATCTCACCAAGATTAACTCTAAATTTTCTAAACATGCATCAGAGTCTTTTCCACATATGCTAAAATCATCCATAAAGACTTCAATGATACTTTCGATATAATCAGAGAAAATAGAGTACATACAACGTTGGAACGTACCTGGTGCCTTGCATAAACCAAAAGGCATACGTCGATAAGCAAACGTACCAAAGGGACATATGAACGTTGTCTTTTCTTGGTCATCCGGATGAATACAAATCTGATTGTAGCCGCTATACCCATCCAAAAAGCAATAGAACTCGTGACCAGCTAGTCTCTCAAGCATCTGATCCATAAAAGGCAAAGGCATGTGATCTTTTCTTGTAGTTGCATTCAACCTTCTGTAGTCAATACACATCCTATGACCTATGACCAATCTCTGAGGCATGAGCTCATTCTTCTCATTCTTTACCACAGTAACTCCACTCTTCTTGGGTCCAACTTGAACAGGTGAAATCCATTGGCTATCCGAGATATGATATATGACACCACAATCTAACAATTTGATTACCTCGTCCTTCACAATCTTCATCATTGGTGGATGAAGTCGTCTTTGACCTTCTCTTGTCGGTTTGGCATCTTCCTCCAACAAGATCCTATGAACACAAGTTGTAGGGCTTATTCCCTTGATGTCCGCCAACGTCCAACCTATGGCGGTTTTGTTTCTCTTAAGCACATCGATCAATCTCTTTTCTTGCTGCTCGCTCAGCTTTGATGACATCGTCTCCAAGATATGCGTACTTCAGATTATCAGGTAGAGCCTTAAGCTCTAATTTTGAGGCCTGTTCCACAGATGGTAACAATTTATTAGTGGTAATTGGAATTGATGTGAAATGATGAACCCTTAAATGAGGGGCTGCCTCTAGCTCGGCAACAATGTTTGTCATGCTCGGCTCAAGTTCAAGCCGAGTCTCCTCTTTCACAATCGTCTCCTCCTCTTTTTGGTTGTCAATTCCGTCCCCCATCTCAATAGCTAATTGCTATTGATCCATAGTTTCTGATAAAACCTGTGCAAAAGAATCAACTACATCAATAGTATAGCAAGGTTTTAAATCAGAAACCGGATACCTCATAGCTTCAAACACGTTGAAGCTAATAACTTCACCATCAAACTCCATGGTGAGGTTACCTTCCGCAACATCTATCTTTGTTCTTGCGGTTCTCATAAATGGTCGCCCCAAAAGTAATTGGGTTGAATTGTGAGGCGATTCCTCCATGTGAAGCACATAAAAATCTGCAGGAAATATCAGATTATTAACCTGCACAAGAACATCCTCAACATATCCCTCAAGATACTTGTTAGATCTGTCAGCTAATTGTATAATCACATTGTCTCTCTTCAATTCTCCTAGACCTAGAGACTTATAAACATTATAAGACATCACATTAATTGACGCCCCTAAGTCTAGCAAAACATTAGAGAAACAACATTGACCAATAATACATGAAATTGTAAAACTGCCAGGATCTTTCATTTTGGGAGGTAGCTTTCTTTGTATGACGGCAGAAACCGTCTCACTCATCTTTACAACTTGCTCCTCTCGTGTATGCCTCCTTGTTGTGCAAACCTCTTTCAGAAATTTGGCATACTTCGGAATTTGTTTGACGCACTCAAGTAATGGAATATTCACCTCCACACGTCTAAAAATATCTAATACTTCCTCATCCGATTTCTCATTCTTTGATTTAGCAAATCTAGATGGAAAAGGTAAACACGAAGATTGGTTAGTATTAACTAAACCACTTGAGTTAGATTTATTTACCTTTTGTGCTTCTGAGGTGGCGGGATCTTTCTCCAAATCCCTTTTCTTCATCAAATCGAGCTCCTCTTTGCTTGGTCCTTGCTTGGCCAAATTATTGGCGTCGGCCTCCTTGCCGTGAGCAGCCTCATCGTCGTTCTTTTCATGCACAATCACAGCCTCATATTTCCTTGTCACTTTCGGCCCCTCCAAGACCTTACCACTCCTTGTCGTGATAGACTTTGCTTGCTCATTTTTGGTTCGGAATCACTCCTCCAGGTAGCCTACCTTGCTCTTGGATCTGCCCCATAAAATCTACAACCTTTCCCATCTGATTCTTCAACTCAGAAATATCCTTTGTGTTGGAGGTTGTATATTGCAACAAAGTGTGAGTTGCATCATTCAAAGATTTCAACATAGCATCATAGTTAGGATTCGATGATACTTGAGCATTATTGTTGTAGAATTGTTGCTGAGGTCTTGCAAATCCTTGAAATTGCCCTTGAGGTCTTAGTTGATAAGCCACACCTCCTTGGTTTGCTTGTGGTGGAGCCAACGGTTGAGGATTCTGAACATTGTTGTTGTTGGCCCAACGAAAATTAGGGTGATCGTTGAACCTTGGGTTGAAATTCCCAAACCCCTGCCCTCCTTGTTGTTGAGGAAAGCCTAATGCATTGGCCTCCTCAAAGTGCTCATCCGCTCCTAGTTGAGGACACAAATCAGTTGCATGCCCTTCCATGCGACACACACCACAAACTTGAGCTAGCTTGGGCTTCATCATCTGCGTCATCATCTGAGTGATCTTCCCCATGTCTTTACGAAGCTCCTTGATAGCACTCGACTCCTCAAATCCGCTAGCCTCACTAACAGGCTTAGAGGAAGTAGACCCGAACTGTTATTGGTTAGTAAAATGCATCTCCAACAAGTTCTTAATCTCCTCTTTACTCTTCTCCATTAACGATCCTCCGGCAGCCGAATCAAGAAATCGTCTCTCCATAGGGCGCAAGCCCTCATAAAAGTACTGTAGCAAAAGTCTCTCACGTATCCCATGATTAGGACACGTTGCCACCAATGACTTGTACCTATCATAGTACACATCAAAAGCTTCATCCGGTTCTTGTCTGATTGAAGTGATCTCCTTCCTAATCTGTGTCACCATTGATGAAGGAAAATATTTAGTGAGAAATTCCTTCACCATTGTGTCCCACGACGTCTAACAGGACCCGCCCCGGATTTCACCCTGATACCCGGATAAGATCCTGCGGGGACTACCTTAAGATTAACTCTATCGATAAATCGCTAAGCCAATCTTAAGATAGACAACCCTAAAACCTGCAACAAATAAAACACTTCTAAATTTCAGTTCCAACTGAAACACCTGGAGCCACCTGCTCCCCAAATCACATAAACCGCCACAATAAACCCAAAATCAAACTCAATTTACTCACAAGTAATCAGAGCAATCTAATACAATGAACTGGAATTACAAATAGAAATAGAACAAGAACTTATAATAATAAGGGATCACGGATCCCACCTAGCGGAAGCAACAAGGATGACAGTTATGCCTCGACTCCGAGTACTCTTGACCTCTGACTATTACTCTGCACACTGGGCGATTTAAATCGAAGGGCCCAGGGGAAAGTAATTTAAAAAAACGTTAGAGTGAGTGGATAAAATAATATGATTTAATATAGTACTTTAAATGTAAGTATTATATTACTTTCCCAGAGTTTTAGAAATAAAACCACAGTGCATGTATTATAAATAAAACGTCCCACGTTTTATAAAAAAAATCATATTTAAAAATCATCAGCCCCGCTGATATAAAATCAAATAAATAAATAATTATTCTTTTTATATGTATTCAAAAACAATATACTTTTGAAAACCATTTGTGATGTTTCTCGACCAATCACATTGGTCGCATAAAAACCCCAGCCCCGCTGGTTCGGGAGTTTATTAAATAACAAAAAGTCTCATAGAGAAAATATTCCCGAAACCCAAATGATATAATATCCTGACCAATCCCATTGGTCATATCATATAATAAAATAGGGGAACGTCATTACCACCATTTAATAATAGCCTCCCAGACTAAGGGTCAGAGCCTCCAAGACTCTCTATAGCGTCCGCGTCCCACGCTAAACCTCTAAACCACAACTCCGTCAACCACCGAGCGTGAATCTGACCTATATGGTCAAGTCGTCACCTCGCGTGGGATGAGGTTAATAAGCTAGCTAACATCAATATATATCTGGACCTTGATATGGTGAAAATCCGAAAACAAAACCGAAAATACGCTTCCCCTTATATATAAATCCGTACAGTCCCCGACCGTACATCTGAGGCTCATATATATATAATCACATAAACTCGTAGCCTCAAAAGAATATATATACCTCCGACATGTCCCACATGTCATAAAATAAATATAAAAAAATAATATATAACTTCGACATCTCACATGTCGAAAATCACAAATAATGAAATGATAAACTCCCCGGAAATCTCATTTCCGGTCGTACAAATATAAAATACAATAAAACGATTAAGTATGATTTATCGAATCCTACTATTCCCGGAAATCTCATTTCCGGTCATTTCATTTAAATACCCTTAAAACTTTTCAGTATGATCAATTATGAACAATTAAAAACATATTATTTCCGGAAACCTCGTTTCCGGATAAAATCACGTACTACTAAAATCGTAGTAAAACATAACCCCAAAACATATTTTTCTTTAAATATCATTTCATTTTAATTATATGAATTCTCATGCTTCTCAAAGCATTTATTTAAAATAAACTTCATTTCATTAAAACAATTATGCATGCATTTATTCAAAATAAAAATCCACTCACTGTACTGCCGAGTGCGCCACTAATCTGATCTCTCGTCCCGTCGAATAACCTCTCGACCTGAAACAGGGACGAAATTCTAAATATTACGAAACTCGGAATTTAATTATAATCGATAAATCTACGGACGTTCTCACTCGTCCGAAACTTCCAATTTTTCCTTTTTTAGATTTTCGGTAGGAATTACGCCTTAATACCGAAAATCTACGTCCGAAATTACTCAGGACACCCACACCGTGTCCGATCAATTCTTTTACTAGTTATTTCGTCGTAAAACCCTTTTAATCAGCTTTTAACCTTTTTACGGTAAGTCAACAGTAAAAACTACTGGTCAAACAGTAATTATTCCAGGTCAAACAGTAATTCTGAAAGTCAAACAGTAAATGGTTAAAATCCAATTACTATTTACCATTTACTGTTTAATGTTTACTGTTTACTATTTACTTTTACTGTTTACCTTTTTATTTTTACCAATTACTGTTTACTGTTTACTGTTTACTTTTACTGTTTTACCATTTACTTTTCACTTTTTACCGTTTTACCTTTTTACTTTTTACCGTTACTGTTCATTTTCTTCCTCACGCCGCCGGTAACAGTGGCGCCGCCGCCACCGCCGCCGGTAGCGCCGCCACAGGAGGCCGAAACCACCTCCAATCGACGCCAAATTTTCACAGCATCATCGCCACCACCTCGGGGACTCATCCTCGTCGCCTCCGCCGCCAAAAAGCCCACGCAGCCGCCGTCCCAAAAATCCCAATTTCCAATTCCTCCAAAAACCAACGAAATCAACACCAAATTATACTAATTCCACTCCTTTCAACCTCCTAAACACGAATTTAACATGCAATTGCTTCAAAAACATCAATTTCACAACATCCATCAAAATTCATCAAAACCCTAAAAATTTTCAAATTCCAATTCCTCCTTACCTCGTGCAAACTGGTTCGATTCCTCCCATGGGCTTGACGTGCGGGTCGAGGCCTTCGATTCCCGACCGGAATCGGGCAGAACCATGGCCGGAGAGGGGAGAACCAACCGATCGGGGTCGGTGCTTCTCGGGCTGTACACGGCCAAACGGCGGCGATTCGGCATGAATCGCCACCACCGGCGTGACGAGGGAGCCGAGCCGGTCTGAACACGACCGGTGCGCCGGCCCAGCTCTGCCGGACGGCGAAGACTCGGCCGGAGGTCGGGCCGAGTCGGGGGAGAGGAGAGAGAAAGAGAAGGAGAGAAGAAAAAAGAAAGAAAGAAAAGAAAACGAAAAAGAGAAAAATGGGGGATTTTCCCTTTCGGGAAATTTTCCTCCCGCTATTTATACTCGTCCAAAATCGGACAATTTCCGATTTTACATCACAACTTTTTCATGTGAACTCCAAATTACACGTGCCACGTGTCCACGAACTCGTTTCAACGTCATCTACCTTATCATGAAATAAAAACCTCGGTCGAGTAAACTTATTTAAAAGTCAACATTTAGAACTTCCGATTCGTAAAAACAATTCCCGATGAGTAAAAATAGAAATAAACCAGTTAAAAAGATAATTAGAGGTTCGGGTCGTATCAACGTCATCTTGCCAAGTGGAATAGCAAAGAACCACTCGGCTGCCCTATCTTCAAGTGAGAATGGAAAAGCTTTCATCCTCACATGTTGCAAATCCGCACCAGTTGGACACATGGTTTCACATCTGAACTCAAATTTCTGAATATGGCGATTCGGATCCTCTCCACTAAGCCCATAGAACTTCGGCAATTGATGGATAAATCCACCCTTCAATTCAAACTCAGCCGACTTGCCAGTTGCAACGGCCGAATATGTCACATTGCTCGGTCTTGCCGCTCCTCCTTGTGGCACATCAACTTGCCCATTTTCTTCTCTCAATGAAGTCATCTTGAATGTGGGATCAAGTAAATCAAAGTTCAAATATTGAATTGGTATGGGACTTTGTAAAAGCTCAAACTCAGGCTCTTCGTGAAACAAAGAGTTAAGTTCACATGAAGCTTCAGAAGGAAATGGTGATGGTGGTGCAACGAAATTTCTATCAAAAAGTGATGAGGTGGGAGATACAAACTGATGTTCTGGTGATGGTGAACGTGCTTGACGTAGAGTTGCTGGCAACTCTAGATCGTATATCTCTCCAATTCGATACAAACGGCCTCTAATGTTGCGTGACCAACTGGACATTCATGTACCTGAAATTATTCGAAAATCAAGTGTTTAGGCAAGGAATTCAAAAAGAAAATTAAAAGTATTTGTGTAGTTAGAATTTGTGTAATGTTAGCATAAATATACCCTACGAAATTTGTATAAGTATCACACGAAATTTTCAAGCTTTCAAGCAATTTCACAAGTATCACACAAGAATTCGGTCCTAGTTTTACAAAAATGTCGAGTAAATGGTATGAGATTGCCGAACCTAGAGTCTATTTCTTTTTATTCAAACAACTTTAAAATTCGAGGTACGTGGAGCAGTGGAGTTAACAGTGCAATGGACTGATGCAGCCCCTGGTAGTCTCATGCTTCTTCCGATATATCTCAAAAATTAAAGACGAATTTTAGTTGAAGAAAATAGAGCGTGTTCCACTTTTCAAAGGCAGTGTCGTTATGATTCATAGGAAGCGAACTCCCTTTAGGAACCAGGCAGGTCTCATTATTGGTAACCATAGAGAGCGAACTCCCTATCGACTCACTCACCGAGAATGAACATCAGTCTGTGGGCCTTGAGAACCAGTTTTACAAACCTGAGAACCAATCAATGAAAATAACTTGCCTCATACTTTGTAAAAAAAACTCGGATCACTAGCAGTCTACAAATGTTGATCAAAGCCGCCCTCAACCTCATAAAAATAATACCAAGTTAGCGTCTTTATGCGTCGGGGGGGACCTTTCCCACGTTTCCCAGTCTACACGAAAACATACCTAACATGGCATCATTCGTATGAAGGGTTAAGGCTAAGGCCAACAAATGCGGCTTCTCCCTACATATTACACTTTAGAAACTACAATAAACTCAAGCATACATAAAACTTTCAACTTCCTAGAAATTTATCTAAGTGTTACAAACAATCACACACACATAATATATCACATACTCGGCAACTCATAAAAACCAAAAACCGAAATCGAAAAATACCTAATTACTATTACACTTCCGAAAAACCTATTATACATATCCCAAAACTAAGGAAAAATTATACACATCCAAAAATTGATACAAAGTTACAAAGTAACACTTCATGAATCAAAACTTTATAATTTCCCCGGCAACAGCGCCAAAAATTGATGGAGCTATTATCCAAGCACATTGTACCTGCAAAACAGCTTCATACAAATATTACCCTCTTGTGTTATCGTTAGTATAGAGCAAGTAGGGATCGTTCAATCTGGGGAAATCAAGAGTGTTCAATCACATAAAGCATTACAAAATCATATTGGGGGTTTGAAATTTGAATTCTATACTACTGAAAATTACGAAAATAAATCCTAAATTAAATATATACATATGATCAACATCTTTCACACAATACACATCACACAAAACTCACATAACATGTAACAATTTCGTACAAGGTAACAATATAGCAAAATCAGCAAGTACTCACCATCAGTATTAGTTCCAATTTAATTAGAGCATTCGTGGTTATTCTACTCATCAAAACTCCTCAATTATTTAGAACCAGCTTCGTGCATAATCCTAAACATGGTGTTAATCAGTTTAAAGACACTTCGTGTAGAAATTAAACCAAGAAACACATAAGCACAATGAGTCGAATTGGAAACATGCAACAAGTATGGCATCACATCACCTTGCTTCAACATGTAAATTTTCAGAATTACTCTAGCCCTTAGAATTAACACAAAAACAATCAACTTCGTGTATAATTATCCTTATGTTACATTCGGCATATAAAGTTATCACTAAAGAAAAGCCATGGCCTAGGCAGCCCTTAAGTGCATCACTTTTGTGCATACGAATTCAGAAAATAAACCAATACACAATCAAGAACACATGCAATTAATACTATATCATAAACCCTGCATAAGATTGAAACACATCAAGAACATAATTCGGCATTCAAAAATCCAAGTAGCAAATTCGGAAATCCAAAATAGAATTATTACAACCAATTAGGCAAACACAAATCCTTATAATCTTCATAGACAAAGTATTAAAAAAATACAGAAAATATAAAGCCATGAGAAAAGAGTGAATCACACTTTAGAAGAACCTTGAAGAGACTTCGGCAAGAGATGGATTCGATGGTGATGAAATGGTGCGATTGTATGGAAAATTGATGGTTCGGCTATGTATTTTTTGTATGGATTTGTGCTGTTAATTGGACAGAGTTTTGGCTAGTGAAAAGTGAGAGACAAGAGATATTTTCTGTGTAAAAATCGTCCAATATATAGAGGTAAAAGGTTGGCTGCAACTAGGGTTCACAAAACCTAGTTTTTCTCAAACTTATCCTGCTGGCAGATTTGACCTTCGAGTGAAGATTACGGAATATCTTTCTCTAGAAAATAGATATTGAGGTGATTCCAGTTGCGTTGGAAACTAGACTCCCGTATGTTTCCATCATCTAAGGCTCTCTATTGGGTTCAAAGTGAGCTGTTGAGGAGAGTCTGTGGAAGTTGGATGACGTGCACAGGAATTCTGCCGAATTTAATCATGATTTGTTGCGATTTTCCTTCCTCTATTTTCTGCCAAAAATTCCCAAGATAATGACTGAATAATTGAGCAATATCTCTTTAGGTTTTCCATGAATTAATTCAGCCAAAAATCTTGCACAAAGGATGGAATTCAGTCCACATTCATAAGCCAAATCCATGTTGAATTCGGCTTAGTTCTTCTTCTTTTCCATTCTGAATTCAATTTTCTTTTCTTCTTTGGTTCAGCTGAATTCTACATGGATCAATACTTCATGGACTTGATGCTGGACTAGCTTCATTCAAAGTTGGACAATTATCCAAGAACAGCCGTGGCTTTCCCTAGTTGGGCTGGGAAAGCATCCTTTGCGTCTTCTTCTCCTGTTCATACTAGGGAAACATATTTTCTTTAATTCTCCGATTTTATTCTTGCTAAGATGACTTCTTAATACTCCATTATGTTTAGTAGCTCTTCAATAATGATCTTGGACACGAACTTGGTGAAGAAAAACCAAAAACTCTAAAATCGGACAGAAGGTTTTCTTTCTCGGCAGTACTGACCTCCGTGCATTCCAAACAGCATAACTTTTTTCTCAAGAAAGTTTTTTTCGGCGATTCCAGTTGCATATGAAACTAGACACACAGAGATTTCATCCATATAAATTTAGCCTTCAAATTCCTTGTCAATCGGCGGGAATAAATTCGGGAAGTTGAGTGACGTGCACTGAAATCTGCTGAAGTTTCTGGATTTGCATCCGATTTGAACTTACGATTCTTTGCATCTTATTTTGCTCCGATTTCAGTTAATCTTGTCATGCTCAATCCTTTATTTGTCAACTGCATATGAGAGAAGAAAAATCTATCAAAAGCAAAGTTTATGTTTTACAGATTCCATAAAACATCTCAGAGACTTTTTGAATAGGCTTTTGATAAATTCTGTCCAAATTCTTCTATTTAAGCACATTCTCACATTAAACTCAACCAAAACTCAAGACTCAATTACATGACTCTATCTTACAACAATAAGGGTTAAGCATTGGATAAATGGGGGTAAAAACATATTAAGAACGTCGCATTTTTTGCTCCTATCAGTAGTTGGCTTGGACTCTTTCTTAATCCTCTCCTCCTCATTGACACAGACTGAAATGAGTTTGTTGAGGCTCCAATTGACTTCAGATGCATTACAGGAGGTTTTCATGTTACTGAATGTGGTAGGGAGAGAATCTAGCACTTGAGCCACAACCTGGTCATCTTTAACCCATGTTTAAGTCTCTAAGCCTAGCATTTATGTCCATCATACCCATAATGTGTTCTCTCACAGAGCCGACACCTGAAAAATTCATGTCATTAAACTGCCTAGATAACCTAGAAATCTCAGCTTTGTCATTCTCCATGTAGTACACAGAAATAGCCTCCAGATAGTCCCATGCAGTTTCAGGCTCCTCAATTGACCCTATAAGAGAATCTATCATGGTGGTCCTAATGAAGCTCTTGATAGGAGCACAATGTGCGACGATATTAATGTGTTATTATCCCTTATTTGTGCTTTTTAAAGTCTATTTAGAGTAAGATAGAGTCATAATATAGTTTAGTGTCGTTTCGGTAGAGTTTCGGAAAAATGTGCTTAATTGTCAGAAAAACGACCAAGTATAGAAATCTGAGGAAATAGTGCAAAATATGTCTTTTTTGTAATTTTGAGGCTTGTGTTAAACTGACTTATTCTTTTCCAAATTTGATGACATTTGGCAGGCATATAATTGGCAAGTTGAAGTGTGTTGTGTCAAAAATTCTGATCAATTGGAGTTCGGAAAGTCACCCAAAAGATGGCTGCAACTTGGCCGTTTGAGCAAAACGATCCAGGGACTAACAGGATTTTCCTAGGACTGTGTCCTGACTTCCAGGACTTCTGTACGACACATCACTTGGAAACAGATGACGTGCTTTATATGGATGGAAATCCCTATGAGTCTAGTTTCTCCAAGACTTAGAATCACATCAATCGGAATAATGAAGAGGGGGTTATGCCAGATTTATTGAAGCAAGGTCAAATCTGCCGAGAAACTGAAGCTTTCCCGGTTGCATTAGGAAAGCTTTTCTTTGGACTTTTTACAATTTGGACCGGTTGCTATGATGTACTAAAAGAGTTTGGACATGTCCATGATGCTATATCAAAGAAAAGAGCTCAGGATTTACCCAAGAGAAGAGGAGGATTGCCGGCCAAGACAAGCTGAGGTTATCAACAAAAAAGATTTGTCTATATGGATTCACCATTGTGGCCGGCTGTTACCCTAGTATTCCTCTATAAATAGGTTCTTGTTAGACAAAAAATTATCTCTTCTCTCTCACTTTCACATAGCCAAAACTCTGTCAAAATAGCACCACATATCCAAAGAAAAATACAAGCCGAAACCACCTTCCATCACTACCTAAAATCGCATCTTCCATTGCCATCGGATCAACACTTGCCGAAGACTACTCAGGTTTCTTTTAAAGTGTGATTTACTCTTCTCTCATGGCTTGTAATTTTCTGTAAAATTACTTAACTTTGTCTATGAAGTTTGTAAAGATTTGTGGATGCTTATTTGGTTTTATAAATTATACTTTGGATTTCCGAAATTCTGTTATGTGTTTTGGTTTTCTATTTGTTTAATTTCTGAACATAGCATGTAACGAATTAATCGGGGTATTGTATTGTTGAAATCGCATGTTAACTTGTTTTTCTTTTGGTTTATTTTCTGAATTCATATGCATATAAATCGATGCACGAGGGTATAGGTTTCACTTGCCGAATACAACATGAGGTTAATCATACGCGAAGTTGATTGATCTTGTGTTGGTTCTTTGGGCTAGAGTAATTCTGAAAATATACATATCGATGTGAGATGAGGTGACGCCATACTTGCTAATATGTTTCTAATTCGACTCATTATGCTTATGTGCTCTTTGTATTTAATTTATACGCGAAGTGTCTTTAAACCAATGAGTACCATATTTAGGATTATACGCGAAGTTAGTTCTAAATAATTGAGGAGTTTTGAATGATTAGATAAACCGCGAAGGCTCTAATTAAATTGGAACTAAAATTGGATTTGTGAAGCATGCCGATTTGATACTATGGTACTTTGTGCGATTTGTTGTGTGTTATGTGAGTTTTGTGTGATGTGTTATGTGTGAAAGATGTTGATCATATGTATATATTTAATTTAGGTTTTTATTTTTCGTAATTTTCTGTAGGTTTAATACATGAAATTCGACACCCTCCTTATAATTTTGCAATGCTTTATGTGATTGAAAGCCCTTGATTTCCCCGAATTGAACGATCCCTTCTTATCCTTACTACAATTGACACAAGAAGGGTAATATATATGTATGAAGTTGTTTTGCAGGTATTTATGCTTGGAAATAATCTCCATCATCAGACCAAAAGAAGTTGCCAGGAATTACAAGGAAAAGTCCATCGCAATCCAGTAAATTCCTGAGCACATCATCCAACTTTCACAATTTCTCCAAAACGACTCACAAAGAATTAGAAGGTGAGCCATATATTAACGGAAATATGTGTGAGTATAGTTTTCAGAATATTTAGAATCGTGTCCATAGCTATTTTCTGGAGGGAGTTATGCTGAAATCATTACCAGAAGGTCTGATCAGCCGAGAAGAGGAACCTACTGCCTGCCGAGAGGAAGTTCTGTGTTCCTGCACCAAAGTTGAGTCCAAATGCATCAAATGAGAGCTGCTGAGCTAAATGAAGATTAGAAAAGTCAACCAAGCTAAAAGGAAAGTGCAAATAAGGAAAGAAGAAGTTCACTACTCCTAGCAGGAAAAGGAAACACAAACTGCCGATTCTAGGAAAAGAGTTCCTAGCCCAACTAGGGAAGCTTTCAGCTGCATTGTGAATCAGTTATCCATCAAAGAATGCTGCCGAGTCCCTCAAGAAGTCCACAAGGAATTGCAGCTGTAATCCATGAAGAAATTTGGCAAGTAGAATCCTAGAAGAACAAAGGAAATCAAAACCGGAAACAAGTAGGATTCCTTGCCGATTCAGAGAAGAACTTCCTGCCGACTTTTGCACCTCCTCTCCCCTATATAAAGACACGACCTCTATACAGAAAAAGCATCACATCCAACACACAGACACAAGCCTTAAGCTCTACTAAATATTTTGCCATAAATTCATATAGAATAGCAAGCCGAAATACAGTCCACGACCACTTCAAATTCCTTCCACCCGAACCAAGTTCTAAAGACTCTAACGAGCAACCATTTTTCATGCATTAGAGACACCATTGCGAGTGGCAAGAATGTGTGATCCAAACTCCTCTATCTCTAAGGCTTGTAATTTTATAGTTTTTCAATTCTATGTCTATGTAGGTTGTATGTTTTTATGATATTTGTTGTTATGTCTATGTAGGAACAATTTGAATGTTTGGTTTTGCATGTTAGTTATAAATTTCGTGTTGAGTCTTATTCTTGTATTCATGATCTCAAGTTTCGGATTCAAATCCTTTTTAACATGTGAACGTGATATGTAGTAAGTCTTAGGTTAGGTTATAGGGAAGCATGTTTTGTTTCATTCTTGTCTCATACTTGGTTTATTCTTTAAATTCGTAGGCAACTAAGATTGTCGCCCTATACAAGTGCAATGTATTGTGGGTGTCGATTTTACATGTCAAAATAAGCATAGGTCGAGTCAAACGTGACATTGTCTTGATTTGTGTCGATTTCCTAGGACTAGAGTAGTTTAAAGAATATACATGTCGAGGCGAGATGAGTGACGCCATACTTGTTAACATCTCTCCGACTAGAGATTTCGTGCATATATGCTACTTGTTTAATTTCAACGTTTCTAAGTGTTTTTAAACCGGTTAGCTATTAGGGTTAGGCGCTAAGATAATCCTAAGTACTTTCGTGAAGTCTATATCGATTAGTAAACCGCTAAGGAGCTAATTCACCTTGGGATAACCATTAGCATTGAGGTCAATCACCACACCACTTCTATCATACATACGACATTACATGACACGAGAGTGCATGGTCAACACACACCTAAAGCGCCTACGTTCCGCTTGCAGCCAATACAACCACAACCTAAATTGCACGAGATTCAACAACCGGGTAGTCCCACGGTTAATAATGGAATGGTAAAGATTACATTACTCGAAAGTCTCCCACGGTGAAAGGAGATCATTTCAACATAATCAAATCCATATCCATTAAGGTTAATCAAGTTAATATTCGTCATAATTCTGAAGAAACACAGGGTACGTTATCCAATGATCGGAAGACTTTCCTCTAAGCAGCAAAGCGGTGAGGTTAACCGTCGTATCTATTCTATAGGTCATGAATGTCCTTCTTATTGAAATTCTTCCTAGGAGAGGGAGTTTACTTTCTTACATGCCAATGTTTTCAAACTTACTATCTTGTTTCCTTGCTTTCATTTATTGCATGTTATGTGAATTTTTGTGTGAGTGCTTTGTATGAAAGATGTTGATCACTTGTAAATATTAGCATAGGTTTTATTTTTGTCTTGTCTTTTAATTTCGTAGCATGTTAAAATCCATTTCAAAATCCCCCCATTTAATTTCGTATTTGTATATGTATATATGTATATATTTGTGACGTGAAGTATATATGTATGTAATTTCATGTGATATGTGTTGTTAATGCTCTGAATGTTTTGAATACCCTTCAATCCCCGGATTGAACGATCCCTACTTATTATATACTACTAACGTTTGTTTTGTAGAATTATTATTTGTGTGTCGCCTCGGCAATGCATCATCTACAAGTCTACGATCGGTGCCGCGTTTTGATAGCAGCAATGCCTCTCCGAATGGTCATGTTTAGCTTGGCGCTAGAGGAAGTTTCAAGGCCTATACTACAATCAATCCACTAAATTTCGAGACATGTTGTAAAGTCCGGTACAATACCTGCAATCCACTACATTTCAAGGCCCGTTGCAAAGTTCGGTACAATACCTGCAGTCCACTAAATTCTGAGGCCCGTTGCAAAGCCCGGTACAATACCTACAGTCTACTAAATTCCGAGGTCCGTTGCAAAGCCCGGTACAATACCTGCAGTCTACTAAATTTTGAGGCCCATTGCAAAGTCCAGCAGACACTCTACCAAATTGGGTGTCCAAAAGATATACGCTTGACAAATTCAAGTTCTACATACATCAGTTGAGCTAAAGCGTCTATATAAAACCATCAACCCAAATCAATGAACTACGATCGGTTTGATCCCACAAAGGGTACGTAGGCAATTTAGCAACCCATTAGATGCGACCACAAGTCCAAACAGAATCCCTGACTCCACTAGCCAAATTCGACCACCTGCTCAAACAGAATCCCTGACACCACCAGTCAAATTCGGCCAGTCCCAAATGAATCACTGACTCCAGCCTAACACCAGATAAATCAAATCCGCTCCAAAATCACACAAATAAAATTCAAGGGCTCTAAACCCTCTCTTAAACACATACTCGATATAAATGGGTCACCTACCCATTTAAATCCCAAAAGCCTGAACTATATGTGGTTTGATCCCGCAAAGGGTATGTAGGCAATCTAGAACCAAATCTTTCTAGATGCAACCGCGTCCTAAACACAAAATCGAATCCCTGGTTCACTCACACCAAATTCGTCCCAAATACTACTCTCATTCCAAAATCAAAGTCTTCCAGTGAGTCATTTACTCATTGGAACTCTTGAACTACGAGTGGCTTGATCCCTCTCCACGGGTACGTAAGCAACTTGTTCACATTTCCGGGTGCAGCCGCCAAAACAAATAATCACACATCTCCCTATTATTGGTTTATTCATAAATGGAACCAAAGAGTGTTTCCCTACAAACAAGACATTGTAATTAAGAGTACATTCTGTCTTAAATGGGTCGAACCCGAAATAATTACTTTATTCACTACATAAATATGAGTGAAATTATGTTGGGTGACATTTTAACCACCACAGGTAGTCGAGTTAGTAAGAACTTTTGTGTGAGAATCCCTCATACCCAAGTTCGAATCCCGCCGACGCTAATTAGAGTTTAAATCTCAATTTATTCTTGTGGCCAGGGGGGATGAAGCGTTTTGACATGATCCCCCGACGCTGATTAGTCTACGGGCTTAGAAATCTTTTGAGGATATCGTCATTGATAGATTAAAAAAAAATGTTGGGTAACATTTTCGCTCACTACGTGCACAATTTTACTCAACAATACAATAAATTCCTCATAGAACAGTTTCATTTCCTTGCTTTTTTAAATCTGCAAACAAAGAGTCAAAATTTTCCCAAAGTGAGTTTTGTCACAAGGATGATTTATGAATATTTCCCGAAAGACCTTTAACTCCTTTAAGAAGCCTTCTTCGCACTCCATGGTGAACAGATCCCATTTCCACACATCTTTGGTGAGTTCACAATAAGTCAATAATCAAATACAGTATGATGATTAGCAATTTTATTATCTTCATCACAGAGAGGGCAAGAGTTATCATCTATTCAACCAAACCTAAAAAGTCTGTCCCATTAAGGCGGATTTACAATGAAGGGTGTGACACAGAAGTTTACCCTTCTTTTTATCACTGGAAATTTTTAATGTCAGCCGTCTCTGGTCAAACGAATTGACCTTGGCAGATGCAGTATCTCTTAGTGTTAACCAATGTTCAGCCTTTTTCACTCCATTGTGTCCATTCTCTGCATCTTTTTACACTTGAAGAATTATCACGTACCCAAAAAATTCAAAGGACGTCACTAATAACTCACTGTTACTTTCTCTGTTTTCCAGTTTTCCGTCACAATCGCCTTAAAATGAGTCATTCCCAAACTGCTTCATTGTCACTAATCAGAATCTGAGCTAACAATTGAGACCTGAACTGCACAGATGTATAGCAGGATGTTTCTTACTTGGAGAAATCCCAAGACTATATGAGGCCATGACAAGACGCTCCCCAACTTCAGGTTTATCATGCTTGTATCTTCTTCCCCCAAACTCAGTTGGTAATGGTGATGGCGGAGGTAATAATTTTTTTGCAGAAAACTTGGTTGAGGCAAAGGCAGTAACTTGTCGGCTGGTACAACTATCACCTACTTTAGTCTTCAAGTGTTGTTTGGGGGAACTATGAACTCTTGATGTGACTGAAGTTGTAGGACTCACATCACCACCATCCTCACTGATATTCAAAAAGTATTTGTTGATGATACCAGATACAGATACTACTGCTTCTGATGAAGTCTCAGTGAGCCCATCTCTCCTTGATATAGATGGTAAATCCTCTTCCGCTGGCCCATGTTCTTCACTAGATGCACAATCATTTAGACAAGTCTTGTTCTCATCCATGTGCATGGGAACCGGAGTATCATCTGCATTGATTTCCAATCCAGTTTGATCCACTTTTGCTGGCAACGAAACAATTTTTCTTCTCTTCCTCTTCTTTGTGAAGTAGAAAAATTTCCCAAGCTTTCCTAGTGAAGGTTGTTGATGTCGAATTCTTTTTCCCCTCCACCTCTTACAATTGCCTTTTGTAATACCCTTAGCAGTGGTGGTAACAAAATGATCAGGATTAGAAGGATGAGATACACCACTATCATCAGATACATGATCAACCACTTTTGAGGCCACACAGTTCTGCAAACATGGCCCATTACAATCACTCAAAACTCTTGCTTCTGCATGAAGAAACCAAGTTTCATCCATTTTCTGGAAAACGCTCTTTATACTCATTGAATCAGACAGACGATACAAGCATGATCTTCGCTCTACCTAATATTAAAATGGGGTGCTCAATGAGCACAAAAAATTGATTAATTACTTAATATTGCAGGCTGAAAAGATTTAAAGGAAGCGGTAAAAAAGAAGCAATAAACAAGATAAGGCAATGAAGATATTTCACCCTCAGTGCAGAAACATGGACCTCTCCTGATTCCGAGAAATATTTGAAGTGCTCTCTCTCGAATTCCCCTTTTAAGATTTGGCAACAGTCAATTACCATTTTGTAAATCAATGGTAGGGTACATGTTAAATTAACCAACAAAAAAAATTCAATAACCTGAGCACATCAAGGAATCAACACATGATAACAGAGTATATGAAATCTAAAGACGAACAAAAACGGAAAGGAATGGAAACATTTCAATAATGTCTACTTAACATGATCATATAATGCTAACTTTGACCAAAAGGATCCGACTTTCATTCAGTTTTGCATTACCTTAAAGGGAAACGAAAGTTAACTCCTAAAGTAGTATCAAACCGACATCAACACAGATTACCCAGAACAAAATTGAAAAAATGTTGAAACTGAAACAGTGAAACAACTGAAGAGCCTTGAAAACACAACAAAAGTAACCTAGTTTTATTATGCCGATCTGGGTTCTATGCAGCTAGATTATCCAAAAAGCAAAAAAAAAAAAAAACATATGAATGAACTAAGAGGGGAGATAGATGAAGTCATACTCTTGAAGTCCCTAACAGTGATATCGTGAGGGACACTGATGGCTAAGTGAGTGCCCAAGTTGGTGTCTACGAAAACTACTTGCTCAGTTGAAGCCATTGCCACTCCACTCCACGCGACTCTTGGCAAAACTCCAAAACCACTCGATCGCCCTCCCTTTTAACCCTAACCCTCTTTTATCTTTCAGTAATTTCAATTAATATTTTTTTTTTTTGAGGTTTCCTTCGAGATTTATTTATTTATTTTACAATATTTTTTTTGTTTTTTTGTTTTTTTTTTGTTTAGGGAGCTAATTACCGCTCTAATTCCTAATCCCTAAGGTATCTCTAACTCATGGGCTATTATGTCATAAATCTCACATTGTAGCACACTAGGGTTTGAGACGGTTGATGTCACAACGATAAATAGTTACGATAGTGTGCTACAGTACACCTTTCGGGCTACAAATAGTACTATGAGTTGGAGATTGCCTAATCTCTAATTTTACGAGTTCCAGCACGCCATTTTTGTTGTCAGATCATTTGAATTTCTTAATTAATTTTTCTAATTACAAATATTCATGATGCGTTTATAATACAAGCTTTGTCTTTGTTTAACGGTAAGCCGTGATCTTGTTAGTTAAGTGATTGGTCACGTGTTCATATATCTTCAACATATATAAAGGTAGGCCTCATCATGGGCCGGGCCGGGCCAAGCCCTACCCTAAAATTTAGGGCTTAGGGTAGGGTCGGGCCGGGCTTTGACTAAGTCAACATAGCTTAGGGCCGGGCCGGGCCGGGCTAGGGCTTTGATATGTAAACCCTTACCCGCCCTTAAGGCCCATTCTATTA
This sequence comes from Potentilla sterilis, assembly GCA_963682095.1. Lineage (NCBI taxonomy): Eukaryota > Viridiplantae > Streptophyta > Magnoliopsida > Rosales > Rosaceae > Potentilla > Potentilla sterilis. The sequence goes on from OY821764.1 coordinate 2,058,992, forward strand.
GGGCTAACAGGGCCGGGCCGGGCCGGCCCTTTAAACTAGGGCCGGGTTGGGCTTTTAGGGCCGGATATGAAATAGAAGTCAAATTTTATAAAAGAAGTCAAATTTTGAAAAACGCTATGAAATAGAATTTTATCTTTATGATGAAATACGGTGATGGTAAAAAAATCACTTAAATCCGACAAAATTAGAGCCCCGATCGATGCGGTCAACCTTATTTAAACTTATCTCTCTCTATGTGAAGTCATAGTATCGAGAGTAAACGTTCCCAAATTTTAACATTGATGATTACGTCTCATCTATTTGAGAGTTTAATGTTTGGAAGAGTCGATGAAACAAGTTCATCTAAAGGTACGTAATAGCGTTTTCGTGTGATAAGTTTTATGAAAATATGGTTGACTGTTTCGATCGAGCATCGAACGTTTACGAAACGAGTTGATTTTTATATTCTACTCATATTTGACTATAACGATCATATCAGACGGTCAAAAATTTTATTTTTTGAATTTAGACATTATAATGACAACATGCTTACTAATGTGGTATAACTTGATTGGTAGATTATACTCAAGTGTACAACTTTTTGAAACAACTATATACAAGAAGTCAAATTTTGAAAAGCGCTATGAAATAACATTTGATCTTTATGATGAAATACGGTGATGGTAAAAAAATCACTTACATCCGACAAACTTAGAGCCCCGATCGATGCGGTCAACCTTATTTAAGCTTATATCTCTCTATGGGGAGCCATAGTATCGGGAGGTAAACGTTCCTACATTTTTACATGGATGATTACGTTTCATCTATTTGAGAGTTTAATGTTTGGAAGAGTCGACGAAACAAGGTCATCTAAAGGTACGTAATAGCGTTTTCGTGTGATAAGTTTTATGAAAATATGGTTTACCGTTTCGATCGAGCATCGAACGTTCACGAAACGAGTTGATTTTCATACTCTAGTCATATTTGACTATAACAATTATATCAGACGGTCAAAATTTTCATTTTGTGAATTTAGACATTATAATGACAACATGCTTACTAATGCGGTATAACTTGATTAATAGATTATACTCAACTATACAACTTTTTGAAACAACTATATAAAAGAAGTCAAATTTTGAAAAACACTATGAAATAGCATTTGATCGTTATGATGAAATATGGTGATGGTAAAAAAATCACTTAAATCCGACAAAGTTAGAGCCCCAAATCGCTTAGTGAAGACATTTATATGTATTATGTAATATAAAATAGTTAAAATTTTAGGGTAGGGTAGGGTCGGGCTTTTAGGGCCGGGTAGGGCTTGGCCCTAAAGGGCTCAATAGGGCCGGGCCGTAGGGTAGGGCCGGGTTTAATTTGCTCGACCCTCACCCTACCCTACTCAAAAAGGGCTAGGGCCGACCCGCCCTAATGGAGGGCCGGGCCGGGCTTCGGCCCTATAGGGTAGGGCGGGCTTTAGGGCGGGCCAGGGCCAAAGGGCCAAATGATGAGGCCTATATAAAGGGGTGTGAGTTCAATCTTATTACCTTTGTTTTAGGACGCTTCCATTATATTGCACTGGGATTTGGCACAATGCAGCGGTGAGATTGCAAGGTTTTCAATTGCTTATTGGAGAGGTGGAGCCGTTAATGAGCATGGTAATCAAAAAATAAATAAAAAATAAAAAATAAATAAATGTGCTTGGTGAAACTAGATTCAAATTTTACCTCAGTGCTGTGAGGTTTGCACTTTGCAGGTTGGCATTGCTTCATTCTTATATGAATGTGCTTCATTTCTTAAAGCCACCAGATAAATCGTTTACACAAGGATAATATCAATCTCTCACAACTCAATCAAATCGGCTTTTCTTACAATATATATCGTTCCACTCAACCGGTGTCACTACACAAAACTACGAAAGCAGCCACAGGCACAAATACCCAATACCCGAAGTTCAATGATACAAAGAAAGGAGGGCAAAAATAATTAAAAAATTAAACTGAATGCGAAACTTGAGTGCACACAATCAAACCGTGAATCACAAAATAAGATTGCATAATTCATCCCAATCTACAGCAAACCTGCAATCTATTTTCCAGGCCAAGTCTACCCAGCTCAATAACTAGAGCAACATGGTTGTTGTATGTGTTCAAGAAAGAATGTCTATCAAGGTTACTTTCTGACACCTGGAACCCTTCACTTATGCAGCTATTGGATCCTGCATCAAAGGAGAATAATGACATTCATTCACCAGAAAAGAAAACAAAATCTGAACCCACTTGTCTACTGAATTAGATGTATGAAGAATGCAGTTCTTTGCATAAAACAAGTAAATAACAAATACAATTGCTTAAAAAATTGCTCTAGAATTTTTAGCACAGTTGATTAAGAATTAGAGGGTAGATACACACATGTAACTTTGTTTTGCATAAAAATAACAGAGTGAAGCCAGCCTACCTCTGCTGTCAAGTTTGACACAGCCATGTGAAACTTTTCTCTGGTTTTCGTACCTGCAACCTGCCCAGCTTTTGCCACCTTGCTAAAAGCACCATTGAACCAGGCAGCTCCGGCAGTCACATACCTATCAGCAACAAATGAGAATTGTCAGCTAAAAAGCTGGAATGAAACAACTGGAGAGGTAATCAACTCTGACTCTGGCTAACCAAGTTTCTTCATCATATCTTCTTATATCTACATTACTCTTTCTAGGGTAGATAACCCATACAATCAGGCCACTACCTAGATACACCAAACAGGTACATGCACTATGATTTTATGGTAGATAGAATACTATAATTGTCCTCTACAAGTAACTTTACTACAAGTTGTGTAAACGAATGATGAATGATGAATGATGAATGATGAACGATGAACCAAAGCTACACCCTTGTGTGCATAAATAATGCTTTGGGTAAGATGTCTGGCTAAAAGTGACCTTTGGATATATTCGCTATTTGCATGTCCAAGATGCATATGCTAAAATTTACCCTTTTTTGTAACTTCTATTTTTTGGGGAGTTCATTGATGTCTGAAGAATGCAGTATCACTTCCTACAAAAATCTCTATAAAGTGGCCTAGAAACATAAATTATCTCTAACAGATGCAAATGAAATAAGGCTACAAATAGATTACTCTCTTGATTTATAAACAATTTATATTGCAGTGTCAGCATTGTTCTTATGCAAGGTGTATGCATAATAATTTACATGCTTGAGCAGCCAAACCCCGAACCAGAATTGGAGCATCATATTTTATTGGGCTGATATAACATACCTGCTTGTTTTGACAGCTGATCCAGTATCATTTAGTTTTCTCTCTGCTGCAAATATAGCTGCCATTGTTTTATCTGAGACCTGAAGCCGTTGATCAACAGACTTCACCTTCTCATTAACCACTGAAAGGCCTACTGTCAACTTCTCAGTGAGCCCAACTCTCCTGTCAAAGGAATTTACTCTCTCTGATGCACTTGCTATCAACCGATGCTTTTCATCAAATGCTTTAGCCTTGTTCACCGCATCTTGTCCAATAGCTGAACCTTTTGCAAACATACTGGACACTACATCTTGAGCCTTATTTACATAAACCCTTCCATTGTTTGGAGAGCTAGTTTTATCCTGTCGACAAAAGCACATTACCCTAAGCCCATTTTGGAATTTAAAAGGAAATAGCGAGACAAATACTGAGTACTTTAAAGACGAAAAAGAAAAAATTGTTGTAGTTTATTTAGGTATGTACATCAACTTTCTTAGATCACTAACTAAAGAACTGCTAGGTAATTCATAGTACAAAAAGGTATTTGAATAGGAAAAACATAATCATTTACAATCATCCTTCTATCACTGAAAACCCCAAGGAATTAGACAGTTGCATACACGAAGACCCTTACATATCGTCATGAGTTGCAACACTTGTTTCCATTTCCAGGCAACATCTCATATACAGTAAAAAAAGTACTTGATTCCCTGTATAGTATTTGTTTCCAACAAGTTACAATTATTAAAAGTGTTAGATGTGTGCCGGTTTTGTTAGCTACCTCAGCATTTGGTGAAACACTTTCAGCAGGGGAAGCAGAAACAGCACTTTCCACCATTCTTACTTCCTGCATAAATTGCACTATTAAACTGCCAAGTTTTGGCCACAGGAAGAAAATAACGAATTGCAGACAACTTTCAAGGGAAACTTACCGGTGTCTCATTAATTGGTACATAATTTTCCACAGGAGATATAGTCACAATCTGATCAACCATAGTTGCTCCCTGCAATCCAAAACACAAGTTTCTATTTTTCAATATCTACAGCCAAACAGAAGAAGATGCATGCCCATTGAAAATGACTCCCAAAATTATACGAAATGCCTACTCCAATGGCTGTAATTTAATAAATTACATGAGATAGACATACGATAATTCTAGGCTGAGGTAGAGAAGGAAAAAAAAAAAGACAAAAAGGGAAAGATACAAACATTGCTTATGCAGATAACAGAATTATTAGGCACACTAATTTCAATTCCAAGAGAGAGGAAAGTAATTTGAGAACATACCGATAACAAGAGAGCGATTTCAAGAGCTTTGGCATCCTTGAAAGTAACAAATGCAGTCTTTGAGTGCGCAGACTCACTGCACATTGCACACACAACACCCCAGTTCAATATAAAGATGACCAAATTAACACTCCTGAGAAACTAAGAATCTGAGTTACCAAAAATAACGTGGGCTTGGTAAACTGAAATTTCTTTATATAATAATCATCTAAACAAGTCAATTAATTCTGCACACAATTTGCTAATTTAAGCTGACTGTTCCATTTTGCTCTTTGCAATATTGTTCGTCTTTCTTTGGAATAATTCCGGCAAACATAAGAAGAAAGAAAATCTTGCGGTTAGTGTGGATTTTATTATTACTGAGAAGAAGAAAAAGAAAAAGGTACCGTTGGATCTGAATGCGTTCGATCTCTCCGGAAAAGGAAAAGAATTCGTGAATCTCTCTCTCGCTAGCTAGATCTGATAGTTGCTTCACTTGCACAGTTCTCGTCTGCCAATCAAACCCCAAAAAGAAGAACAAGGTTAGAATTCAAAACTGTGTGTATCTATACAGAGCAAGAGTTTGGTATATATTCAAAGACCTGGAGCTCCTGCATTGTCATCGAGAGAGAGAGAAAGAGAGAAAGAGAGATTGAGTATGTGAAAGAAAAGAGAGAAGGAAGCGTGTTGGCGCTGGGTTCAGGTTTGGGGGTTGAAGAGAAGAGAATACAGGTGGACTGGGGAGCCCTTGCTTTGTGTTGACTGTTTTTTCTGGTCACATTAACTTGAGTATAAAATATTGGTCACTCTTCGTATTTTCAGTGTTTCAACAATTTAATATTCCACGTTTTAATTTCAACCGATCACTACTCTTTGTATTATCTATTATCAAACAATTAGCTCCTTCCGTTAAGTCTCCTTCCAATTGTGCCGTTAAGTTACTGACTTGACGTGCCAAACTGAATGCATGCCATGTCATTCACAAAAGACCTTAACACCCTTTTCATTTTCCCTCTTCTCTACGTGTGCTAAACGCCTATAACCTGCACCAATGCAGGGACGGATGATGGTGGTTAGCTCTCTGGGCTGTAGCCCAGAGACTTTTTTTTTTTTTTTTTTTTTTCAGTACAAATAGAATAGGAATATATATAGCATATAATAAGCAAATATGCAGCAGTAGCCCATAATTTTTTTTTTTAAAGAAAGTCAAATATATAATCTATACAAATATAGACCACTATCATTTTGATGTTTTTAATGTTGTTATAGACAAACAGTTGAGGGAGTTAGATGATAGATTTCCAGAGCAATCAAATGAACTTCTCACTCTTAGTGCAGTTTTAAATCTCCGTAATGATTTTAAGTCTTTCAAGAAGGATGCTATTTGCAATCTTGCTGAAAAGTTTTATCCTCAAGATTTTACCTCTGCTGAGTTGCACACTTTAGATTTGCAATTGACATTTTATGCTGAAGATATTCATAGTCGTCCTGAGCTTCAGAATATTCCTAGTCTTTCAGAATTATGTATGAAATTGGTTGAAACAAGATTAGCAGAAGACTACCATTTGATTCATAGATTGCTAGCATCGATTGGTATTAACTCTTCCCGTCTCTACAACATCGACATAACGAGCATTTTCAGCTATGAGAATTATTAAGAATCGACTCCGAAACAAGATAGAAGTAGAGTTTCTTGATGATTGCATGTTGGTCCCACTTTAGTGTTGACAATGAGTCAATTATGGATGAATTTGCTACAAAAACTTGTAAAGTAAAACTTAAGATTAGGTAGTCGGATTGACATTTAAATCATTTTTTGTATATGTAGTAATGGAGTATGCTTAATTTCATTATATGATTTGGATTGCGTAAGTATTATTTTTCATATATTTAAAAAAAATTATCAGAGAAAATTTTAGCCCAGACAGTTTTGAAATCTTGGCTCCGTCCCTGCACCAATGTCTAGCCGGCCTCTCTTTTGCTGCAAATACCAACCATAGAAGAAGAGGAATGGGAGAGAAAGAACATGCGTGAGGCAACTTCGTGGGGCTTCAATGGAGATTGATGATGAAGAAGCCTCGATGTCGTGGTTGCTTGTGGTGCTAATGGCATTTAGCTCATTCTTCTTCTTATTATTACCGGCGCCGGAGAAGGCTTCTTTTATTTAAATATGGTTTGACCTGCATCTGTAGCTACCTCTGTTTTATAAGATTAAAATCAACTGACTTGCATCTCTTTGATTCCCCACCTACTCACCAACTAGAATTCCAGAAAGTTGTCCTGCTGATTCAAATCAAATAAAAGAAAAAAATCTGGATTGTAATCAATTTTAGGACTTCATTAAATCAGGAACCGGAGAATACCAGCCTGGCAATCCATTTTCGTATTAGAGACAATCTTCAAAAGATTCTGCATTTTCTATTTTATGTTAATGATGATAAGTTGTGGCTCTCTACCATTTATCTATGCAGAAGATGTTATGGCCATATTTGTGGCATTGAAGTCGCCGGAGGTGGAAATGATTGGGTTCACTACTAGATATATGAGAATGTTTATACGACTCTGGCCACAAGAAATGCCTTGCATTTGGTGAACTTATCGAGTTTTAGCACTTTTAGCTTTTGTTTGTTTATGTAATGGATTAATCAGGCATTTGATTATTGCTTTGCAATCACCGTATCTTCTCATACACCCTGGTCTTTCATTTTCAATCAGTTTTTATACATGCGTGCATGTTTCTGTGAGTGTGATTGAAAATCATAACTCTGCCATTTGTTTTCACCTTGTTTCTAATGAGCAAGGTACAAAACTCCATATTGCTTATTTTGGTCATGGTACAAATGGACTTGGAAACCAAAATGACGCAGTAGAAGTGTGGAAGGGTTGATTAACGTCGAACCCTCAATGAATGGAGAGTACAATCAACGTCGTACTCTAAGGAACAGGTCTGGAATCCACCAGGAATCAAGAGAAAACTCTTAGGGTTTTGATAAAATATGATTAACTAACTGTATGAGATCCCAAAGGGATGCTTAAATACTAAAAAGAAACCCTAGGGCAACTAACAAGGAAATTTAAAAGCCCAAGGAATTAAAACAAAACAAATCCAAAACAAATCCAGAAAATAAAACTAGCCTAAAAATACTAAATGCCGAATCGGATCATTAAGGCGATATTTTCTGGCTTCAAACTGATCGGGCTCACTATAGTGAGTCTTGTAGATATCGTAATTCCCATTCCAGAAATATATTATGAGCCTCAAACGGATGTTCTGGCCAAAATCTGCTCCAAACTTATTCACAAATCAGAATCTGCATTTTCGTGACCCGAAAAGTCCAAAAGATCATCTTCTTAAATACTCCAGCTGCTAACAACCTCATTGTACGAGAATTACCTATCTACACATCAATCTTCTTGATTATTCACCGCTTCCTTACCTTTACAGTTTTCTGTCTAAATTTACCCCATTCTTGTCCTACATCACAAAATTTCCCTCCACCAAATGGAAAGCCAATTGAACAATCTGCAGCAGCTTTTCTGGTGGAACAAGCAAAACTTTATTTAGGGAAAATTACTGTGGTAGCATTAGGCCCACTAACAAATATTGAACTAATAAGATTTGATTCATTACATGGTTTTCTCTTATGAAAATTATTCTTAGTTCTTTTGTTATGATTATCTTTGACTATATAACTAGATCCTGCATTTGCAAAGAACATGGGCAGATTGTTTATGGTGGTTCTTTTGCAGTTAATGACAATGCAAAGGGTGTTCTGGAATTTTTTTGAATGACATGACATGGATTCAATAACTTAACGGCGCCAATGGAAGGAGACTTGACGGAGGACTTAATTGTTTGGCATTAGATAGTACAAGGAGTGATCAGTTGAAATTGAAACATGAAGGACTAAACTGTCGAAACACTGAAAGTGCGAGGAGTGACCAGTATTTTGTCCTTAACTTAAACAATCATTATCTTATTAATAAATAAATAGCCCTAGCAGCCCATACCGGTACTGTACCGACTTTATATTTCGGTATTAGTATCGGTTCTGTACCATATTTTTAGTTTCGATCTCCAACTGAACCTTATTGGTACAACTCGGTACTAAAACCACAGCAATATGTAAATGACTAAAATGAGTAAATCAGCAATCAACTTGCATAAGTTGCAATGTTGCATACTTACATTCATTTATTATTTCATTTCATTTCATTGAATACAATACACATAACCATAGGGCTCCTAATGAGAAAACAGTCAAACGAAACCTGTTTCAGCATCTACTAGTTTAATCATTATATCACAATTCAAAAAAGTTGCAAGCATGAAAATAAATGCAACTACATAGATGACTTACTAACTATGAAGCACGGATACAGACACGAGTGTCCAATACGGACACGATTCGATACGCGGACACGACAAAATGAATTTTTTTCGAACACGAACACGTGGTGGACACGCTAATTTAATATTATTTTTAATTTATATATATATATATATATATATATATATATCTAATTTTGAAAAATTGAGACATTATATAATATGTATAACGTCTTGTTTCTGTCAGAATCCGGAGACTCAAAAAGACTGATAGATCTTGGTGTGATTCATTCCTGCAAATCCTGCTAACTAAGGGAATACCGGGCTGGCCGGCTTATTTGGCTCCGATGCTTAAGTCAGTATAGTAGGGATAAGCTGATAACTTAAGCGGGAATGAGTAGTTGAAGTTTTGATTACCTATTAATGAAGGTAGCTGGGCTCATATATAGGCGGCCAGGTGTGAGAACTGGCCTCACCCTTCGATGTCGGACTGGCCCCCTTCTGCATATATTATGGGGTTGCTCTGGTCCCCAGTTTAGCGGGATGGCGCCCCTGGTCCCCTGGCCCTAGTCATAAGTAAGACCTGCTGGGCCGTAGGTCCGGACGTCCGTGACTCGCCCCCTGGCCCTGGACCGGGTTCGAGAGTCCTAGTAGCGGGTTTGGGGGCCTGGGTAGCCTCTCTCTGGCTACTGTCAACAAGTCTGTTTCTGTCTGAATCCGTAGACTCACAGAGCCCGGTGGATCTTGGTGTGATTCCTTCCTGCAAATCCTGCTAACTAAGGGAATACTGGGCGGGCCGATCTATTCAGCTTCGATGCTTAAGTCAGTATAGATGGGATACACTGATAACTTAAGCGGGAATGAGTAGTTGAAGTATTGATTACCTATTAATGAGAGTAGTTGAGACTCATATATAGGCTGCCGGGTGTGAGGACTGGCCCCCTTCTACACATATTGCTGGACTGTTTCGGCCCCTGCTTGGGGAGCTGCCATCCCCGGTTCCCGGGCCCCGATCACAAGTAAGGCATGCATGAGCGCGGGAACAAGTGTCCATGCTTTGTTCCCTGGCCCTAGGCTGGGTCCAGGAGTGCTGGCTGCGGGTTTGGGGGACTGGGTAGCCTCTCTATGGCTATTGTCAACAAGTCCCCCAAGTTCCCAGTCAAGTGCTATCTTGAATGAGGACTTAAATCTGTCTTGCTTTACAGGCCCGCAGGGATACGAACCCAACGGTGCCCTAGTGTAATATCCTGATTTTTAAGTTAGTTAAATTCTATTTTACTTTTAAAAAAAATAGAAAATAAAGGTCACCACGAGTTTGCCATATTTTTCAGTGAATTTTTCGGAGTCCCGAACTATTTTTAGCGATTTATCAAGTGGTGACGTGACAGCTTCTCATTGGCCATACATTTTACTTAGCGACCAAGATTAGCCGCCAAATGCTTCAGCCCCAATCCTTTTGTTCATGAGTCATGTTGACAAATGTCACAAGAAGGAAGAATGTAGTTTGGGCTTGTCTTGTGTTGACACGTGTCATGAAGCCACCAATGGCTGAGTGGCACGTGGCAATAGTTTTCCTATAAATACGGACCTGACCAGCCCTCTTGTCGTATATTTCTCTTCTCCCTCCAAAACACTTTCTCTCCCTAGTTTTTATTATTATTTTATTAGATTTGCGACGAAATTTCCTCAGATCATAACTTTTGATCCGTAACTCGGATTCTGAATCCGCTAGTGGCTACAGATTCGTATCGACGCGATATTTCTATCCATGGTGGTTGGAGTTAGATCCAAAGGTGATTTATAGAAAGCTCGTTCTAGGTTGCTCGATTTACGATCTGGGTGTCGATTTGGTTCGTCGAGGTGAGTGGTTTATGTAATGTGTTTTAAATATTCTTATATGCTTTTAAAATAGTCGAAAAATATGTTTTTGATCTATTTGCGAAATATGTAGAAATTATGTATATTATGATGTTGATGATATATGTTTGGTGATATTTATATTCTTGATTGGTTGTTACGTATCTACAATGTTGGAAAGCATGTGTTTTTGTTTTGAATTATATTACCTGATCATGCATTTCATGATGGGAAAATGGTGAGATTGGAAGTTTTAAAGGGAACATGAGTGTTTAGGAACTATTATTGGAAATAAAATCTTTCGTGTAGTTGAGTTAACTCATGGGGACATCTAGTAGCTATGATCAGCCCACATGTGCACGAGTTAGGAGAAAGTATGCCCCTTCGACACCAGAAGTCGATAAAATGATTTATTTCGGGTTTCGGGACTGGGGACCAAGAGTATAACAACAATACTAACGAAAGGAAGAGAAAAATATATTTGAGGGCAGTGGAAAGTGTGAGGAGGAACATTCCATGCATGTATTGTTATTATGTTATATGTTTTAGATTGCTTGTGTTGTTTATTTATTATTGTTAATTGTATTGTGGTCGACGTGAAATATATTATATACGTATTTTGTAGCGTGTGTAAAATGACATGGCTTTGCTAGCATATTACACACGGCACTCACTGAGCGCGTTGTCTTGCTCACCCACCCATTTACTTGTTGTTTTGCAGAAAAGTGTTTAGTATTTGTCGAGTCGAAGTGTCGGACGTGCCTAGAGTGAAGAGCCTAGAAATAAGCGTTTTTACTTTTTATTTACATTCCGCTTTGTAACATTTAACTCACACCTCGGGATCGGCGCCGGGTGCCTAAACCCCACTGACACCGTGACCGGGGCGTGACACCTAGATCCCCAAGTCTGCGTTTATGATTGGGCTTGGCCGGGCGTTCGAATAAACCTGTTATGATGATGCATAATGTGATGAGTGCATGGTTATGATGTTCATGGTGACGGTTTCATACCGGTACAAGATGTAATGCATGAAATGATGATAATGTGGCGTTGAAAACCACAAAGTGAGAAAGGTAGCCACAAAGTTCAGTGAATATAGCCCACGGGTGGAGCGAGTCCCCCAAGTGAGAAAGGTAGCCACAAAGTTCAGTGGTCAGTGGGTGCCTTAAATGGAGTTGTCTTGATGAGGTAACTTGGTACCAACGGGAAACGTGCCCTGTGTTAGAGGAGTTCCCGGTGGGGTGTTGTATAGCTGACTTTGTTTCTGCAGGCGTGAAGTATGTGTAGAGTTTTTAGCCTGCGGGAAGAGTTATCCTGTATGAGAGGATCAAGTCTCCCGGTGGGGTGAAGCAGCCCTGTGTTCGTATTGGCCGGCATCCCCGATCGCTTCTCAGCCTATGTGTTACAGGCATGAGGTATGTGCAGGGTTTTAGCCTGCAGAAAGAATTGTCCTGTATGAGAGGATCAAGTCTCCCGGGATTATAAAGCCCGGTGGTACCTGGAGCCCGTAGGTCGTACGTGGCTGTCTGTAGGAATGTCTCGGTTCGTACAACCAGTTATTCCGTAGGAGTGAGCGTTTAAGCAAGTGTGGACCTGGCCGGTGGAATTCTGCAGCCAATGGTTCAAGCTGGATGTACCGGCGAATAGGATAGCATTTAGTTGGGGCAGGTACTACAGTTGGAATAGCATAGCCTATACATAATAGTCCTGCAGGGTTTTTGGCCTGTGGGAAGAAGTCTTCTGTGTTAGAGGAAGAGTTCTCCCGGTGGGATACCTAGCCATTGTTTCTTGGCTGTAGTCAACCGCCCGTCGGCGAGATAAAACATGCGTAGGGTTTTTAGCCCTGCTGGAAGAATCGTCATGTATGAGAGGATCAAATCTCCCGGTTTTAGCCGTTGCCGCTGGCTATAAAGGTGGAATAAGTTCAACAGGTGGAATGCCTCGTACTGGTGGAATAAATGTTAGAATGCCCCGTACTGTTGGAATATTTCAACCTTAGGTTGGAATAGGCTCCGGGCAGGACGGTTCGATTTTATCCCCTACTCTTTCAACTAGGCTAGTATCTGTCGGCCTCTGCATGCAGGACAAGCGGCTGCTGTAGCATTGTGTTGTATTAAATGCTGAAGTCCCTAAGTCTTGTCATCTGACGGTCTGGGAGGTTGTCGAGTTATCCATGGTGGATTAGGTGGACTGGCTTGTTTGGTGGAGATCTGCGCCTGGGATTGCTTTGCCCTTTGGAATACCCTAATTGCTTTTTGGGGGGATTCAAGGGTTGGTTTGGCCGCCTATAAGATCCCTCGATCCTCCCTCCGCTCTGCCCATTGTGTTCATGAGAAGAGGATCTGCCAAGAGAATAAATCTGAAAAAGAGTATCTCAACCCTTACAGCAAAATTTCGTGCCTGGGCCAGACGGTATCCACGCGTTGTGACCTCTGCTGCTTTTTGCTGTCTATCCCTGCCTGGAAGCCAACCGCGCGTGGGGCTTTGGGCTTCATTAAGACTGATGGAATCTAGGGAGTCAAGTAACCCTGTAAATCCCGCTGGTGGGGATTCGGCCGGGGGCGATGGTTCGAGGCCAGGGAATGAGGCTGGGTGCACGGCCGCGGTGGGGGGTAAAAAGGGGGGGGGGGGGGGGGGGGGGGGGGGGGGTAATTAAGCACGTGATCTCAGACTGTGGGATGATAGTTTATTGCGATGAGCCTGGCCGTAGCATGACCCTTGGGGAGATAGAGGACTTCACGGCGAGGTGGGGTATCGACCGGTCGATAAAGCTCCGGGCGCTCTACCTTGGGGAATTGGCCTGCAACCCAGAGGAAGGTTGGGTTACTGTGTACGAAGACCAGTTGCGTCACGGCTTATCTTTGCCATTGCCTGAATTCGTCGAGTACGTGTTGAGCATGATAAACCTTTCTCCCGCCCAGCTTCCTCGCAATCAATGGAGGCAACTGTTTAGCCTTGGGTGCTTGTACAACATTTGCAATATGGGGTGGCCCACGGTTGACGAATTCAGGGCGCTATACAAGGTTTATTACTGTAAAAAGGCTCAAGCCAGCGGCTGCGTTACCTTTGCTGCGCGGGATTTTAGCCCGGCCATCACTCACCTGCCATCCTGGACCGCACACGGGTGGAGGAACCAGGTGGTGATGGTTGGGGGGAGGTGGCAGCGTAACTCAAGGTTTTACCGCGTCCCGGGGGCTTACCAAGCTATTGGAGATCAGTCGTACAGACTGACCGATGTGGAGAGGCAGCGGATGACGAGTCACCGAAGCGGCACTTCAATGATAACCCTACAATCGTTAGTAGTATAGAAATAAGTAAGGATCGTTCTAGCCGGGGATTAAGGTTAGAAAACATATATACAATTATATACAAACAAGTCACATGTAATGGGGTTTGAGATGTGGATCAGTAGCAAGCTGCCTTAAACTACTATGACACGAAAATAAAACCTAAATCTACTATATACATGTGATCAACATCCTTTCACACAAAGCATAGCACATAAGTAATCAAAGCACATAACAAATAGACAAATACAGGATTCGGCAAAGACATTAAAGTGTTCTAGACTCGACTTAGTTCCAACATAATTAGTTCCGAAAGAGGTTCACTAATCGATTTAAGACTTCGTAGATACTTAGGATTTTGACAAGCGCATTACCCTAATCTTTATGCTAATTCGATTTTAATGACACGAAGAGTAGACACTAAAACAAATCAACACTTAAGCACATAAGTATTTTTTAGTCGGAGACACGTTAGTACATATGGCGTCACCCATCATACTTCGACATGTTAATTCTTTAGACTACTCTATCCCTAATGAAACAACACAAGTTAAGACCGTGAAGAACTAAGACTCAACCTATTATTATTTCGGCATATGAGATTGACACCCTACACATTGCAATTGCATAGATCATCAACCTTTATTACACACGAGTTCAAAGAATAAACCAAGAACAAATCTATTACTAAGTTAACATGCTTGCCGAACCTAAACTTACTACATATTTTACTTATAATTTTAGCATGCAATTCGAAACTTAAACCTAGAAAATCTTATATACAAATCAAGCATGAATTGAACATGTATTTTATAAAACCAAATTCGAAATTGTTTCATACATAGACATACAAACAATAACCACAAGAACACACAAGTTTCATAGACAAAACAATGCATAACTACATAGAATTATTACAAATTGAAAAGAAAGAGATGAGATGGGACGGATCACACATTGTAGACTCCTTGAGAGTAGCTTCAAAACGTGACAATGGATGCTCAGAAGATGGCTAAAAAGATGGTTCGGATATGGCAGGAATTTGAGGTGGTGATGGTGTGTTTCGGTTTTCTTATTCTATGTAGGGCTTGCGGCTGAGTTTTAGTAGAGCTTAAGACTAGATTTTTGCTTTGGGATGTGATGATTTTTCTGTATAGAGGATGCCTCTATTTATAGGAGAAGAGGCTGCATAGTCGGCAAGGAAAGGGATTTAGAATTCGGCAAGGAAAAGGGTTTTCCTTTCCTTGTTTGGTTTTGTTTCTTCTTGTTCTTCTAGGATTCTTCTTTGCCGATTCTTGATTTAATATTGTAGATTTCTGTCTTCAATTCTCCTCCAAGGATTCAGCATCTCTTCTCCTCAATGGACTTGTAGAATTTTCCTAGTTGCAATCGGCAAAGCTTTTCTTTTCCTAGTTGGATTAGGTTTTCCTTCTCTTGTTAGGATTATGCAAATTCTTCTTTCCTATTTTGAAACTTTCTTCTTTTGCCAACTTTTCTATTCTTCAAATGAGCTCAGGAACCTCTCCTTGTTGTGTTAGGAACCCTTGCTTGCAGCTGGAACACATTCTTTTCTCGGCAGGCAGTAAGTTATTCTTCTCGGCAGGATTGACCTTGTTGTCTTGTAACGAGCATAACTCTCTCCTCAGAAAAGATTTTGATGCGATTCCAAGTTCTGTAGAAACTAAACTCCTTGAGCTGTACATATGTGGCTCGCATTCTGGTTCCTTGTGAATCATCTTGGAGAATTTCTGGAAGTTGGATGATGTGCCCAGGAAATTACTGGAATTACTGGATTTGCACCGATTAGTGCTTTGTAATTCCTGGCATCTTTTCTTTGTCTGATTGTTGAAACTCCTTCCATTTCTCAATCATCATCATGTCTTCTGCATATAAGAGAAGAAAAATCCATCAAAAGTATAATCAAGGTTTTAACAAATCCATCGAAACATCTCTACAACTCTAAATCGGCTATTTGACATTTTTGTACATTTTTATCTATTCTTAGCACGATTTCTTTGTAACTCTACCAAATACTCATGACTTGATATTATGACTCAATTCTAAGATAATAAGGGTTAAACAAAGTATAAATGAAGGGAATAATACATTAAGAACGTAGCACTTTGTGCTCCTATCAGCGGATA
Source organism: Potentilla sterilis (assembly GCA_963682095.1). Taxonomy (NCBI): domain Eukaryota; kingdom Viridiplantae; phylum Streptophyta; class Magnoliopsida; order Rosales; family Rosaceae; genus Potentilla; species Potentilla sterilis. The sequence goes on from OY821764.1 coordinate 2,075,108, forward strand.
GCCCGTATTTTTGGCTGCTAGGACGCCATGGGCCGGAGCTCGTACAACTTTATCCGGTGGAACGTCCTGGAGATATGTGGGTTGGGGAAGAAACCTGGTAGGGGCCCATTTGTTTTGTGTTTTTTTTTTCTGCTAGGGCTGTCTTCGGACCTTGATTTCGCGCTAACCATTTGGATTATTAGCCTTCAGCTGTTGCTCCAAGGGTGGCTCTACCGTTGGATCAGACCATCGAGGCGGACGATCAACTTGTAGCCCATAAGTTGATGGAGATCGGGGAAGCCGCGTCGAAGACGGTTGTGGATCCCGATACCGGGGAGAAAACCGTGCATGACCAGCCAGTAGTGATGGTTATCCTGACCGCTGGGTACGGGGGCCGCCCTGGCCTGGAAGGTGAGGCCAGTGGGGCTAGGTGGGCAGGTACGTCTATTACAGGCGTGGAGTTACCCGCTCCGGTGGGTATTCGAGAGGCAGTATCGGAGGCAACTTCTGTTGATGCCGCAACTGTGCGGCAGGTGGAAAAGCGGGTCCCTGAAAGGTCTGCAGCGACTAACCTTGTTCCCTTCCGCGGCGGTATCGTTTGTGGAGACACCGCCAAGAGGGCAAGGGTGTCTGTGCCCGTGACTGCTACTGCTATCGCTGGGAGCTCAAATTCCCCTCAACTGTGGCAAATGGCGCCCGCTAGAGAGCATCCAGCTAGCGGTGCAGAGGATGGGGGTTTCGTTCGGTCACTGTTAGCCAACGTCAAAACTTTGGGGCTTGACAGCATTCCTTCTTCGCCATTATTTAAAAAAAAAAAAAAAATTTCTTGTACTAAACACTCCTTTTGTGCCCCTCCTTAGACGGTGCATAGCCTTTATGCTGCCAAAGCTAGTGAGGAAGGTCTAGCCTTGATGAAGCAAGTGGTGGATGTCACGAGGGACCGAGGCATGCTGGAGGCCGATCTGGTGAAGGAGAGAGCCCAGGCAAAGGAGCAAGTCGAGCGGGCAAAAATCCGAGAGGCCGCGCAGGTTGAGAAACTCAGGGAACTGGAGTCGAAGCTCATCGATGTGGTCCAGCGGTCCACTAGTTTGGAGGCCAAGCTTGCTGATTCCTCCGGTCTGGTGACGGACCTGGAAGCGAGGAACTTGGAGCTACAGGGTCAAGTGGCGGCGGTCTAGTAGGGGGTAGAGAAGTTTACAGAGTCCTAACGGGCGGAAACCGCTGATAAGGCCATCAATGAGTTCATGGACTCGGTTGAATTTGATGAGATGCTGGAGGCCGCTCGGGAGAGAGGCATAAACGAGGCCTAAATGAAATGGAGAGAGAAAGGGTGGCTCGACGCCGAGAGGATGGAGGTAGACGTGGCTTAGGCAGACCGGTTGGAATAAGAGCGGTCTCTCAAGGCTGGTGGCTCAAGGATCGCCAGTGCCGGTGGGGCCGACTAAGGGCTTCATCCGGCCCAAAGGCAAAAGCTGTAAATCTTTGTTGTTGTTGTTTTTTTTTTACTTAGTGATTGTGTTGGAGAAACCAGTAATCACCCATGGCGTTGTGCCTGATACTCATTGGGTTGACGTACTAACTGTGTTGGAATAGTAAGTACCTTTTATTGAATTAGGAACACAGGAATGAATACAATATTGTCCGGTTAAACCACTAAGTAGTTGGGGTATGATTCTCACTTAAGGTAGTACCGGAGGTGCTGGATGTTCCATGGGCAGGCGGAATAGACCCCCCATCAGTATCTATGATGTGGAAGGTCACTGGGCCAATGACCGTTGTGATTTGATAGGGCCCATCCCATGTTGGCTCCAAGGCCAGCAGCTTTCTTTGAACTTTCTTCATCACCCAGTTGCCCACTTGTAATTTTCTCTCCCGGACCTTGCTGTCATAGTAACGGGCCACCCGCTGCTTATACGTCTGATTTCGTAGGAGCGCTTGGTCGCGCCGCTCCTCAATGAGATCTAGGTTAAGCCGTATGCCCTCGGCATTTGTTTCAGCTTCATAATTCTCAACCCTGCCGCTAGGTATCTCGATCTCAATAGGCAGTACTGCTTCGCTTCCGAATGCCATACAAAACGGGGTTTCTGCTGTTGCTTCTGTTGCCATTGTGCGGATTGCCCACAGGACCGCCAGCAACTCCTCAACCCACAACCCCTTTTTGTCGTCTAGCTTCTTTTTGAGGAGTGTTTTGATGATCTTGTTAACCGCTTCTACCTGGCCGTTGGTTTGCGGGTGGGCTACTGATGCGAACACCATCCGGGTTCCCAAAAAGGTCTTGTACTCGATGAGATCAGTGTTATTGAACTGTGTGCCATTGTCCGTGACAATAGTCTACGGGACACCAAACCGGCAATAAATGTTTTTCCACAAGAACTTTTTCACTCTTTCCTCCGTTATCTTGAGCAGGGGCTCTGCCTCGACCCATTTAGTCTCGTAGACAACGACCACGGTAGCGTACTTGAACTGGCATGTAGCCGTTGGGAAGTGGCCGATTATATCCAATCTCCACTGTGCGAACTGCCACGGTACCAACAGGATCGATAGGGCTATTGCCGGGGCGTGTGGTACGGTGGCGTATAGTGGCATTTGTGGCAGCTGCCTAATATTTTCCTTGAAGTAGCTGCCATGTCTGGCCAGAAATACCCTACCCAGGGATACTGCACCTCACGAATGAAGTCTATTCCCCTCAATTTTTGCACCTCCTTCTAATCGCCTCATACTTTGCAGGGTTGAAGGATCTCCTCTTCTGCCGCACCGGAATACTACCAGGTAGGATGTTTAACTCGTGCATTGCTATTTCCAGAGATATGCCAGGCATTTCGTCATAGGACCATGCGAACACCGACCTGTTCCTCCTGAGGAAAGTGATGAGATATTTCCTAACATCCGGTGCTAGTTTTGTTCCTATTACCACCGTTCGCCCCGGGTGGTAATTCGAGATGGAAATTTCTTCAATTTTCTCTACCGCTGAGGGGCGCTTTAGCTTCTCCTCATCAGAATTGGTGTCATCCCGGGGGTCGATACTGGGATCCGGACACAGTGCCTGCTGAGATGTCGTGAAGACCTCGGCTAGCCTTCTGCCGCAGGTTAAGGCCTCCGCGTAGTACTTACGGGCGACCTTCTGGTCTCCACGAATGGTGATGAACCCGGTGGGAGATGGCATTTTTAACATCAGCATGTGGTCGGTTAGAAATTTTTTCAGCCTCCATAACCCTGGCCTGCCGATGATGCCGTTGTACGAGGACAGACAATCCACTACAATGAACTCGAGGTGCTCCTTTCTAGTCCTGTCTCCCTGGCCGAAGATAAGCGGTAAATAATCCGAACCCAGCGGCTGGATTACCTCCCCGAAGAAGCTTATTAATGGCTCATTATCCTTGGACAACTTGTCCCTCCCTCGGTTCAGTCCCTTGTACGCGTCCCGGAACATTACATTGACTGATGCCCCGGCATCGACAAGCATCCGGCTGGTCATCCAGTTGTCTATCTGGACGATAATAAGGAAGGGATCGTTGTGCGGTTGAATTAGATCCTCCGGTTCTTCCTCCTCATAGAACGTGACCGACTTCCACCCGGTCTTAGCGGCTTGGCCGCTCTCGTTTCCGAAAGCATACACCTCTTTTCCCCTGATCGACCTTAGGCACCTTTTCTTTGAATTCCCGGTGAGTCGGTCAATGTGGGCCCCACCGTGGATTACATTTATACTTCCGTGCACCTCGATCCGCTAGGGATTCGAGTTTGTATAGTTCCCACACTCCGGGTTTTATACTGCCGTAATTTTCCAGTCCGGACTTGCCCGTCTACCGCCGCACTTAGGGCATGACAGTCGTTAGTCTAGTGGGACGCCTCATCATGGTATGAGCAATATTTGTCAGACTGCTCCTGGGTATGATCTCCCTTTGGGTGCCTCCTCGCCTCCGGCGGGGGGATGGCCTCCCTATTTTCATTGAGAATGCTTTCATAGGAAGAAGTCAGCGGGGTCGACTTTTCGTGCCGCTCCGCCGGCATAATAGCCAGGGGTCGCTCGCGCCGTTCTGCTGGCATAATAGCCAGCGGTCGCTCCGTGGGGTAGGGCGCGGGCCTGCCACCTTTCAATGGGCTCCCGATGTTATCCCTGCGGGGTAGTTGATTGCCCCGGTCCCTGGCTTTCCTGGTGGGTGAATGCCTCTGTTCTCGACCCTACTGCCAGGTCCTATTCTCCCGCTGAGTTGGTAACGGGTCATCTGATCTCCTCTTAGGTAGCCGATTCCCGTAGGTCTCGTGCTCTGCCTGTGCATGTCTGACGACCATGGCTATCAGCTCGTCGTACCCCTGCGGCCTCTCTATTCGTACGGCGTAAGAGAATTCCCCGGGCTTCTGCCCCTGCTTGAATGCCATCTCAGCCATTCCTTTATCGAGGCTTCTTACCCCGGCCGTGGTAGTTTGTCATTGGTTAACGAACGCCCGTAGTCCCTCGTTGTCTGCCTGCATGCAGTCAAAGAGGACCGTCGACGTTTGGGCCCCCTTGGCCCTAAGGATAAACCGCCTAACAAACTTATCTGCTAGTCGTTCGAACGATTCTATTGAGTTCGCCGGCAACTCGTAGAACCACCCTAACGCCTCCCCAGAGAGTGTTTCTTGGAATATGTCGCAGCAGGTGGCATCAAAGTAACCTTTAGCGCCCGTCTGCGATCTGAAGCTGTCCAGGTGCTGGAATGGGCACCCTGTCCCGGTGTACATTAGCTTCAGTGACTTTCGCGTCTTGGCTCTCCCAGACTCCAATACCTGGTGGGAGAATGGTCCGGCCCGCTCTCTAAAGCGCGCATTCGTGGGTGGTTTTGCTGCCTTCCTCTCGTTGGCCTCCGTCCGGGCCTTCATGTCTGACACCGAGGTGGATAACATTTGGAATGCCCGGACGGTTGAACCGGCCTCCCCGTCCGATGATACACTTGCTTGATGTGGGGCCGGGAGTTCCTCATGGTCTCCGGGAAGAGCGCTATCGGTATGTGCATGATCTTTCTCCTCCCGGTTGGTTGTCCCACCTCCAGGTGCGGGAACTCAACACCATCCCTTGGTACTGCCAGTGCTTCGCTAGTGCGGCGTTCTGCTGTTGCCCTTTCTCCAAGGCCGCCAACAGCGTGGCGTTTACTGCTTCCATTTTCTGGTACCGGTCTTCCGCCCTCATACGGTCCTGATTGTCCCCTTCTCGCAACCGCGCGACTTCCGCTTTCATCTTCTCTATCTCTCCCACCATATCACCCTGGTCGAAGTTTGTGGCACTCACCGGATCCCTGCGACCGATGGCTTTATTCAGAACGGGGGCCCGAGTCTGGCGTACTTCTTCCGGTCTCCCCTCACTAGCTTCTAACCCCGACCTTCCGGCCATACTTATTCGATCGTGACTTTTATGTACACTTCCCACAGACGACGCCAATTGTTTCTGTCTGAATCCGTAGACCTATAGGGACCAGTGGAACTTGGTGTGATTCCTTCATGCAAATCCTGCTAACTAAGGGAATACCGGGTGGGCCGGTCTATTCCGCTCCGATGCTTAAGTCAGTATAGATGGGATAAACTGATAACTTAAGCGGGAATGAGTAGTTGAAGTATTGATTACCTATTAATGAGGGTAGTTGGGACTCATATATAGACTGCCGGGTATGAGGACTGGCCTCACCCTTTGATGTGGGACTGGCCCCCTTCTGCACATATTGCTGGACTGTTTCGGCCCCTGCTTGGGGAGCTGCCACTACCAGAAAAGGGGTTATAGCCGACGATATGGGAAAAAACAGCCGACGAAATAGTACTTCGTCGGCTATAAGGGGTCATAGCCGACGAATTACTATTTCGTCGGCCACATCGTCGGCTATAATATTATAGCCGACGAGTTGTCGGACGTCGTCGGCTATAACTATAGCCGACGAAAAGTTTTTGGTTATAGCCGACGAGGAGGGTATTCGTCGGCTATAACTCTTATATCAGATCTATTCTGCAGCAGCGAGCTCATTCGTCGAAAATATTTCGAAAACGCTCTGAAATCGTCCAAAACCTCGGCCATAAGCTTGAAAGGTACGTATATTGCTGTGTGTGTTGATTTAGTTGGTTATATGCAGAGGTGTGTTAATTTAGAGTTTAATTAGAATAAATGTGTGATTAATTTGATATATATATATGTGTTGAGATGAGATTATTAATGGGTTGATATGTTGGTTAGATAGAATTGAAGTTTTGTTGAAGATTAGTGATTGATTGTTGATTTATAGGTGATTTTAGATGAATTTGATGAAAAAATGTATATATATATTAATTAATTTAATTGTAATTAAAAATATATTGTTGGTATATATAAAAAATACATTGTGTTTAATTAATTAGGGAGATTGACGATGTTTTAATTAATTTAGGGATGCATGTGTATATATATATATATATGTGTGTGTGTAATGATGAATTTTTTAATTAATTAGTACGTACGTACGTACGTAGTACGTGCATATATACATATCTATATATAGCTATATTTATTTCTTGAATTTACAGGATGGACAAGAGTTGGATTACCCTTGGAAGATGGGATCAGGCGTATCATGATGGAGTTAGGAGTTTCCTGGATTTTGTGATGGCTAACTGTGGAGACACTACACTTCATTATTGTCCGTGTAAAAAGTGCAAGTGTGCCACCCCACGACACCGGTTTTCCATAGAGACAGTGGAGCAACACCTGGCTAGATATGGATTTTGGGTCCTATACACTAATTGGATTTATCACGGTGAACCAGAGTTTGCGGGTCCTCATGATCATGGACAATTTGCCGAGAGAGGGAGTTCCTCCAATGATCCAACAACGAACTGGATCAACGATATGTTTCCTCGTGAGAGCGGTGTCTTTGATGAAGCACCAGATGTGCAACTCCCTCCTCCGGAGATGGAGTGTTTCCCTGATATTGAGCCACTCGAGCCATTACCCCGATCTCCGGTCAACACAAGTGGTATGGAAAAGTACAACAACCTGATCGCATTGCAACAGACTCCGTTGTACCCCGGATGCAGTAAGACTGTCCTTGAATCTGTCATGGGAGTGATGAAGATCAAAACGGAGAACAAAGGCACTGTCAAATCGGTTGATGATTGGCTGAAGATATGGGGTGGGGCGATGCCCCCCGGACATCGGCTTCCTACCAGTCATCATAAGGTGCGACATATCCTTAAAGATCTCGGCCTTTCCTACATCAAGATTCATGCATGCAGATACGATTGCGTTCTGTTTTACGGGGAAGGACTTGCAGATCTTGAATACTACCCAGTATGCAATACAGAGCGGTATAAGTGTGTGGCCAGTTATTTTGATTTCGTACAACTTTCCACCGTGGATGTGCATGAAGAAGGAATATAACATGCTCACATTGTTGATTCCAGGCCCAGGTTATCCGGGAAAGTGTCTCGATGTGTATTTGAGACCCGTAATTTAGGAGCTTCGGTACTTGAGTCTGAACGGCCACCTGGTCTACGACCGGTTCAAAAATGAGATGTTCCGGATGCATGCCATGCTTGTTGGCATGATCAGTGACTTTCCTGGGAGGGGTATGTTGTCGGGCAGCGTCACCAGGGGTTACAGGGCTTGTTCAGAGTGCATGACTGTTGATTGCTCCAGTCCTCATTGCAGCAAGATTGTCCAGATGCGTCACCGTCGTTGGCTTCCGCATGACCATCCATTTAGGGACGATGCACAGTCTTTTGATGGGACTGAAGAAAGGGGTTGGGCACCCGAGCAATGGACAGGGGAGGAAATATTGGCAGTATTGAATGAGTATGACTTTGGTCCGCTTAACAATCATCCCGATGTGTTGCGCACGATTCCAGAAAGGCCGGATCGGTATAGGTTCTGGTCACACAAGAGCATCTTATGGGAACTTCCTTATTGGGCCAGGTTGGCTACCAGATACTACCTGGATGTCATGCATATAGAGAAGAACGTGGGTGAAGCCGTGGTTGGCACAGTTTTGAATTGGGAGAAGAAAACAAAAGACACCCCCAAGGCACGCGTTGATCTGAGAAATATGGGACTGCGGGACCATTTGTGGTTGAGAGAGGGCAGGAGCAAAATGCCCCAAGCTCCTTACACCGTCACCAGGGACCAGAAACATGAAATCTTTGGATGGCTGAGTAATGTCAGGTAACTTTTTATTAGGCATGTATTCCCTAAAGAATCCATCTGTTGTTGGACGACTATATATGCATGAAATCTAATTATTGTTAATGGCTATGCAGGTATCCTTATGGCTATGCGGGTAACATAAGCAAGTGTGTTAACTACCGAGACAACAAGATGTACGGATTGAAGAGTCACGACTGCCATGTACTGCTTCAACGCCTCTTCCCTATTTTCATTCGAGCGTACTTGGAGGATGAAGTGGTTGAGCCGTTGGTGGCGTTGTCAAGATTCTTCCAGAAGTTATGCGCTAGAGAAGTTAGAAAATCAGACCTCATGAGAATGCATGAGGAAATCGTTTTTATCTTGTGCAAGTTCGAGAGGATATTTCCCCCAAACTTCTTTGACATCATGCCTCACCTGATGATCCATCTTTCCCAACAATTGTTGCTTACCGGTCCCGTACACTACACTTGGATGTATCCCATCGAAAGGTACATGTTATTCATAAATTTGATTTATACATGTTTTTAAATAAAATTTGCATGCTCTTAACATGCACTTGTTAACCTTGCAGACAACTTGGAGACTACAAGAAATATGTGCACAATAAATCTGCGCCTGAGGGGTGTATTGGTGAAGCTTACATTGCGTATGAGTGTGTAACGTACGCCAAGTTGTACTTGGGAGCGATGGAGGACCCCCCACAACATTCAAGTCGAGATGACCCCGAGTTCAACCTATCTATCGTCGCCAACTCTGTTGTACCATACGGAAGCTTCAAGAAGAAGGGTGTGGACAAGTTGCCTGACCATGAGGTAGGGATTGCCCACTGGTGGGTTCTAATAAACTGTCCGGAGGTACAATATTGGAAACGAACCCATCTTCACTGCAAGGAAGTTCGCGGTGATGTCGAGTACCACAACACGACGTTTGCAGACTATTTTCCACAATGGGTAAGTGTATAAATATATATATTAGATGGCTTTCTTTTATAGTTCCCTATTCTTTAATCATAAACACACCAACTGATTTGAGTTATATTTTTCAGCTGATGCAAGTGGCTGCGAGGGGTGGTCATACAAATTACTTAGAGGAATTGAGGCTGTTGTCGATGAAGCCGATATCTTCCACAGTCCGCCCAATGTGTGATGTCAACGGCGTTAAGTATATATGTGAAGCTAGAGACGGGGAACGCAAAACACACAATTGTGGGGTGATGGTCGACGGTGCAGAGGGGGGCGTGGATTTTTACAGTGTCCTACAGTCAGTTGTTGAACTCATTTATGGGAACCGCATGAAAGTCCACTTGTTCAAGTGTCGATGGTTTGATACTAGGCCGCACCGTGATAGGAGCACAATGTGCGACGATATTATATGCTTATGCCCTCGTTTATGCTTTGTTTAACTCTTATTTGTCTAAGATTGAGTCATAATGTAGTTAGTGTCAATTTTGGTAGAGTTTTGTGAAAAATGGTTAAGAATCCGAAAAATGACTAAGTTTGAGAAATCTGGAAAATAGTGTAAAATATGTCTTTTTTGTGATTTTGAGATGAATGAAACTATGATCTATCCTTGTCCAAATTCTATGAAATTTGGCGTGCTTAATATTCATATGCTGAGGAATGTTGTGTTAAAATTTCAGATCAATCGGAGTTCGGGAAGTCACCCAAAAGTTGGCTGCAAAACGGCAATCCGAGCATTCCAATCCAGGGACTTCCAGGATTTTCCTGGGACTGTGTCCCAACTTCGAAAAATCATTCCCGTCGACTCACAAGGATTTTTATCAAACTGTTTTCTGGGGAGATGGCCATATGTGTCTAGTTTATCTGAGACTTAGAATCGCATCAATCGGAGCTCCACGGATGGAGATATGCCGGAATTACTGCAACAAGGTCAAATCTGCCGATTCCAGGAACCTACTGCCCCCTTTTCGTGTTTTCTGTTTTTGATGGACCTAATGGTGCACAAGTGCATTTGTGAAGATGGTTCAAGCCTTATGAAGGGAAGAGGAAGACACTAGGCCATGGCATTGAAGAAAAATTGAAGAAAGAAGTTCTCCTAGTCACACTAGGAGAAGCTGCCGAATAGAGGCAGATTGTATGCCTTTGTGTGCTACCGGCAATTGGGGTATTTTTCGATGGACCAAGACATGTCAAATGAAGTCCAAGATCATACAAGAAGTCCATGAAGATGTGAAACCCAAGCCTTGAAGAAAAATTCAGAAAAAAAAGAAAACCTAATTGAACTATGAAAGGAAGGTTGCAAAACCTAATCCCATGAGGTTTTCTGAAATCTTTATGCTATAGGGACTGCCGGCAGCCTCTCTCCCTATCCTCTATATATACCCCCACTTTTCATTCTGAAATCGGATCTCATCTCTTGCAAAGCACTAGCCAAAACTCTACCAAATTTTCCTACCAAAGTTCTAACCCGAAACCCTAAAACACATAGTCACCGATTCCACCTATTCCACCACCATTCACCACCGATCCCATCACCTAGCCTAGCTGCTGCCGATCATCTTCCACCACACCAAGACGAAGCTCTCCAAGGTTTCTAAAGTGTGATCCATCCCTATGACTTGTGTTTTTAATTTCGGTTTAGTCACATATTGTTGTTATAAAAATACTTTGTTTCGTTTGGTTTTGTATGATGAACATGAGTTGCAATTTCCATTGAAATTTATGTTATGACTTTTACAAACAATTGCATGCTTGAATCGTATGTTAGATTAGGGCAGTAACATGTTCTTGTATTTTTAGTTTTTATTCGATTAGTTCTTGAATTTGTGCATAAAAATCAATGTTTACATGATGCTAGGGCCTTAGTACTTATGTAGATTGCGGTTTCATTCAACTTAATAATTTGGAATTGAGTTAGGCAACGATCGAACTGAATTCTAGGTTGTTAAAATCAAGGTTATTAATTCATGAACTTGCATGTTGATAGGATGAGTGACGCCATACCTAAAGATATGTCTCCAATTTATAGACTCTTGTGCGTAATTACTCTTTGTGTTTGTCTTCGACGTTGAGTGTTTTCAAACATGATTAGTATAATTTTAGGATTCTACGTTGAGTGTTTTCTAAATATTTAAGAAAGAGTCTAGTGATTAGATGACCGTTGAGGCTCTAATTGAAATTGGAATTGAATAGAGTCTAAGAAACTTGAATTAAATTGCCGAGTCTTGCATGATTCTTGTGTAATTTGTGTGTTTTGTGTTATGTGATGCGTGAGAGATGATGATCAAACTTGTATATAGTAGACCTAGGATTTTATTTTCTGTTTTTATGCCGTACCTAGTTTAGGGGCAGCATTGCTGCCGAACTCTTATACCCCCATATATGTGACGTTTGTGATGTATATATGTATATATGTTTGTCTAACAATTTCATATCTCAGGTACCCTTAATCCCCGGCCTAGAACGATCCCTACTTACTCATACTACTAACGATATTTTTGTAGGGTTATTATTGCATGCGAGCTTCGGCTCCCGTTCAATTTTTGGCGCCGTTGCCGGGGATTATAAAAGCTTGTTTTATGAATTTGTTGTGTATATAATATTGCTGGAAATTTTTGTTGTGAAGTTGTAAAGTTGTAAATTTTAAGTTTATTTTGGGATTTTGTAAAGTAGAAATATGCTTCGGCATGTAGAGTTTAAATTTTGGAAGTTGCATGATGTATAATGATGTATGTTGGTAATCACTTAGTTTAATTTCTAGGGAGTTGATAGTGTTGTGTATGTTTGAGTTTATTGTAGTTTCTAAAGTGTAACATGTAGGTGAAGCCTCTTTTGTTGATCATAACCAAAACCCTTCATATGAATGGTGCTTTGTCGGAGGGCGTTTCTATGTAGATTGGGAAACGCGGGATACTTCCCCCCCACGCATATAAGCGTTTCTTCGGTAATAGTATTACTTCTATGAGGTTGAGGGCGGTTTTAATCAACACTTGAGACCGCTAGGGATCCGTGTTTGTTTTACAAAGTATGGGGAAGTTAATATCATAGATATGGTTCTCAGGTTTGTTTAACTGGATCTCAAGGCCCATAGACTGATGTTCATTCTCGGTGAGTGAGTCGATAGGGGGTTCGCCCTCCGTGGTGTCCAACAACGAGTCCTGCCTGGTTCCTGTAGGGGGTTCGCCCTCCGTGATTTTAATGACCATTGAAACGTAAAATCCGCACGACCTAGTCAACAGCTTGTGCCGAAGCATCACCTCACTTTAGACGCTAGAACATAACTTGACATATGTGGCCTATTTTCTTCAAAGATAAAACATGTTGTGTGGTTCAAACTCTTGAGGTATATCGGATTAAGCATGATACTACCGGGGGCTGTATCAGTCCATTGCACCGTTATCTCCTCTGCTCCACGTACTTCGAGAGTTAGAACAAATTTAAAAGAAATTAGACTTAGCGATTACATGATCATGAACGTTCCAACTTTTGATCTCTTATTGCCGAACCATGTTTGTTCTTTGCCGAAATTTTGTATGTTTGCCGAATGTGTATATGTGTTATGGTTTGAAATTTGTTGTGTAATCGCCAATGCCGTGGCTTGTAATGATGTATATTCTTGCTTTCTATTTCTTTACGATGTTCTAACTTGTTTAAATGTTGCAAATTTCAGAAATAGTGCATGTCCGAATCTAGTATTTGGACAAGAGATCTTCAAGGCCGTTTGCAACGTTTAGACCAAGAACTCGCTATTGCTCGTTTTGTGCCATTACCACCATCGTCACCAACCAGTTCATCAGTATCATCATCCTTGCCAAGTTCACCATCTGTAGTGTCATCATCGTGTGATCTTCAGAATCCAGAATTTGAAGCTTTTGCCGAATTAGAAGAAGAAGAAGATATCATGGCATCAATCAGATCACAGAATGGTCATGTTGCTGGAGCTGGAGTTGCTCCTTCTAATATTACTTATCCTCCCTTGGAAACTGACAAGACTGGAGAGATTGAATTGAGGAGTGGATTCCTCCATAAGCTGAAGTCATTTTATGGGATGCCGAGTGAGGACCCTAATAAGCATCTACAGTGGTTTAACTTCACTACGGAGTCTATGTGTCCAAGAGGGACCGATTTGCAACACTTCAAGATGAAGGCATTTCCGTTTTCTCTAGAAGATCAAGCGAAGGAGTGGTTGTTTGAGGTGCCTAGTGGTCGTATCGTTTCGTGGAGTACTATGATGGATGAGTTTTTGCTCAAGTACTTTCCTGCTTCACGTATCACTGATCTGAGGAAGCAAATTACAAGTGTGAAGCAAGTCGGAGATGAGACTTTCTTCGACTACTACAAGAGGTTCAAGTCCCTAGTTTCTTTGTGTCCATCGCATGGCATTAGCGATGGACTCTTGCTACAATATTTCTATGAGGGATTGCGCGTCATGGAGAGAGAGTTTCTTGACTCGGCCGCGGGAGGTAGCTTTTTGGAGTTAAATGCCGGAGCGGCAAGAAGTTTGTTGGAAGTTCGTGCTTTGAACAACCAACAATTTGGCATGGCACGAGGGAATGTGCAAAGGAGTGAAAAAGTGCATGAGACGTCTTCGAGCTCAAAGTTAGAAGAGAAAGTGGACAAGCTTACCGACTTGGTGAGTAATTTGATGAAGAAGCGTGCTAGTGTATGTGGAATTTGCACCGAGGGCCATGAGACCGAACAATGCCCTCAATTTGGAGTTAATGAGGGAGTTGAGGAGTGCAATGCCATTGGCTTTCAAGGAGGCCAACGTTTTGGAAATTTCAATCCAAGGTTCAATGACCATCCAAACTTTCGATGGGCAAACAATGATAACATGCTTAGGGCACCTATGCAACCAAGAGAGGGAGGAGCACCATTTGCACCGAGGCCACCATCTGTGCCTCGGCAACCTTATATGCCGAACCAAGGAAATTTTGGAGCCTTGCCGAACCAAGCACAAGCCGTGCCGTACCAAAGCCAAGCATTGCCAAGCCAAGGCCAAGCTTCGCCAAGTAATCCTAACTATGATGCTTTGATTCAATCTTTGTCTAGTGCTACTGAAGCATTACTCGCGGGGAAACAAAATCATCAAAAGGACATTGGTGAGCTCAAGACTCAAATGGGGCAAGTTGTGGATTTCATGGGAAGATTCAATGAGCAAGGAAAGTTGCCAAGCAATACTATTCCAAATCCGAGGAACGAGCAAACCAAAGTGATTCAAACTCGAAGCGGAAGAGAGTTGTTTCCTCCAACAAGTCCAAAGAAGAAGCGAGTGACTTTCAAAGGCATTGGGGATGAAGAGAGGGTTGCCGGCCATGATAATGCCGGCAGCCATATGCATGAAGTCGAGAGGGAGACTGCCGGCCATGATGATGCCGGAAACAATGCTGCCGAGAAGAGGAGCCGAGCTGCCGTGCATGGTAGTGATGCCGGCCATGGTATACAAGACAAAGGGCTTCATAACGAGCTTGAGTACGATCCCGCCACATCCAAGAATGAGGTGTTGCCGAGCCAAGCAAGTAAGGGAGGTGTGTCATCATCAAGCATCCCATTCCCTTCACGTTTTGCTAGAACAAAGAAGGACAAGTCCGATGAAGAGGTGTTGGAGATTTTCCGGAAAGTGCAAGTCAACATTCCTTTGTTGGAGTGCATTAAGCAAGTGCCGAAGTATGCTAAGTTCTTGAAGGAGCTTTGCACGGCAAGGAGGCATACGAGGGAGACTCGTGTGGTGACCATGAGCGAGACGGTGTCGGCCGTTATTCAAAGAAAGTTGCCACCAAAGATGAAGGATCCGGGAAGCTTCAATGTGCCTTGTGTCATAGGCAATACACGATTTGAGGATGTTATGTTGGATTTGGGAGCATCGATCAATGTCATGCCACTCAATGTGTATCAAACGTTGAGTATAGGGCCTCTCAAGAAGGATAATGTCATCATTCAACTTGCGGATCGCTCAAGCAAATATCCGGAGGGCTATGTAGAGGATGTGTTGGTGCAAGTCAACCAATTAATATTTCCCGCCGATTTTTATGTGGTTGAGATGGAGGATTCGCCGATCAACAACACTCAATTGCTTTTAGGGCGACCATTCATGAGGACCGCGCGCACAAAGATAGATGTGGCCGAGGGCAACCTAACTATGGAGTTTGATGGTGAGGTGATAAAGTTCAATGTGTTTGATGCCATGAAATTCCCCAATGTTGATTTGAAGGAGGGTTGTGCCATTGATGTTTTGGAGGAGGTCGAGCAAGTTATGTCGACCTCGCTCGACGCATAGCAATTAGCGATTGAGCAAGGGGTCGGATTTGACAAGAGGGGAGAAAGAGTTATGAAGGGAACCGAGCCAAGCCATGCCCTGCAAGATAGGGCCGAGCCAAGCAGTCATGCCGAGCAAGGGAGTACCACGGCAGCCATATATGCCGAGCCATACACAATGCTGCCGAGAGTTAGTGAAGTGGCTGCCGAGCTTGATGCCACACCACTGTATCTGAGGAACTCGTTCTTGTCAATTCCAAGTGCCACAACAAAATTCCGACCAAGTGTGGAAGAGGCCCCAAAGTTAGAACTTAAAGAACTCCCTAGTCACTTAAAGTATGTTTATCTTGGAGAAGGAGACACACTACCGGTGATTGTGTCTTCAATGCTTAGTGAGAAGCAAGAGGTAGATTTGATACGTGTGCTTAAGAAGTATAAGACCGCCATAGGTTGGACCTTAGCGGATATCAAGGGAATAAGCCCTACTACTTGTGTTCATCGTATTTTGTTAGAAGAAGGAGCTAAGCCGACAAAGGAAGCTCAACGTCGACTTCACCCTCCCATGATGAAAGTTGTTAAAGAAGAAATTATCAAGTTGCTTGATTGTGGGGTGATCTACCCAATTTCGGATAGTAAGTGGATATCTCCCGTGCAAGTAATGCCGAAGAAGAGTGGTGTAACGGTTGTCAAGAATGAGAAAAATGAACTTGTGCCACAAAGACTTGTAACCGGTCATCGTATGTGCATCGATTATAGGAAGCTCAACGCTACAACAAGGAAGGATCACATGCCTTTGCCGTTTATGGATCAAATGTTAGAGAGGTTGGCCGGTCATTCTTACTATTGCTTTCTTGATGGATATAGTGGCTACAATCAAATCATGATACACCCGGATGATCAAGAGAAGACCACTTTTACTTGTCCATTTGGCACGTTTGCTTATCGGCGGATGCCATTCGGACTTTGCAACGCACCCGGCACTTTTCAAAGATGTATGTATGCTATCTTCTCGGATTTTATTGAAGACATTATCGAAGTGTTTATGGATGACTTTAGTGTGTATGGAAGTACCTTCGATGCATGTTTGGGGAACTTGGAGAAGATACTTGAGAGGTGTGTAAAGACAAATCTTGTGCTCAATTGGGAGAAGTGTCACTTCATGGTCACGCAAGGTATTGTTTTAGGGCACATAATTTCGGCAAGAGGCTTAGAAGTTGACAAAGCCAAGGTGGAGCTCATACAAGCATTGCCGAGCCCTAGGTGTGTGAAAGATGTAAGAAGTTTTCTTGGCCATGCGGGGTTTTATCGACGATTTATTAAGGACTTCTCTTCAATTGCCAAGCCATTAAGCAACTTGTTACAAAAGGAGGTGACGTTTGAGTGGACAAAGGCGTGTGAGGAAGCATTTTGCCGATTGAAAGCTTGCTTGTGTACGGCACCAATACTTGTATCCCCTAATTGGGACGAGCCATTTGAGTTGATGTGTGATGCTAGTGATTATGCACTTGGAGCGGTACTTGGACAACGAATTGAGAAGAAGCCATGCGCCATTTACTATGCTTCAAGGACTCTCAACGATGCTCAACTCAATTACACAACAACGGAGAAGGAACTCTTAGCGGTAATCTTTGCTTTGGAAAAATTTCGATCATATCTTTTGAATTCCAAAGTCATTGTTTATAGTGATCATGCCGCTTTGAGATATCTTATGACGAAGAAGGATGCTAAGCCGCGGCTTATTCGATGGATTCTTTTACTTCAAGAGTTCGATATTGAGATTAAGGATAAGAAAGGAGTAGAGAATGTTGTGGCCGATCATTTGAGTCGCCTTGTTCATGAGGAGGATCGGCTGCCCCTATTAGAGTCCTTTCCGGATGAGCAACTTTTTCGACTTGAAGTACATGAGCCTTGGTATGCCGACATTGCCAATTTTCTAGCCACAAACCGATTTCCTAAAGAATTGCCGAGCCACCAACAACAAAGAATAAGGAAGCAAGCTCGACACTTCTTGTGGGATGATCCGTACTTATGGAGGCAATGTGGTGATCAAGTTATTAGAAGATGTGTGCCGGAGAATGAGCATCGATCCATCCTTTCTTTTTGTCATAGCGAAGCTTGTGGTGGACATTTTGGACCAAAGAAGACGGCTTTGAAGGTACTTAATTGTGGTTTCTTTTGGCCTACGATTTTTAAAGATGCATTCATGTTTTGCAAAGCATGTGATAGATGCCAAAGAATGGGGAACATTGGAGCTAGAGACCAAATGCCGCTCACGCCTATCATTGAGGTTGAGATTTTCGATTTATGGGGTATTGATTTCATGGGACCGTTTCTTTCAAGTAAGGGCTTTCTCTACATATTGCTTGCGGTTGATTATGTGTCAAAGTGGATTGAAGCCAAGGCTACACGCACCAATGATGCCAAGGTGGTAGCCAAGTTTCTCAAGACCAACATCTTTTCACGTTTTGGAGTTCCAAGAGTCTTGATTAGCGATGGAGGATCCCATTTTTGTAACCGCACCATTGAAGCCTTATTGATCGAGGAAGTATGGAGTCACACATAAGGTTTCTACACCTTATCATCCCCAAACAAGTGGCATGGCCGAGGTGAGTAATCGAGAGATCAAGCAAATTTTGGAGAAAACCGTTGGACCTTCAAGGAAGGATTGGAGTGATCGTCTCGATGATGCTTTATGGGCTTATAGGACTGCGTACAAGGCACCGATAGGTATGTCTCCTTTTCGGTTAGTTTATGGCAAAGCATGTCACTTACCGGTTGAGCTAGAACATAAGGCATGGTGGGCAATCAAGGCCTTCAACATGAACATTGATGATGCCGGTCTTCATAGAAAGCTTCAACTCAACGAACTTGAGGAAATCCGTAATGAAGCCTATGATGCCACATGGATTTACAAGGAGAAAACACGTGCCTACCATAACAAGATGATCCGTGGTAAGAAGTTTGAAGTTGGACAACATGTGCTTCTATTTCATTCTTGCCTTAGACTTTTTCCCGGAAAGTTACGCTCTCGTTGGATTGGCCCTTTTGTCATTGCTCGTGTGTTCCCTCATGGAGCCGTGGAAATTCACGATTTGCAAACCCACAAGACTTTCAAGGTTAATGGCCATCGCCTCAAGCATTACCATGCACCTTTCGATGCATGTGAGGACACAATCGTCCTTGGAGACACCCCTCAAGCCGAGCTGCCTTCACAAGCACATGATGAAGCCTCGCCACAAGCAAACAAAGAGGCTGCCGGACCTGCAATTGCCGGCAGCATCACAACAAGGCCGGACATGGACGCACCCGATA
This sequence comes from Potentilla sterilis, assembly GCA_963682095.1. Lineage (NCBI taxonomy): Eukaryota > Viridiplantae > Streptophyta > Magnoliopsida > Rosales > Rosaceae > Potentilla > Potentilla sterilis. The sequence goes on from OY821764.1 coordinate 2,093,747, forward strand.
CCGCCATACCGGACACACACCATGAAACCGTGCAACCGGACCTCCTTTTTGCTGCAGCCGATCACTCTGCCGGACCTGCCATTGCCGGCAGGACTGATGTTTTGATGCATGAGGTGCCGCACAACCTAGCTGCACCCTCGGATACGCCGGATACGCCAGCAGATGAGCCGGACACGCTACACGAATCGGATACGCCAAACAGGGCCGGATCGGATACAACTTGCAATGAGCTTCTCCTCGATCTTCTTCTTGCTGATTTGAGTTGCTTTGGAGCACGATGAACACATGCAACACGGTGAAAAGTCTAGACTATGGACTATAAACACAAAGCGCTACTTGGGAGGCAACCCATGTCGATCAAAGAAAAGTGAAGGAGCCATCACCGAGAGTTTGAAATTTCTTAACCCTTCTCTTTGTCTTTGATTTGTGATGATTTGTTGGAATGTGTTAGACTATTGCATGCTTAGGAAATTCATTGATATTGTTTTGTGCTTACATTGAGGACAATGTAATTTTCTAAGTGTGGGGTGGGATAACGTATTCCGTTTTTGTTTTTGTTTTTGTGTGCTTAGTTTAGAAAAGAAAAATTCAGAAAAATGTTCCACAAAAATAGAGTGTTTAAATTGTTTGTTTCGAGTCTTAGGATGCCCCTAATATGTCAATGATGTTTTTCTCCTCTTTGCATACATAGATGATGGTTGTGCATACAATTGAAATTGTGAGTTTCATGGATTTTGTGCATTGGTAGGAGCATGTAGGACTTGTTGATTAATGAAGCATGCATGTTTTAGCTAGTTTATTTCGAAATTAACCTATGTGAGCTTTTGAGCCAATTTGCTTTCTTCTTGAGCGGTAAAAAGATAAAATTCGATAGATTTGTAGGAAGCATGAAACCTCATAATTCTTTGATTATTCGATGACTATGTGCCATAGCTTTTAATGAACTCTAGTATGCTAGAACTTACTCTTGTTGATTTTCAAAACGCTTTTAATCATAAAATACCTTGATTTTGAATATGATTGAATAAAGATCATTTAGGTTTACCACCAAAGCCAAATAAAGCATGAGCCCTATTGGAGCCCGTCGTGGGACACCTTAGTAAACCCCTTTGAGCCTATGTTGAGCCTTTTCTTTCATCACCCTTAAACACTTTCCAGGAACTTAGTATAGTGATGCCTCTACCTTGTGTCTCGACAAAGCTTGATTTTTGAAAGCGTTTTCGCGTGTGTGATGAAGAAGAACAAGTGTGGGGTAGACTTAGCCATGAATTTATATGAAAAATGTATGCCGTGTCTTAGGAAAAGAAAAGAGAAAAAGTGTGCTCGGAATCAAAAAGAAAAATAAAAGAAAACCGAGAGCAAACAAAGAAATAGAGTAAGGCACGGCATAGAAAAGAAAATTTTGTGTATGGCTATTGTCGAGATTTTTGTTGTAATGTTTTATGGAAAGAAAAGAATGAAGTATGGGTCCAACAAGATGAAATTTGACATTTTCAGCGAGAAGACATAAGGAGATTCGAGCTTTGCTAAAGCGCACGGTGACGTTTTGAGCCTCCTTATCCAAATATCGAATACCTCTTAGCCTAGCCCCATTACAACCTTTGTGATTGATCTTTTTCATGATTCTTAAGATGGTTAAATTTGATTGTGGAGATTATCCCAAGAGTAAGCATATGGTTTTGGTTCATTGGTGCATATAGTTATCATATGAGGTTTTTCCATAAGATTTCACAAAGTGCTTTCGTTTCTTTGATATATGCAAGTCACTCTTTGTAATTCATTATCTTTCGCTTGCATATACTATTGAGTGAATAGCCATGCTTCGAGAGAAAAGAAGAGAGTATGCCTAGTGAGGTGATTTGAATTAGCTTTTAACATGTTTACATGCTTACCTTTTGCTCTTATATGTTCATATTGATGTCACATGTTCATGAAGCTTGGAATTTTCGTGCTTAGCATTCTCATGCATTAACTTGAAAGCTATGTGTACATACGAGCCTGAGACAAATTGTTAGGGGCAATAGTTTGTTTAGAGTCGTAGTGTAATTTAGTTTGCTAAGGGACTAGCAAAGGATAAGTGTGGGGTAGTTGATAGGAGCACAATGTGCGACGATATTATATGCTTATGCCCTCGTTTATACTTTGTTTAACCCTTATTTGTCTAAGATTGAGTCATAATGTAGTTAGTGTCAATTTTGGTAGAGTTTTGTGAAAAATGGTTAAGAATCCGAAAAATGACCAAGTTTGAGAAATCTGGAAAATAGTGTAAAATATGTCTTTTTTGTGATTTTGAGATGAATGAAACTATGATCTATCCTTGTCCAAATTCTATGAAATTTGGCGTGCTTAATATTCATATGCTGAGGAATGTTGTGTTAAAATTTCAGATCAATCGGAGTTCGGGAAGTCACCCAAAAGTTGGCTGCAAAACGGCAATCCGAGCATTCCAATCCAGGGACTTCCAGGATTTTCCTGGGACTGTGTCCCAACTTCGAAAAATCATTCCCGTCGACTCACAAGGATTTTTATCAAACTGTTTTCTGGGGAGATGGCCATATGTGTCTAGTTTATCTGAGACTTAGAATCGCATCAATCGGAGCTCCACGGATGGAGATATGCCGGAATTACTGCAACAAGGTCAAATCTGCCGATTCCAGGAACCTACTGCCCCCTTTTCGTGTTTTCTGTTTTTGATGGACCTAATGGTGCACAAGTGCATTTGTGAAGATGGTTCAAGCCTTATGAAGGGAAGAGGAAGACACTAGGCCATGGCATTGAAGAAAAATTGAAGAAAGAAGTTCTCCTAGTCACACTAGGAGAAGCTGCCGAATAGAGGCAGATTGTATGCCTTTGTGTGCTACCGGCAATTGGGGTATTTTTCGATGGACCAAGACATGTCAAATGAAGTCCAAGATCATACAAGAAGTCCATGAAGATGTGAAGCCCAAGCCTTGAAGAAAAATTCAGAAAAAAAAGAAAACCTAATTGAACTATGAAAGGAAGGTTGCAAAACCTAATCCCATGAGGTTTTCTGAAATCTTTATGCTATAGGGACTGCCGGCAGCCTCTCTCCCTATCCTCTATATATACCCCCACTTTTCATTCTGAAATCGGATCTCATCTCTTGCAAAGCACTAGCCAAAACTCTACCAAATTTTCCTACCAAAGTTCTAACCCGAAACCCTAAAACACATAGTCACCGATTCCACCTATTCCACCACCATTCACCACCGATCCCATCACCTAGCCTAGCTGCTGCCGATCATCTTCCACCACACCAAGACGAAGCTCTCCAAGGTTTCTAAAGTGTGATCCATCCCTATGACTTGTGTTTTTAATTTCGGTTTAGTCACATATTGTTGTTATAAAAATACTTTGTTTCGTTTGGTTTTGTATGATGAACATGAGTTGCAATTTCCATTGAAATTTATGTTATGACTTTTACAAACAATTGCATGCTTGAATCGTATGTTAGATTAGGGCAGTAACATGTTCTTGTATTTTTAGTTTTTATTCGATTAGTTCTTGAATTTGTGCATAAAAATCAATGTTTACATGATGCTAGGGCCTTAGTACTTATGTAGATTGCGGTTTCATTCAACTTAATAATTTGGAATTGAGTTAGGCAACGATCGAACTGAATTCTAGGTTGTTAAAATCAAGGTTATTAATTCATGAACTTGCATGTTGATAGGATGAGTGACGCCATACCTAAAGATATGTCTCCAATTTATAGACTCTTGTGCGTAATTACTCTTTGTGTTTGTCTTCGACGTTGAGTGTTTTCAAACATGATTAGTATAATTTTAGGATTCTACGTTGAGTGTTTTCTAAATATTTAAGAAAGAGTCTAGTGATTAGATGACCGTTGAGGCTCTAATTGAAATTGGAATTGAATAGAGTCTAAGAAACTTGAATTAAATTGCCGAGTCTTGCATGATTCTTGTGTAATTTGTGTGTTTTGTGTTATGTGATGCGTGAGAGATGATGATCAAACTTGTATATAGTAGACCTAGGATTTTATTTTCTGTTTTTATGCTGTACCTAGTTTAGGGGCAGCATTGCTGCCGAACTCTTATACCCCCATATATGTGACGTTTGTGATGTATATATGTATATATGTTTGTCTAACAATTTCATATCTCAGGTACCCTTAATCCCCGGCCTAGAACGATCCCTACTTACTCATACTACTAACGATATTTTTGTAGGGTTATTATTGCATGCGAGCTTCGGCTCCCGTTCACACCGCATACGGATCGATTAGTACGGCATACTTTCGGTGAATACCGCCACTAGTGTGTATGAAGATGACCCCTTTGTTTTCGCCACAGCGGCCAAAAAGGTCTTTTATCTTGACGATCCATTGAACAAAGGCACGTGGAAGGTAGTTAACCATGTGTCTCAGCGAGACATATACAGTGCTACCACACTTGGTGTGAGCACAGAGTGTCAAGAAGCGACCGCATACCAAGAGCCGGACGCCGGCGACATTCCGGAATCCTCCACCATCCGCGATAATAATGTGACGCCGGGCAGAGTGGTTCGACTTCCTAGGGGTCAGGTGCCCATGTATGACGTTAATCCGAATCGTCTATATCAGGCAGACGATGACTCAGACGACGAGTACGAGCACCGGTTGCCAGATATTAACTACTATATTACGTCTGACTCAAGTGATGAGGATGATTCTGATTATCATCCTTAGTATACTATTTATGTATGTATTTGTGTACGATGGTGCATGCATGTATGAATACATTTTTCGTCCTTAATTACCGTTTTTCGAGTTTATGGGAAATTGTATTGAATTGTTTGTGCGATGTTCAGGAATTTATCAGGTGAAATAGGCAATTTTCAGGCCCTAAATGTTGCCGGCATCGGCTAACAACAAAATGTTGAAGGTCGTCGGCTAAAGTATAGCAGACGACCTGTAATTCGTCGGCTATAACCCCTGGCCCGGATGTTGACCGAAACCATTGGTTGATCCTTCAAATGCAAAAGTGTCGTGAAATAAGATACGACCGAAATATTGAAATACGTCTACGGTTGAAAAATGGGAAGATTCCGACAAAATCTGTGTGCCGAATGTTGCGGTTAGCTGTTTTTTACTTCCGTTTTCCTATGGGTAGCCTGACGGTCGGTAAAAATTTTGAGGAAAATTTTTATACGATTAGTTGCGTCTCATCGATCTGAAACTATTCTCTGTTGAAGGTCAGGCAAAAAAACGTCATTTAGACGGGCCAATTTCCGTTTTAAAGCGTTTAGAGGTTTGACTTTGCAGTTTGACCGTACCGATCGAGCCTTTAACGTTGTCAGATGTAGTTGGAATTTTTTTCATACATGTATTTAATCTTAACGGTGATATCTGATGGTTGGAATAGATTTTCCAAACTTTTAGATTCGAAATCGGAACATATGCACTAATGTTCCTTAACTTGTTTACTAAGTGTTTAAGTGAATGTATAGTTTCAAATAGTTTCAAATAGTTACTATACGTAGACCCTTCAAATGCAAAAGTGTCGTGAAATAAGATACGGCCGAAATATTGAAATACGTCTACGGTTGAAAAATGGGAAGATTCCGACAAAATCTGTGTGCCGAATGTTGCGGTTAGCTGTTTTTTACTTCCGTTTTCCTATGGGTAGCCTGACGGTCGGTAAAAATTTTGAGGAAAATTTTTATACGATTAGTTGCGTCTCATCGATCTGAAACTATTCTCTGTTGAAGGTCAGGCAAAAAAACGTCATTTAGACCGGCCAATTGCCGTTTTAAATCGTTTAGAGGTTTGACATTGTAGTTTGACCAAAGAATAGCCGACGACATACTTAACTTCGTCGGCTAAACTCTTGCGATCCGCGCCGTTTCATTGTCCGCCGTTGGATGGGCGAGATCTGACGGCTGCTGAGAGCGTGAAGTATAGCCGACGAGATTCATATTATAGCCGACGAGATTCATATTATAGGCGACGAAATCCATACTTCGTCGGCTATAACCGGCCCGCAAAGCCCAACTTCGGCCCGACCCGGATTTCGGGTCAGAGTATAGCCGATGAATTTCGTCGGCTATGACTATAGCCGACGAATTAAAATTAAATCGTCGGCTATAGTCCTTCGATTTAAACCGAAACAGAGGCGCCTCTCCCTCATTTTCCCGAGTTCAACCGAAATCCCTAATCGCCTAAACCCCTCCCCGACGCCGACCGACCACCTGCTAGCCTCCCCGATGCCGACCGACCCTCCCCGGCCCTACCCGACCCCTCCCCGCCCCGTCCCCGTGCTTCCCGACCCCTCCCCGACCCGAACCGCATACGGATCGATCCCCTCTAGCAGCCGCCCCTAGCCGCCGTCGCCGCCGCACCGCACCACCGGTCCTCGTTCAGACTGCACCACCATGTCAGGTAGTCCCGATCGAGCCTCATTTAGGGTTTTTATTAATTTTGTGGAATTTTGTGGAATTTATATACTAATTTTGTGGATTTTTTGTTAAATTTAGGGTTTTTATATACTAATTGTGGAATTTTGTGGAATTTATATACTAGTATACTAATTTATATACTAATTTATATATAATTAGGTATAAATATATTTAGGTATATATATAATTAGGTATATATATATTTAATGAAGTTTTTTATTTTTGTGTGAAATTTATGGAATTTTGTGGAATTTTGTTTAATTTTGTGGAATTAACAAGAATTTTTAGGAGGGTATATATATATCTATATATATATATTTCGGAATATATATATATATATATATATATAATTAGGTATAAATATATTTAGGTATATATATAATTAGGTATATATATATTTAATGAAGTTTTTTATTTTTGTGTGAAATTTATGGAATTTTGTGGAATTTTGTTTAATTTTGTGGAATTAACAAGAATTTTTAGGAGGATATATATATCTATATATATATATATTTCGGAATATATATATATATATATATAATTAGGTATAAATATATTTAGGTATATATATAATTAGGTATATATATATTTAATGAAGTTTTTTATTTTTTTGTGAAATTTAAGGAATTTTGTGGATTTTTTTTTTAATTTTGTGGAATTAACAAGATTTTTTAGGAGGATATACATATATATATATATATATCTATATATATATATTTCGGAATATATATATATAATTAGGTATAAATATATTTAGGTATATATATAATTAAGTATATATACATTGAATGAAGTTTTAATTTTTTTGTGGAATTTTTGTGTAATTTATGGAATTTATATACTAATTGTGCAGGAAACCGCCGCGCTGTAGACCGATGGCTTGCCAGACCGACCGAGAGCGACCCCGACGCTCAGGCAGGACCCAGTCGTGGGGGGAGCGGATTCAGCGGTCGTCGGGGCCTACGCTGGCCTATGAGTCGACGAGAGGAGACCTTGATGGGATTGACCCCGAGCGATCCACGTGGGGGCTCCTCGTATGAGTCGACGGGAGCGGGCCCAACCTCGAGTGTCGGAGGAGGACGCAGAGCCGCATCCTCCAGACCCCAGTGCACTTCAGCACTGTTCCAGGATCGGCAGCCGACCCCACCGCGCGCCGATCTGGCCCCTCCAGACATGCTCCCTGTCCCCCCGGAGCGACAGGGCCCACCGTCAGGGGGATCAGGCCCCTCAGGGTCCACGCCCCGTATGTCTCCGCCATCGGGGATGTACCTGGTCCAGTTCCTCCCTGCCATCCCCGAGTACGACGCTAGGGGGAGGCAGATTTGGCGGCACGACCGGCCGCACGAGATTCCCTGGGAGGAGGCCTACGTCTACAGACCTTTCGACTCAGAGGACTGCCGCGGCCTGTGGTGTGTTCGTGAGAAGGACAAGCAGTACAACGACGCAGGTAATTGGTTAGTTTAATTAATTATTTAGATTGTTTAATTAATTATTTAATTAGTTAGTTTAAATAATTATTTAACTATGTATTCATTTTAATTATGAAACAGGCGTCCTCGTAAATAAACCCGCGGGGACGAGACGGACCAGAGGGCCAGCGAACATGTCGACCCTGGAGAGGGAGCTCACCGGTGGGATCAGGGAGATCCTGCCCGGTCCCGGTGAGGATGGACGCCCGATCGAGAGGAGAGACACCACCACCAAGTATATCAACGCGACGGGCATGCTCGTGCGGGACAGGGTCCCACTGTTGTGGCCCGACTGGGGCTCTGTGCCCGATGACATCAAGGCGCGAGTGTACAATGCACTGTCGGTGAGTTAAATCGTATTTTTATTATAGAAAATAAACATTTATGAATTCAGTCCTTATAACTATATAAAAATATTTTCTAATTAATTTATAATATTGCAGCAATGGTTTAGAGTCCATCCTACCTTGGACTGGTGGAGAGACGAGCAGCTGAAGAACAGGTTATGTGTTTCGCGTTATTTTACTATCATACTATTTATTGGCAGTGTACGAATATATCTAACAGTTGTGTTTTGTTAATATAGGTACTCCGAGTGGAAGAATGAGCTGTCGACGCACTACATGACGTACCATGTGGAGCAGGGCTTGGGGCGAGGTGCAACCCCCCACGAGTTCCGGTACAGGGAGTATGAGTGGCTATGGCTGGTAGCCTACTTCGGGAGCGACAGGGTCTCGGTAAGAAAATTTAGCCTGCTAGTATATAACTTTTTACTGTTATTTAATAATTAAATTATGTAGTTACTTAATTAAATTAATTAGTTAGTTAGTTATTAGTTATTAAATTAAGTTAGTTAGTTAGTTACATAGTTAGTTAGTTCGTTACTAAATTAAATTAAATTAAATTAAATTAGGTAGTTAGTAAGTTAGTTAGTTACTAAATTAAATTAGTTAGTTAAGTAGTTACTAATTAAATTAAATTAGTTAGTAACTAAATTAGTTAATAATTTTATTTTGGTTAGTTCCTAATATTTTAATTTAGTTACTAATTTATATTTGCGTTTATATGTTCGTTCTTATAATACAGAAAATCTCGAAGACGAACAGCGACAACCGCAAGAGGAACGAGCACCCCCACCACGGCGGCGCCCGCTCCTGGAGGCAGTGGGCAGAGATTGCGAGGAGGGACCGACCGCTGAGGCCGTTGTTGTGGATTCATGCGCAGATGTATCCGGGGCGTCCCGACCAAGTGGTAAGTATTCGCCCATCTTCAATAAAAGTGTTTCATTAAATTAATTTTTTTTTTTTATTAATTCGTTTATTATATTTTCTTGTCAATTAGGCGGAAATAGATGCGGAGACCGACGCGATCACCTTCGGGATCGCGCGAGACACCCTGGGGGAAGGGGCGTCCGACGAGGCGATCGCGGAGTTTGCCTCCACGATCGACACCCTTAGCCGCGCTTGGCCTCTCAGATCATGCACGCGGCGGTAGGGACGGGCAACAACTACTTCTACCAGAGAGGCCTAGGCGCGGCGGGAGATGGGGTACTCAAGTACACGCCGGCCAATCCCAGCACGCAGCGTGCGGCTTCGACGAGAGGAGACTTGCAGACACAGCTGCAGAGGACGCAGGCGGAGTTGGCGAGGGCGGTGGAGGCGCTCCAGCAGGTGGAGTTGGCGAGGGCCGCGGAGGCTTCGGCGCAGCAGGCCAGAGACGCATCTGTGGCGGAGATGTACCGATGGATGCAGCAATCTTGGGAGGCCCAGCAAGCTGGACTCCAGCCCCCGCCTCCGCCACCGATGCCCCAGTTCGTCGTCCCCACTCCCCCCCCGCATCGGAGTACGCTAGGCGATCAGGGTAGCCATAGCCACCAGAACTCGAACGATCCCGTCGACGAAGCTACGCGTTTAGGGGGTGATGATGAGTAGATGACTAGTTAGGGGGTTAATTTGTACAGTAGGTAGGATATTAGGGAAGGATTGATGTGGATATTTGTTGGATATTTGGATGTTTGTTCGTGGATTTTCTGCAGCCAAACCGAAGACGAAGTGAAATTGGGCCCGAGTTAAATTTTTAAATTTTTTTAAATATTTATGGGTTATAGCCGACGAAATGGACCATATTTCGTCGGCTATACCCTCCCGGCTTCTGGCAAAGAAAAGCCGTTCCTGGTACCGGCGATTGTTATAGCCGACGATTAATTCGTCGGCTATGCCGGACGTATAGCCGACGATAGTGTCGTCGGCTATACTTTAGGGTTAGGGGCAATTACGTAATTGTTGAAGCCGACGATTCTGTCGTCGGCAATGTTCGAAGTATAGCCGACGACACTTTATTCGTCGGCTATACCGCGTGTTTTATAAGCCGACGACTTACCCTGAGTGTCGACGATTTATAGTATAGCCGACGGAGCAGTCCCGACGAGACAATAACCGACGATACTTCGTCGGCTATGAGTATAGCCGACGATTTAATGAAAACGGCCGACGAGATGGCGTCGTCGGCTATAACCCCTTTTCTGGTAGTGTGCCATCCCCGGTTCCCGGGCCCCATCATAAGTAAGACATGCATGAACGCGGGAACAGGTGTCCATGTTTTGTTCCCTGGCCCTAGGCTGGGTCCAGGAGTGTTGGATGCGTGTCAGGGGACCTGGGTAGCCTCTCTATGGCTACTGTTAACAAAGTCCCCCAAGTTCCCGGTTAAGTGTAATCTTGAATGGGGACTTAAATCTGTCTTGTCTTGCAGGCCCACGGACCCGTTGGGATATGAACCCACTGGTGCCCAAGTCCCCCAAGTCCACGTTTAAGAATGGACTTGGCTGAGCGTTCGAATAAACCTACCACTACCAGATACGGCCGAATAGCCGACGAAAATTTTTTCGTCGGCCATTCCATTTTTTCGTCGGCTATACCCTCTGCCGACGAAAATTTCGTCGGCCATAAGTCGTCGGTAATACGCCGTCGGTAATACCAATGGCCGACGAAAAAAAAAATTTCGTCGGCTATAGTTAAGTATGGCCGACGAGTCCAAAAATTCGTCGGGCAAACGTGGGTGAAATAGCCGACGAATTTCGTCGGGTATTTTTGAGTATGGCCGACGAAATCCATTAAGTATGGCCGACGATTTAATAGAATTTCGTCGGCTATGGTGTTTTAACTATAGCCGACGATTTAATAAAATTTCGTCGGCTATGGTGTTTTAACTATAGCCGACGATTTAATAAAATTTCGTCGGCTATTGTGTTTTAACTATAGCCGACGATTTAATAAAACTTCGTCGGCTATTTCCTCGAAATATATTACTATTTTAATAGGTATTAATTAGTTATAGCCGACGAAATAAGACAATTTTCCTCGGCTATACAAGTTATAGCCGACGAAAATTGGTAAAATTCGTCGGCTATACTTGTTATAGCCGACGAAATAATGCAAAAATCGTCGGCTATTCTTGCATTTGGGAAAAAAAAAATTAAATTATTTTCTAAATTACCATTCCAAGCAAGCTGCAAATCACAAAAACAATTCATGCATTTGCACCAACAAGAAACACGTCTAAATACAATTTTTATTAAATTCGTTCTAATATACATAAAATATAACCCTAATTATCCCCTAAACTACTAAAGTCTAGGATGTCATCTACAGCATCAGGCGCATCATCCTGCTGACCGAACTCGAGAGGTTCAGGCATTGGAGGCTCCACTAACTGCTGAAACGGGAGCGGGGGTGGACGGCCTTCTTGTTGTGCCGCGAACATCTCATAAACCCACTGTTGCTGGCCGTCGTAGTTGTATTGCCGAATTCTGGCGCACTCAGCATTCCAACGGACCATATCCAACTGATACTGCTGGTACTGCTGTTGTCTGCGGCGCAGCTCCTCTACTGTCTGGGACGAGGTCGCCAATTCTGCGGCCAATCGCTGCACTTCCCCCCTCATACGTTGGGTCTCCCTGCCTCCCTTCTTTTGACCTCCCTTAGTGGTCTTCAGGAGCCCTTGTCCAGAACCTCCCAAACCCCGGCAGTAGTACTCGTTGGACTGCTGTGGGAAGGCTGCGTTGAACATCCTCGCCGCCGTTTGGATATTGGTGCGGTCGACCCGGCGCACGGCTTCTTCCATATCTGCCTCTGAGATGTCCGGTTGTGTCTCCCGAACTATTTGCTCGAGCACCTCTTGTTCGGCCCGGGTCACCCGCTCCTAATTGGACGGGGAAAAAAAATTAATATTCTAACAAATGGATAGTTAAGTAAAATTAATAATTTAAATTTTAAAATCATAATGAACGACTTACGAGATCTTCTGTCGCTTGTGGATAAGCGATCTTGAACGTCTCCACGTAGGGGTTGCAATCAGGATGATCTCTGAGCGCCTCCTCCTGATATTGTGCAAACGGCCTTGAACTGCCGTGATGGAGGATTGTGTTACGGCGGCGGTTCTCCGAGTTTATCCGAGACCGTTCCTTCAAACAAATAATAAAATATTAGAAAAATGCATCAAAAAATATAACTGAAATAATTATAAAATATTTAAACTAATAATTAAAATTTTAATAAAATAAACATTTATAGTGAAGTTTAGTATTTACCATCATAGCCGGGTTGTCGAAGACTACGGTCTTCAACCAACGCCACTCGTACTCCCTAAACATGAACTCTCTGGGAGTACTCATACGACCACGGTTGCCGTACTCGTTATAGTGGGAACGGAGCTCGTTCTTCCACTCTTTGAACCTACGAAAAAAACAAAAGTGCATTAGAAATATGATTAATATCATAAAATATTTCAAATTATCAAATAAGACATTCCCAACGTACCTCGAGCTCTGTTGGGAGTCCGCCCAACCCCGCTTGTGTTCCGCAACCACAAAGTATGTCTGAAAGATAATATTTTATTAGTTTTATAATTATAACAATACCGAAAATTTTTAAATATTACGATAAATAAATTAAATTTTTTTATTTACTCACCGACGCGGCGTTGTTCAACTCCATCTTGATTTCTTCGGGCACATCAGCCCACCGAGCCCACAACATAGGGACTCTGTCCCTAATGAGTGCACCCACGCAACCCGAGTAGTAGCGTTTCTTTTTCGCCCCAACCTCCTGATTAGGAGCTTCGTCAATCTGGATCCTCCCGCTCCATTCAACCGTTCTCCTGAGCGTCTCAAAACTGATGACACCTCTGGTATTCCTCTGGGTTGAACTGCTAGCGCCTGTCCCTATCACATAAACGACGATTGGTTAATAAAATTAAATATTAGTGCGTTAATTTTAATAAAACATTTAATTAATAAAATCGAATGTTACCTGAACCCGATGATTCGGTTGCCGTCGACTTTCCTTTTCTCCTCACCGAAATCAGGAGGTCAGGGCTCTCCCATGGCTGCTGCTGGTATGCCTCCGCAGTACTCACGAACTGAGGCATATCAGGCCACTGGGGCCGACCCTGATAGTCGACCTCGGGTATCGCAGGAATGTTGTAGGGGAGGAAGAGCTGGTTTGGGAGAGTAGGCCCCTCAGTCGAGTCACCAGCAGACTGAGTCGGACTCGGCATCGGCTCCCGATGAACCTCAGGCATACGAACCTGAGGAACGTCGGCAGCTATCTCCTCGTGAAACAGCTGCCGACTAAACCTCGGCGCCACAGAGGGACCGACATGCGGAAGTGAAGTGCTCGACTGCCGCCCCGCCTGGAGAAGGGTCTGGTGCCGAGCACTCACACTCCGCCGCGGCTGGGCTGCATCCACACTCCTCCGCGGCTGGCTGGTGGCCCTCTCAGGCTGGCTAGCCGTCCTCTCGGAGTCTGGGGAACCGGCGGCATTTCCAGAACCTGCGGCATTTCCAGAACCTCTAGATCTATAACGACGGCCTCCGAAGAACTGCCTAAATGCATCGGCCATCTAAAGCCAGACGCATTAATACATTAATTAATATTAAATTATATTATATTAAATAACAAATTCTAATTAATATAATACCCAATAATACTAACATATTTTAATATTTACCGATTTATATAATAACCAATTTATACATATAAATTATACAATTACACCTAAATTATACAATTAAAATAAATTTTACAAAAATTACCTAAATTAACATAAAAACCTAAAAATTACATACATTAACATAAATACCTAAATTATAACTAAATTAACATAAATACATAAATTATACCTAAATTAACATAAATACATAAATTCTACCTAAATTAACATAAATACATAAATTATAACTAAATTAACATAAATACATAAATTATATCTAAATTAATATAAATACATAAATTATACCTAAATTAACATAAATACATAAATTAACATAAATACATAAATTATACACAAATTAACATATAAATACATAAATTATACCTAAATTAACAATTATATCTAAATTAACAATTATATATAATTTATTAACCATAATTTAATTTATTAACAATTAAATAACAAACAAAAAAAAAGGGAGGCCGGGTACCGAATCGGGGAGGAGGAGGAGGAGGGGCGGCCGGAACAGGGAGGAGGAGGAGGAGGGTCGGCCGGGGCTGCCGGAACAGGGAGGAGGAGGAGGAGGAGGGGCGGCGGATCGAACCAAGGAGGAGGAGGAGGAGTCGCCGGGCTGCCGAACCAAGGAGGAGGAGGAGGAGGCGCCGGGCTGCCGGAATAGGGAGGAGGATCGGCGGATGAAGGAGGGCCGGATTCGAGGAGGAAGATTGTTTAGGGAAAATCGGGCAAATGGAGGCTAGGGTTCGGCTACATTTTACTTATACCCGATAGTATAGCCGACGAAATAAAGCGATTTCGTCGGCCATGCTATAGTATAGGCGACGAAATAAAGCGATTTTGTCGGCCATGGTATGGCATAGCCGACGAAATTACATAATTCATTTTTCGTCGGCCATGCTATGGCATAGCCGACGAAATTACATAATTCGTCGGCTATAGTCTTCGTCCCTCAGCATCCGTCCGATCTCCCCCATCCAACGGTGGATAATGGAAAGGCGCGGATCACCAGACTTTAGCCGACGAAATATAACTTCGTCGGCTATACTTTTGGTCAAACTACAAAGTCAAACCTCTAAACGCTTTAAAACGGAAATTGGCCCGTCTAAATGACGTTTTTTGGCCTGACCTTCGACAGAGAATAGTTTCAGATCGATGCGACGCATCTAATCGTATAAAAATTTCCCCCAAAATATTTACCGACCGTCAGGCTACCCCTAACGGGAGTAAAAAACAGCAAACCGCAACATTCGGCACACAGATTTTGTCGGAATCTTCCCATTTTTCAACCGTAGCCGTATTTCAATATTTCGGTCATATCTTATTTCACGACACATTTGCATTTGAAGGGTCTACGTATAGTAGGTATTTGAAACTATACATTCACTTAAACACTTTGTAAACAAGTTAAGGAACATTAGTGCATATATTCCGATTTTGAATCTCAAAGTTTGGAAAATCTATTCCAACCGTCAGATATCACCGTTAAGATTAAATACATGTATGAAAAAAAATCCAACTACATCTGACAACGTTCAAGGCTCGATCGGGACGGTCAAACCGCAAAGTCAAACCTCTAAACGCTTTAAAACGGAAATTGGCCCGTCTAAATGACGTTTTTTGGCCTGACCTTCAACAGAGAATAGTTTCAGATCGATGCGACGCATCTAATCGTATAAAAATTTCCCCCAAAATATTTACCGACCGTCAGGCTACCCATAGGAAAACGGGAGTAAAAAACAGCAACCCGCAACATTCGGTACACAGATTTTGTCGGAATCTTCCCATTTTTCAACCGTAGCCGTATTTCAATATTTCGGTCATATCTTATTTCACGACACATTTGCATTTGAAGGGTCTACGTATAGTAGGTATTTGAAACTATACATTCACTTAAACACTTAGTAAACAAGTTAAGGAACATTAGTGCATATATTACGATTTTGAATCTAAAAGTTTGGAAAATCTATTTCAACCGTCAGATATCACCGTTAAGATGAAATACATGTATGAAAAAAAATCCAAGGTTATCGGACAACGTTAAAGGCTCGATCGGGACGGTCAAACTACAAAGTCAAACCTCTAAACGCTGTAAAACGGAAATTGGGCCGTCTAAATGATGTTTTTTGGCCTGACCTTCAACAGAGAATAGTTTCAAATCGATGCGACGCAACTAATCGTACAAAAATTCCCCTCAAAATATTTACCGACCGTCAAGCTACCCATAGGAAAACGGAAGTAAAAACCAGCTAACCGCAACATTCGGCGCACAGATTTTGTCAGAATCGTCTCATTTTTCAACCGTAGACGTTTTTCAATATTTCGGTCATATCTTATTTCACGACACATTTGCATTTGAAGGATGAAGCAATGGTTTGTCGTTAGTCATAGAAAATGGAAGCTGATTTTTTTTTTTTAATCATAGCCGACGAAATCAAACCTAGTACTCGTCGGCTATTCTTTTGTCGTTTTCGGTCAAAAATGAAATATTTATATTTTAAAAAACTTATGGCCGACGAAATAATGAATTTTCGTCGGCCATTATAAGAATAGCCGACGAACAATGAGTTATTTCGTCGGCTATTCTTTTGTCGTTTTCGGTCAAAAATAAAATATTTATATTTTTAAAAACTTATGGCCGACGAAATAATGCATTTTTCGTCGGCTATTCTAAAAAAAAACCAAAAAACTCAGTGGTTTTACACCTCCCCTATTCCGATGTCCTGTTCACATATAACCAAAATTGAACATAAAAAACCAGAAACCCAACAGTCAACATATTTCAAATTTTTTTTTTAAGGGGTTTGGAACCCAGCCTAGCTGGGAGGCTCATCCCCACGCCCGTTCATTAGAAATGAGTGGATTACAAATGAAAGGATTACATCATTTAAATTACTTAATCCGTCGGATTGTAATCGGAATCATCGGATGAGTCTTCTTCGGTTTCTGAATTGCTCGATAGGGGTAATCTATGTCTTTCCTCACCACTAGAGTCCTCGTTAGTTTCTTCATTTGGATCAACATCAACAAGCAGTGGCTCTTCTCGGCGAATTCGCACCGGCGTGTGTAGGCGAATAAAAGAGGAGTCAGGAATACCGTTTGAGTTGGGCTCTTGATACGCGGTGCCCCCTTCCTCGTTCTCTTCAGCCACTCCAAGTGTAGACGCCCGGTAAATGTTGCGATGGTGGATAGTGTTGACTACTTTCCACGGGTCGCCCTTGGCGAGATCATCAAGATAAAACACTTGTTTCACCCATGTGGCTAAAACGAACGGGTCGTCCTCATACCATGATGTACTAGTGTTCACAGAACTTATGCCGTATTGATCGGTTTTCATGCTCTGCGGCCGTGTGTCAAACCATCTACACTTGAAAAGGTGCACTTTCATGCCTTCCCCGTAATGCAGTTCCACAACTGAATGGAGAACACCGTAATAGTCAACTCCACCATCCCCACCATGTGCCATAACCCCTGAATTTTGTGTTTTCAGTCTGAGGTCTCTGTCTTCACATCGAAATAACACACCATTCACCTTGCACGTCGCATAAACTTTTGAATAGACCGGCCTCCTCGCTAAAAGTCTGAGTTCGTGCGACCAATTTGGGTGATTATCATTTTCAATAAGGTCCATCTGCAACCATCAGAATGAACTATAAATATGAATAAATGTACACAATAATATATGAACACGTATAGAATAGTGTTAAAGGTACGTACCCAGCGGCCGAAATACTCTGCGAATGTCTGGTTGTGGTAATCGCGATCACCTGCTACTCCTTCACAGTGTAGATGTATGTCCTTCCAAAACTGAGCTTCTGGACAGTTGATTAGTACCCACCAATGTGCAATGGCTACCTCATAATCTTTCAACTTGTAGTCTGGCATGTTTCCACCGAGTACAACATCGTCGGAGAGTATGGAAAGATTGAACTGTGACGGTACATCTTCCTGTATGCTTTCCTGTAACGCTCCGAAATACAGCTTCATGTAGGTGACGCACTCGTGCGCAATATATGCTTCAGCTATACATCCTTCAGGTGCAGATCTGTTTTGGACAAAACCACCGTATTGTCCAAGTTGCCTATAAATCAAGTTTTTAAAGTGTTGTGATAATACATTAACACTATATCACATATATTGATGAGGAAATTAACATAAGGTCTAAAATACGTACCTTTCCATCGGATACATCCAAGTGAAGTGCACAGGACCGGTAAGCAACAACTGCCGAGGAAGATGGATCATGAGGTGAGGCATGATGTCGAAAAATTTGGAGGAAATATCATCTCAAATTTACAAATGATATGAACGATGTCTTGTTGCATTTCCCGGAGGTCAGATTTTCTCACTTCCCGTGTGCATACCTTCTGGAAAAATCTTGCCAACGCTACTAACGGCTCCACAACGTGACGGGGAAGGAACGGTCGAATGAAAACAGGGAAGAGACGTTGTAGCAGGATATGATTGTCATGACTTTTCAACCCGTACAGATTGTTGCATTGTCTGTTGACACACTTGGCTATATTTCCAGCAAAGCCTGAAGGATACTTGGCCCGACTTATCCAATGCAAAATTTCTGATTTATGCTCAGGCTTGACGGTGTAAGGAGCTTGAGGCATTTTTCTCTTCCCTTGTTTCAACCATAGTGGTTTTCTGATATTCATGTTTTGCATATCAGTGCGAGCCTTAGGACCGTCTTTCGTCTTCCCCTCCAAGTTCAGCGTTGTGCCCACCACACTTTCAGAAACATTTTTTTCTATGTGCATAACGTCTAGGAAGTGACGGATCAGCAACTCACACCAGTACGGGAGTTCCCACAATATGCTCCTATGTGTCCAGAATTTGTACTCCTCAGGCCTTTCAGGTATTTCCGCTACAATATCGGGATGATTGCTGAGGGGCCCAAAATCGTACTCATTAAGTCTTGCTAAAATTTCTCTTCCTGTCCATCTTCTGGGAGCACGGCCGTGTTCTTCGGTTCCATCAAATGCGGCGGACTCGTAACGCCAGTGGTGATCCGCCGGAAGGAACACACGATGACCCATTCGGCATATCTTGTTGCAATGAGGGGTGCTCCCATAATCGGTGAGGCACTCTGGACAAGCCTTGTATCCCCTGACAACGCTGCCCGACAACATCCCATAAGCAGGAAAATCACTGATGGTACCAATAACCATGGCATGCATCTGGAACGTCTCCTGCTTGTACTTGTCAAAAGTGGGATGACCAACGTCCCACAATACCTTAAGCTCTTCAATCAATGGTCTCATATACACATCGAGACATTTCCCTGGGTAACCAGGCCCCGGAATCAACAACGTCAACATATTATATTCCTTCTTCATGCACATCCACGGAGGAAGGTTGTAAGGCACCAAAACCACCGGCCATATACTGTATGAAAGACTCATGGTGCCGAAAGGGTTGAACCCGTCAGTTGAGAGCCCGAGCCTGACGTTTCTGACATCTGACGTAAAATAAGGAAACTCATTGTTTATATGCTTCCAAGCCGCTCCATCAGAGATGTGTGTCATGATATCTGCGTCTCCCGCGTCCCGCTCACCGTGCCACCTCATAGCTTTTGCGGTGGTTGCTGACATGTACAACCGCTCAAGCCTATCTCTCAACGGAAAATACCGAAGCACTTTCACAGGTTTCCTATTGCCTGCTCCCGTCAACTTATATCGGTCAGACTGACATATCGGACATGCGTCAAGGCTAGCAAGGTCATTCCCTTCTGCATCTTTACCCCAGAAGAGAACGCAGTCAAATGCGCATGCATGGATCTTAATATAGGAAAGCCCTAGATCTTTGAGGATACTTCGGACCTGACGGTGATTGGTAGGATTACGATGACCCTCCTCCAACAACGAAGAAGTGTACTGTAGATATTCATCTACTTGCCTGATAGTCGATTTTGTCTCGACTTTAATCCTCATTACCTCCATCACACTTTCAAGAACTGTCTTCTCAGAACTTGAACACACAGGGGTCTGTTGCAATGCAATCAGTTTGTTGTAATTGTCAAAGGCAGCAGTGTTGACAACTTGTGGGAACGGCTGCACCGGGTCCTGCATATATTGTTCCCCATGTACACCGCTTTCAAAAGGAAACACGTCGTTGACGAATGTCATTGTTGGATCGTTGGATGTACTACTACTGCCCGCCTCAAAATACTGCCCATGATCATGCGATCCATCTAATGATGGCTCACCGTGATATATCCAACGTGTGTACTTCGGCCAAAACCCATTGCTCTTTAGGTGCTCCCATACTGTCCTAATCGGAAATCGACACATATCACTGCGACACTTACATTTCTTGCACGGGCAATAATGGTACGGTCCTTTTGCATTTTCCTCGACGAACTGCATAAAATCCACAACTCCTGTAGTGTATCGTCGGTCATGCCTTGGAAGCGAAATCCAACTCTTATCTCGATCCATATATAGCCTGATAATAATATATATGTATAACTTTAATTAATAATAAATTAATTAACACATATATATTACAATATATATTATTATCAACAGCAACTCATATATATATATACCATTAATTAACAACCATTATTTAAGTTCATTACACTATCAACAACCATTAATTAACATATTAATTTATATATATTTTAACACTAATTAAAATAACATTATTAAATTAAAACACATAATTATACTCTAACTGAAAATCAACTCAACTACAACTCAAAATCAACATATATACATACATTCTAACACTAAAACAACAACAAAACAAAAAATCACTTACTATATCAAAATCACTAAAACTCAAAATCAACTCAACTAAAACTCAAAATCAACATATATACACATATACGTACCTATATATAGCTCCACAATGTAAGAGAGGACGGATTTCAACAATACCCACAGATTTCTCACTCTTTCTCCCGTTTTTTTTCCGTTTTTTTTTTAAATGAGCAGCTTCTGCCCAGATCTGAAAATATAAAGACTTATAGCCGACGAAATTACCAACTTCGTCGGCCATACTCATTTTCAGAGTATAGCCGACGAAAACTTTAAATCGTCGGCCATTCTCGTAGAATAGCCGACGATTTTTCACAAAATTTTCGTCGGCTATTCTATTCAGAGTATAGCCGACGACAACTTTAAATCGTCGGCCATTCTCGTAGAATAGCCGACGATTTTTAATTTTTAGCGACGAAAAAAAAAATCGTCGGCCATTCTATTGGAATAGCCGACGAAATTTTTTTTTTCCCGACGAAAAAAATATTCGTCGGCTTTTCTTCGATATAGCCGACGAAAAAAAAGTTTCGTCGGCCGTTTTTTTTTTTTCGTCGGTAAAACCCTTTGTTCTTGTAGTGTGCTCTGATGACGCACAATGGTACGAGTGCATGTTTATGATGTACATGTAGACAGTTGTATACGGGTATAAGATGTGATGCATGGGATGATGATAATGTAGCGTTGAAATCCGCCATGCCATGCTATGCCCCGGGAAAATCGAGTGAGTATAGTGCATGGGTGGAACGAGTCCCCCAAGTTCCTCACATTAAAACAGCACCCGCTATGGTTAGCGGGTGTACTAGATGGGGTGCCTTGATGTTTGGTAGATTGGTACCAGCGGGAAATGTGTTCTGTGTTAGAGGAGTTCCCGGTGGGGTGGCTTGACCATGTGTGGACATTGGCCGCCGTCCCCAAACTTTTCACAGCCTTTGCTCTAGCTGGCGTGAAGTATGTGCAGAGTTTTTAGCTTGCGGGAAGATTTGTCCTGTATGAGAGGAACGAATCTCCCGGGTTTATAAAGTCCGTTGGTATTTCTAATCATGAGTTAGTACTGGCCTGTCTGTTGGGATAACTCGGTTGGTGCAACCAGATATGCCGCAGGGATCTTCAAGTGATAACTCGGTACTGGTTGATCCGATGGGATATCGTAGCCAATTGCTCATTCTGGCTCGACCATGGAATACTTTAGCCTTTAGTTGGTACATGCTCTACCGTGGGTATGTGCTTTTCCATTTGGAATGCTTTTTACCAGGTGGAATGCCTCAGCCTTCAGTACTGGCCTACTCGGTGGAATTCCTTAGCCGTTGGTAATGGCCTACCCGGTGGAATGCCTCAGCCGTTGGTTGGAATTGGCTCTTGGGAAGGTGGGGGGGGGGGGTTGGACGCCTCGATTTTATCCCCCTGCTCCTACAACTACCTTGTGCACGTGAGGCAAGTCGCTGACATGCATTTAAGGGAGTAGCCCATCAGTCCCATCAGTCCCATCTGTTGTGATGGCCCAGAAAGTTACCGATAATGGGGCACGTGTCACTAGGGGAGGGACAGAGATGGGTGGTCCAGATCCGTGGTCATTTGGCTTGTCCTAATTAGGTTTTTTTTTGGGGGAAATGACAGGGGACCTGTATATAAACCCCTCCCTTCTCGTGCATTCTTACTTTTGGCCAAGCATCAGAGAGAAAGCATTGAAGAGAGATTGGAAGAAGGAGACTCTTGCTCTAACTGTTCCTCAACTGTGCTTGCTCACATACAATTCCCCGGTGTTTTCCCGTGACCGACTTTCCGTGGTCGTGCATATTAATCGGTAAGTTATGGCCTTCTCACTCTGAATTTACACCCTTTTTGTGGGTTGATTCGACTAGGCCCTTGTTTTGTGTCTGTTTACTTTTGCTGGGGGATCCCGATTGTACGTTATTTAGTCGTTGGGACCGGGAATCTTCGGCTGATTTGCCTAGCGCCCACAATGGGGCTGTGCTGAGACATTGCCTGCTCCATACGGCCTCGCAGCCGTCGTTTTAGGTTGTGTTGCTGATTGTCCACCGGGTTTGATTTTCTTCCCCTAGGTCACATGGATCCTATGAGTTTCAGCGAAACCGTTGAACCGGCCCGTAGGCGACTGGTAACGGACGACCACGAGAGGATGGAAGATTGGCTTTCCTCCTCCTCCTCCGGGCGGGATGGTGTTGCCCGTTCGAGCAGTGAGGTATCATCGTCTGGGTCTCTAGGACCGGAGGATGAAATACCTTGTGGTTTATCGGTGGGCACCACCCACATAGCAAGTGGGCCTAGCCCACTTTACACAATTGTGGACGGGGATGACACCTTAGTCTGTGACGAGCCCGAGCGCTCTTTAACTGCTGCGGAGATTGAGGCCTTTCGGGCAAAGTGGAAGATTCCCGATGAGGTGAAGCTCCGGGCTTTGAATCCTGGTGAGTCGGCTTGCAACCCGGAGGAGGGTTGGGTTGCTATACATGAGGACCGGTTCCGCTACCCGATGGTTTTTCCCTCCCGCTACCCAATTTTGCACAGTACCTGCTTAGCGCGCTTAGGATATCACCGGCGCAACTTCCTGGCAATTAGTGGAGGCAACTGCTGAGCCTAGGCTGCCTATATTACTTCTGTGATATGAGCTATCATACGGTTCTGCCTATATTACTTCTCGTTCAGCTCTCTTCAGACTGACGTACTCGAAGAAGAGGAAATCCCGGGGGTGCGTTACATTTGCCACCTGAACGAGTGCCAATAGCACGTGTTAATTTAAAACCCTACAAAAGACGTTAGTAGCATTGGTAAATAGGGATCGTTCTTTCCGGGGATTAAGGGTACCTTCAATAAAAGAATGTTAGACAAATATTCACACATATATACAAACAATTTCACACGCATATATACATAAATGCTTCATGTCACAAATATATACATATATACATATATACACGTTTAGGGGGGGTTTGAAAATCAATTATATTTCTTACGAAAATAAAGACAAAACAAGAAAATAAATCCTAATCTAATATTTACAAGTGATCATCATCATCTTTCACACAACACACAGCACAAAAACACACAAGAACACACAAGAATATCATGCAAGACTTGGTAGCAACTTGTTTCAAGTTTCCTAGACTCTATTCAATTCCGATTTCAATTAGGGCCTCAACGGTTATCTAATCGTTACTAGACTTCACAAGTATTTAGAAAACACACAACGTCGAATCCTAAAATTATACTAATCATATATGAAAACACGCAACGTCGAAATCAAACATGAAAAGTAATTGTGCACGAAAGTCTTAAATCAGAAACATGCTTTTAAGTATGGCGTCAACATCTTATTAACATGCAAGTTTCTATGAATTATGTTAACCACTGACTAAGCATCCTACAATCAAGTTTACTCAACGCATAATTTGATCCTAGATTTGCTTATGGTGAATGAAATCGTAACCTACACAAAAACCATGGCCGTGGCTTCATGTAAACATTGATTTTTATGTACAAATTCATGAAACTATTCGAATAACAACCTAAAAATACATGAACATGCTACTACCCTATGTCTAACACACGAATTAAAATATGTTACAAGTTGCAAAAATTTTTCATAAAAACCAAAATAGAATTCGGAAATCCAATACAAAGTTACAAAACCAAGAATCAAAGTTTCTAGCTACATATAACATAGACATTATACATAAGAAAATACAAGCCATGAGATGGTAGAATCACACTTTAAGAACACCTTGAAGAATGAAACTCGGATGGTGTGGCGAAGTGAACAGTTGAAGGTAGGATCGGATACGATTTGTGGTGGTGGAATGGATGGTGTTTTGGCTATGTAAATTTCTATACTAGAACTTGAGAGAATTTTTGGCTAGAGTTTTGACTAATGAAAGTGAGAGAGATGAGATGATCTATTCTGAATTTGTGCGAAGTTATATATAGAGGAAGAAAATGGGAGAGTTTGGCAATATAGGTGGAGGTTTATGGTGGATGTTTGTTGGTGGTGGTTTATTGGTGGAGGAAACATGTGTTTATTTTCAGCAGCTTTGACCTTTGTGTCTTGATTCGGGCATAACTCTCTCTAGAAAATAGATATCGAGATGATTTCGGTGGTTTTGGAAACTAGACATCCATATCTTTCTATCCATATATGGCTCGAATACGGGTTCAATTTGCGCTATCCGAGAGAGTCCGTGGAAGTTGGATGATGTGCCCAGTAAATGACTGAAATTTATTGCAAGCTTCCCTTAGTCCACAAATGCAGCTGTATGCTTCCCTTAGTCCACAACTGCAGCTGCTAGCTTCTATCACCTAGGACTTGTCACATGCCATGTGCTTCACACATTTTCTGATTTGTCTTGGACATGGTAGGAAGCTTCCTAGAACATTGCAGCCTTCTCTTTCTTTTCCTATCCAGACTAGGAAACTTTTTCTTTCCATATTTTATACTTCTCTTTTGCTTGGCTGAATCATCTATCCTTCATTAAGCTTAGAAACTTCCATTTGAGACATTCAGATGCCCCTTTGATGCACAAATGAAGAAAGTGGCAAAAATGGGCAGTAGGTTCCTTTCTCGGTAGGGCAGTGACCTTTTTGTCTTGCAATGGGCATAAGTCTCTCCTCAAGCAAGCTTTTGATGCAATTCCAAATTCTATAGAAACTAGACACATAGAGTTGTCCGTACATATAAGGCTTGCCTTCTGGTTCCTTGTGAATCATCCCACAAAAATTATGGAAGTTTAGTGTTGTGCATAGGAAATTCTGGAACTTGCTGGATCCGATTTTGTCTTGCACTTCTTGGCATATTCTTTTGCTCCGATTTCTCTACCTCTTTTCGTTGTTCATTCCTCAACATATCTACTGCATATAAGAGAAGAAAAATCCATCAAAATCAAAGTTGAAGTTTTACAGATTCAACAAAACATCTCTAGGCTCCATAAATTGGTTTTTAACATTTTTCAACATTTTTATCTATACTTAGCACGATTTTGATGTAACTCTACCAAATACTCATGATTCGATTATATGACTCGGTTCTACAAAAATAAGGGTTAAAGCAAAGTATAAACGAGGGTAAAACATATTAAGAACGTCGCATTTTATGCTCCTGTCACCGCCCGGGATTATAAGCCGATTATCACCCACCTGCCTTCCTGGCTTGCCAAGGACTGGAGGAATAAGGTGGTTATGGCGGGGGGAAAATGGCAGAAGAAGAGCCGAAGGTTTCGTGTACCCAGTGCGTTCCAACCTTTCGGCGACCAATTGTACGAGCTCTCCGACTTGGAGAGGGATAGGATAGCTCGTATTTTTGCCTGTTGGTCCGATCTTGAGCGGTGTTCTTACAACTTCATCTGCTGGGAGGTGCTGGAAAGATGCGGTCTGGGGAGGCATCCCGGTGAGTATTAGGGAATGTTGTTATTGTGCCCATTCTGCTGGCTAGTTTGGTACTTTGTTTTTAACTCCTACTGTTGGCTTTCTGCAGGTGTACCTTCCCGGACGGTCACACTCTAACCATGGACAACCAGGAACTCGTCTCCCGATTGAGCGAGAAGGGAGAAGCTGCAGCGCGGACCACCGTGAACCGGGAAATCGGTGAGGCTACGGAGCACGAAGAAGCCGTGGCTATGGAGGTCCCAGATGAGAGGTACATTTTAAGACGGGTGAAGACTCCTGCTGCGGTAGGTCAGGCAATCTATGGAGCGGTCGAGAATCCTATTGTCCTCTGAAGGTTCCGGGCGGTGTAGGAAAGATCCCCCGGAGGCTGGGACCTGTGCCGATCGTTACCAAGTCTTCCTCTCTAGCTGGCCAATCTTCTTCCGGCCGTGTTGACCTGGGTTAGAAGAGAAGGAGGATCAGGGAGGCGCTCTTGGCCTCCACTCTTGTTACCTTTACTGGCCTAACGGCTGGGGAGAGCTTGGCCAAAAGGCTGAAGCTAACCAGCAGTTCCTCGGCCACTGCTAAAGGAAAAGCCCTTGCAGAACCTTGCTTTCTCGATTTGGGTCCAGACGTGCCGGTAGTCGAGAAGACTCCTATCATGGAGTAGGTCACTGAGTATGGGTGCGCGTGATACGACCCGAACTTAGAATTACCGTTTAACTGTTTTACTTTTATTATTTCTCCTCGAGAATTGTTTTTACGATTTGATAGTTCTAAAGGTTGACTTTTAAATAAGTTGACTCGACCGAGGATTTTATTTCATGACGAGGTAGAAGAGTTGAAACGAGTTTGTGGACACGTAGCATGCTCAATTTGGAGTTCGTACGAAAAAGTTACGATGTAAGTCGGAAATTGTCCGATTTTTGGATGAGTATAAATAGCCGGGAGGAAATTTCCCGAAACGGCAATTTTTCTTTTCTTTCTTTCTTTTCTTTTTCTTTTTCTTCTCTCTCTCCTTTCTCTCTCCTCTCCCCCGACTCGGCCCGACCTTCGGCCGAGTCTACGCCGTCCGGCCGAACTGGGCCGGCGCACCAGTCACGTTCGGACCGGCTCGGCCTCTTCTTCGCGTCGGTGGCAGCGGCGAGGCGTGAAACGCCGCCGTTTGGCCGTGTGACGCCCGAGACCGAACGCCTCCAATTTGACGAAACTCCCTCCTCCGGCCACTTCTTGGCCCGATTTTAGGGGGGAAATGGAGACCTTGACTCGTATAGTAATCCCACCAAAGGAATCGATCCAAATCGATCCAGGTAAGGAGAATTTAGAATTTGAAATTTTTAAGGTTTTTGATTCCGAATTGGAGGTTGTGTAATTGATGTTTTTTATGCAATTGGAGGCTAGATTAGTGTTTAGAACATTGTTTGGAGTCGATTGAGTATAATTTGGTGTTGATTTGGTTGGTTTTTGGAGAAAATTGGACTTGGGGAGTTTGGGCCGCCGTGTAGGCCGCCGTATGCGGCGGCTGCGCTAGTTTTTGGCGGCGGAGGCGACGGGGATGAGTCCCCGAGGTGGTGGCGATGTTGTTGGGTGAATTTGGTACCGATTGGAGGTGTTTTTAGCCTCCGTGAGGAAGACGATAAATAGTGAAACCGGTAAAAAAGAAAAAGTAAAACAGTAAAAGGTGAAAAGTAAATGGTAAAACAGTAAAAGTAAAAGTAACAGTAAAGGTAAATAGTAATTGAATTTTAACCATTTACTTTTTGACTTTCAGAATTACTGTTTTACCTAGAATAATTACTGTTTGACCATTAAAAGTTACTGTGGACTTACCGTAAAAAGGTAAAAGTTGTTTTAAAAGGGTTTTTACGACGAAATAACTAGTAAAAGGATTAATCGGACACGAGGTGGGTATCCTGAGTAATTTCGGACGAGTGAGGGCATCTGTGGATCTAATTTCTATAATCCAATTCCGAGTTTTGAAATATGTTTTTAAACCCGTCTCTGTTACAGGTCGAGAATTTATTCGACGGGACGAGAGCGTAGATTTCGACACGCTCGGCTGTACAGTGAGTGGATTTTTATTTTAAATAAATGCATGCATAATTAGTTTAATGAAATGAAGTTTATTTCAAATAAATGATTTGAGAAGCATGAAAATTCATATAGTTAAAATGAAATGATATTTAAAGAAATATGGTTTTGGGGTTATGCTTTTACTACTATTGTAGTAGTACGTGATTTTATCCGGAAACGAGGTTTCCGGAAATAGTATGTTTTAATTATTCATAATTGATCATGCTGAATAAGTTTTAATGGTATTTAAATGAAAGGACCGGAAATGAGATTTTCGGAGATTTTATGCTTTCGGTATTTGTGATTTTTCTGACATGTGAGACATGTCGAAGTTCTTTATTCTTTTCGATATTATTTCTATGACATTGAGACATGTCAGATATATATGTTCCTTCGAGGCTATGATTTTATTTGATTATATATATATATATATATATATATATATATATATATATATATATATATATATATATAAAGCCTCAGATGTACGGGCGGGGACCGTACGGATTTATGATATATAAGGGGATACGTGTTTTCGGTTTTGTTTTTGGATTTTTACCATATCAGGGTCGGGATATATGTATATATTGATGCTAGCTAGCTTAGACGCCTGAGCCCATGCGAGGTGACGACTTGACCACATAGGTCAGATTCACGCTCGGTGGTCGACGTGTACGGGCATAGCGTGGGACGCTATAGAGAGTCTTGGAGGCTCGACCCTTAGTCTTGGAGGCTACTATTAAATGGTGGTAATGACGTTCCCCTATTCTGTTATATGACCAATGAGATTGGTCATGATTTTATATAATTTGGGTTTCGGGAATATTTTCTCTATGAGACTTTCTGTTATTTAATAAATTCCCGAACCTGCGGGGCTGGATTTTTAATTACAAGAATATTTGGGAATGGGCCAATGGGATTGGTCCAGTTATATTTTATTTGATTATTCGATATACCAGTGGGGCTGGATTTTTACTATAAATGATTTTAGATTCGGCCAATGGGATTAGTCGTGGTATGTTACTATTTGATTTTAAAAGTATTTATTTTGAAAGTATAAACAAAATATTATTTGTGTATTTGAGATATCAGCGGGGCTGATTAATTATTATAATTTTCTTAAACGTGGGACGTTTTATGAAAATGCATGCATAGTGGTTTTCAGTTATAAAATATTGGGGAAGTAATATAATACTTTTTATGTAAAGTGTTATACGATATTATTTTATCCACTCACTCTAACCTGTTTTTAAATTACTTTCCCCTGGGCCCTTCGGTTTAAATCGCCCAGTGTGCAGAGTAGTGATCAGATGTCAAGAGTACTGGGAGTCGAGGCATAGTCATCATCATTGTCGCTTCCGCTAGGTGGGATCTGTGATCCCTTATTCTTTTACTTTCATATTACATTTCTTGTTATATTTCCATTTGTGATTCCAGTTCATTTTGTTAGATTGCTCTGATTACCTGTGAGCCTTTGAATATTAAATTAATTTGATTTCGTGTTTATTTGTGGTGGTTGTTGTGATTTGGGGAGCAGGTGGCTCCAGGTGTTACAGATGGAATTGGAAATTAGAAGTGTTTTTAAATTTTGCAGGTTTTAGGGTTGTCTATCTTAAGGTTGGCTTATCGATTTATCAATAGAGTTAATCTTAAGGTAGTCCCCGCAGGGCCTTATCCGGGTTTCAGGGTGAAATTTGGTTCGGGTCCTGTCAGCGCGGATGAACCGTTCGTCCGGAGCCTGCTCAGGGACATGAAGGGCATGGAGCTGGACAAGATCCGAGCTCTGGAAGATCGGCTAGAGAAGAACCGGCAAAAGGCCCGGGAGATGGCCATCCGGGTGAGAGCGGTTTTTGCTGGTGTTTTTTTTGTTTTTGTTTTTTTTGTTTCCAATATTTCTGACTTTCTCCTTCTCCTGTTGTTTTCTTACCGATGCCTGCCTACTTGCAGATGTTCTACAACTTGTATCTGACATATGCAAGTGACGAGCTGCCCGACCTGAAGAAGCAGGTGGCGGTTCTAACGAGCACCCGAGACTTCCTGGAGAAGGAAAAGTCCAAGCTCCAGCGGGAGAAGGCCCGGCTGGAGGAGAGGGCCAGGAAGCAGGTGGCTAAGTTCGAGGACCATGTCAAGACTCTTGAGGAGGAGAAGGCGGGTTTGGAGGAGGAGAGGGCCGAGCTGGAAGCTAAGGTGGAGGAGCTCCAGCAGCGAGCAGTGGCGGCCGCCATCTATTGATACGACCCGAACCTAGAATTACCGTTTAACTGTTTTACTTTTATTATTTCTCCTCGGGAATTGTTTTTACGATTTGAAAGTTCTAAAGGTTGACTTTTAAATAAGTTGACTCGACCGAGGATTTTATTTCATGACGAGGTAGAAGACGTTGAAACGAGTTCGTGGACACGTAGCATGCTCAATTTGGAGTTCGTACGAAAAAGTTACGATGTAAATCGGAAATTGTCCGATTTTTGGACGAGTATAAATAGCGGGAAATGAAAAAATTTCCCGAACGGGGAAACTTTCTTTTTTTCTTCTTTTTCTTTTCTTTTTTTCTTTTTCCTCTTTTTCTCCTCCTCTCCCCGACTCGGCCCGAGCTGCACCGACCGAGTCGCCGCTCTCGGCTTCTCACCGTCCGGCCACCAATTGGAGCGCCACCGGTCGGGTTCGATTCGTCTCCCATCTCTCATCACGTCTGCAGTGGTGGTTCGAGACGAATCGCAGTCGTTTGGACGATTTTAGCCCGGGAAGGGTTCGACACAGTGGAACCGGAGCTCGCCGCTTCGGCCACCTCCTGACCCGATTCTAGGGGGGAAAGGAAGACATCGACGCGTGTGACCTCTCCACGAAAGGAATTGATCCGTTGTGATCCAGGTAAGGAGAAATTAGGATTGGAAAATTTTTAGGGTTTTTGATTCCCGAATTGGAGGTTGTTGATAGGAGCACAATGTGCGACGATATTACATGTTTATACCCTCGTTTATGCTTTGTTTAACCCTTATTTGTCTAAGATAGAGTCGTAATGTAGTTAGTGTCAATTTGGTAGAGTTTTGGTGAAAAATGGTTAAGAATCCGAAAAATGACTAAGTTTGAGAAATCTGGAAAATAATGCAAAATATGTCTTTTTCGTGATTTTGAGATGAATGAAACTATGATCTATCCTTTTCCAAATTCTATGAAATTTTATGTGCTTAATATTCATATGTTGAGGAATGTTGTGTTAAAATTTCAGATCAATCGGAGTTCGGGAAGTCACCCAAAAGATGGCTGCAAAACCGCAGTCCGAACATTCCAATCCAGGGACTTCCAGGATTTTCCTGGGACTGTGTTCCAACTTCGAAAAATCATTCCCGACGACTTGCAAGGAATTTGGCCTAGATATTTTATGGGGAGATGGCCCTATGTGTCTAGTTTACGTGAGACTTGTAATCGCATCAATCGGAGCTCCATGGAGGGAGATATGCCGGAATTACTGCGACAAGGTCAAAGCTGCCGATTCCAGGAACCTACTGCCTCCTTTTTGTGTTTTCTGTTTTTGATGGACCAAATGGTGTATAAATGCACTTGTGAAGATATCCCAAGCATATGGAAGGAAGGAGGACGACACTTGGCCATAGCATTGAAGGAAAACATGAAGAAATCAAGTCTCCTAGTCAAACTAGGAGAAGCTGCCGATTTGAGGCAGATTGGATGCAAATTGTGCTGCCGGCAATTGTGGGGCATTTTCGATGGATCAAAGCTTATCAAAGGAAGTCCAAGACCACATAAGAAGTCCATGAAGATGTGAAGCCCAAGCCTTGAAGAAAAATTCAGAAAAGAAAACCTAATTGGACAAAGAAAGGAAGGTTGCAAAACCTTATTGAACTAGGTTTTCTGAATTCCTTTTGGCTCAAGGGACTGCCGGCACCCCTCTCCTATATAAACCTCCACTTTTTCCACAGAAGATGATCATCTCATCTCAAGCATATTACACTAGCCTAAAAGCTCTACCAAGTCTTCCAAAACACCAACACTTAAATACCTTAGCCGAACCATTCACCACCACCACCATATTGCCGAACCTCACCACCTTGGTTTCCTGCCGAATTTTGTTCTTGCCGAGCACCAAGGAGCAGCAGCCGATCCATCTAGTCACTTTGAGGAGTCTTCAAGGTTCTTTAAAGTGTGATCCATTCCCCTATGGCTTTTGTATTTATTTATGTTTGGTTGTTTTGTATGAACTTGTTTCGATTCTTGGTTTTTCTTGAAACTTTGTATGAACCGAATATTGTATGTTATGCATTGTTTTTCTGAATTTTAACTTGTGTGATTTGTATGCATCGATAATTAGGGCAGTGGTATTTCGCATGTTTAAACTTGAAATTGGTTAGAACTAAGGTTAGGGCAAATAAACCGACACACTAGTTATGATTAGCATGTAATTCTAAGTGCTAGGTTTCATGTGATAGAGTAACACGGATAAGTCATACGCTGGAGTAGTTTGTTTTGTGTTGCTCACCTAGGTCTAATAAACCTTAGAACTTGCAAGTTAAATAAGATGATTGACAACCTTACTTGTTTGCTTGTCTTCGATTAAGACTCATGTGCTTAAATGTTAAAACGCGTAAAACCGGGTTAGCATCACCTTAGAAGTCATACGCTGGAGTAGTTTCTAAGAATTTAAGAAGTCTAACAATTGGAAAACCGCTGGAGGCTCTAGTTGTGTCGAAACTAATTTTGGTCTTAAACATGTTAAATACTTGTCTCTTACCTTCTTGCATGCAATTTGCCTTGTTAAAGAGTCTTTTATGTGAACTGTTTTGTGTGAGAGATGATGATCGCTTGTATATAGTAGTCTAGGATTTTATTTTCTGTTTTTCTTTTATCATTGCCGAGTCTAGTGTTAGGGCAGCATGGCTGCCGATCCAAACATATTCCCCTATTGTGACGTTTTTGTGTATATGTATATATGTTTTGTGTCTAACAATTTCATATCTCAGGTACCCTTAATCCCCGGCCTAGAACGATCCCTACTTACTCATGCTACTAACGATATTTTTGTAGGGTTATTATTGTATGCGAGCTTTGGCTCCCACCAATTTTTGGCGCCGTTGCCGGGGGTTATAAAAGCTTGTTTTATGTTATTGTTGTGTATATAATGTTGCTGGAAATTTTTGTTGTGAAGTTGTAAAGTTGTAAATTTTAAGTTTATTTTGGGATTATGTAAAGTAGAAATATGCTTCGGCATGTAGAGTTTAAATTTCGAAAGTTGCATGATGTATAACGATGTATGTTGGTAATCACTTAGTTTAATTTCTAGGAAGTTGATAGTGTTGTGTATGTTTGAGTTTATTGTAGTTTCTAAAGTGTAACATGTAGGTGAAGCCTCTTTTGTTGATCATAACCATAACCCTTCATACGAGTGATGCCATGTTAGGTATGTTTTTGTGTAGATTGGGAAACGGGCCCTGCAATGTTGGAATTAGTCCATCGTTGGCCCCCCACGCATAACGACGCTAACTTGGTATTATTTTTATGAGGTTGAGGGCGGTTTTAATCAACACTTGAGACCGCTAGGGATCCGTGTTTGTTTTACAAAGTATGGGGAAGTTATTATCATAGATATGGTTCTCAGGTTTGTTTAACTGGATCTCAAGGCCCATAGACTGATGTTCATTCTCGGTGAGTGAGTCGATAGGGGGTTCGCCCTCCATGGTGTCCAACAACGAGTCCTGCCTGGTTCCTGTAGGGGGTTCGCCCTCCGTGATTGTAATGACCTTTGAAACGTAAAATCCGCACGACCTAGTCGACAGCTTGTGCCGAAGCATCACCTCACTTTAGACGCTAGAACATAACTTGACATATGTGGCCTATTTTCTTCAAAGATAAAACATATTGTGTGGTTCAAACTCTTGAGGTATATCGGATTAAGCATGATACTACCAGGGGCTGTATCAGTCCATTGCACCGTTATCTCCTCTGCTCCACGTACTTCGAGAGTTAGAACAAATTTAAAAAGAAATTAGACTTAGCGATTACATGCTCATGAACTTTCCGATTTTTGCCCTCTTGTTGCCGAATACATGTATGCTTTGCCGAATGCTGCTTTGTGTTGTGCCGAATGTATATATGTGTTATGGTTTGAAATATGTTGTGTAATCGCCAATGCCGTGGCTTGTAATGATGTATATTCTTGCTTTCTATTTCTTTATAAGGTTCTAACTTGTTTAAAATGTTGCAAATTTCAGAAATAATGCATGTCCGAATCTAGTATTTGGACAAGAGATCTTCAAGGCCGTTTGCAACGTTTAGAGCAAGAACTCGCTATTGCTCGTTTTGTGCCATTACCTCCATCGTCACCAACCAATTCATCAGTGTCATCATCCTTGCCATCATCACCATCTGTGCCGTCAATATCACCTTCAGTAGTGTCATCGTCGTGTGATCTTCAGAATCCAGAATTTGAAGCTTTTGCCGAATTAGAAGAAGAAGAAGAGATCATGGCATCAATCAGGTCACAGAATGGTCATGTTGCTGGAGCAGGAGTTGCTCCTTCTAATATCACTTATCCTCCCTTGGAAGCTGACAAGACTGGAGAGATTGAATTGAGGAGTGGATTCCTCCACAAGCTGAAGTCGTTTTATGGGATGCCGAGTGAGGACCCTAATAAGCATCTACAGTGGTTTAACTTCACCACGGAGTCTATGTGTCCAAGAGGGACCGATTTGCAACACTTCAAAATGAAGGCATTTCCGTTCTCACTAGAAGATCAAGCAAAGGAGTGGTTGTTTGAGGTGCCTAGTGGTCGCATTGTTTCGTGGAGTACTATGATGGATGAGTTTTTGCTCAAATACTTTCCTGCTTCACGTATCACTGATCTGAGGAAGCAAATAACAAGTGTGAAGCAAGCCGGAGATGAGACTTTCTTTGACTACTACAAGAGGTTCAAGTCCCTAGTTTCTTTGTGTCCATCGCATGGCATTAGCGATGGACTCTTGCTACAATATTTCTATGAGGGATTGCGCGTCATGGAGAGAGAGTTTCTTGACTCGGCCGCGGGAGGTAGCTTTTTGGAGTTGAATGCCGGAGCGGCAAGAAGTTTGTTGGAAGTTCGTGCTTTGAACAACCAACAATTTGGCATGGCACGAGGCAATGTGCAAAGGAATGAGAAAGTGCATGAGACGTCTTCGAGCTCAAAGTTAGAGGAGAAAGTTGACAAGCTTACCGACTTGGTGAGTAATTTGATGAAGAAGCGTGCTAGTGTATGTGGAATTTGCACCGAGGGCCATGAGACCGAACAATGCCCTCAATTTGGAGTTAGCGAGGGAGTAGAGGAGTGCAATGCCATTGGTTTTCAAGGAGGCCAACGTTTTGGCAATTTTAATCCAAGGTTCAATGATCATCCGAACTTTCGATGGGCGAATAATGACAACGTGCTTAGGGCACCTATGCAACAAAGAGAGGGAGGAGCACCATTTGCACCAAGGTCACCATTTGTGCCTCGGCAACCCTATCAGCCGAATCAAGGAGCATTTGGAGCCATGCCGAGCCAAGCACAAGTTGTGCCGTACCAAGGTCAAGGAGGGCCGAGCCAAGGCCAAGGCCAAGCCGCACCGAGCAATCCAAATTATGATGCTTTGCTTCAATCTTTGTCAAGTGCTACTCAAGCACTACTCGCGGGACAACAAAATCATCAAAAGGACATTGGTGAGCTCAAGACTCAAATGGGGCAAGTTGTGGATTTTATGGGAAGATTTAATGAGCAAGGGAAGTTGCCAAGTAATACTATTCCAAATCCGAGGAACGAGCAAGCCAAAGTGATTCAAACTCGAAGCGGAAGGGAGTTGGTTCCTCCAACAAGTCCAAAGAAGAAGCGAGTGACTTTCAAAGGTGTTAATGAGGATGAGATGGCTGCCGGACCTGTCATTGCCGGCAGCCATAATAGAGAGGATGCCGAGGAGAACCTTGATGCCGAGCATCATGATGATGCCGGCAATGTCATTGCCGAGAAGGAGAACCGAGCAACCGGCAAGGGCCATTCTGCCGAGCAGGATAGTGTGGCCGGCAACAATGCCAAAGGAGGGGACCCATCATCTAGTGCCCCATTCCCTTCACGCTTTGCTAGAACGAAGAAAGACAAATCCGATGAGGAGGTGTTGGAGATTTTCCGGAAAGTGCAAGTCAACATCCCTTTGTTGGAGTGCATTAAACAAGTGCCAAAGTATGCTAAGTTTTTAAAGGAGCTTTGTACGGCAAGAAGGCATACTAGAGAGACTCGTGTGGTAACAATGAGCGAGACGGTGTCGGCCGTTATTCAAAGGAAGTTGCCACCAAAGATGAAGGATCCGGGAAGCTTCAATGTGCCTTGTGTCATAGGCAATACACGGTTTGATGATGTAATGTTGGATTTGGGAGCATCGATTAATGTCATGCCACTCAATGTGTATCAAACGTTGAGTATAGGGCCTCTCAAGAAGGATAATGTCATCATTCAACTTGCGGATCGCTCAAGCAAATATCCGGAAGGTTATGTAGAGGATGTGTTGGTGCAAGTCAACCAATT
The DNA here is from genome assembly GCA_963682095.1 of Potentilla sterilis. Lineage (NCBI taxonomy): Eukaryota > Viridiplantae > Streptophyta > Magnoliopsida > Rosales > Rosaceae > Potentilla > Potentilla sterilis. Next base: position 2,130,388 of record OY821764.1, read on the forward strand.
GATATTCCCCGCCGATTTTTATGTGGTTGAGATGGAGGATTCGCCGGTCAACAACACTCAATTGCTTTTAGGGCGACCATTTATGAGGACCGCGCGCACTAAGATTGACGTGGCCGAGGGCAACCTAACTATGGAATTTGATGGTGAGATGATAAAGTTCAATGTGTTTGACGCCATGAGATTCCCCAATGTTGATTTGAAGGAGGGTTGTGCCATTGATGTTTTGGAGGAGGTCGAGCAAGTTATGTCGACCTCGCTTGACGCATAGCAATTAGCGATTGAGCAAGGGGTCGGATTTGACAAGAGGGGAGAACGAGTGCTCGATGAAACCGAGCCAAACCATGCCGAGCAAGTTGGAGCCGAGCTAGGCATTTTTGCCGAGCCTTATGCCATGATGCCGAGCCTTAGAAAGGTTGTTGCCGAGCTAGACGCCACAACATTATATCCGAGGAACTCGTTCTTGTCAATTCCAAGTGCCACAACAAAATTTCGACCAAGTGTGGAAGAGGCCCCAAAGTTAGAACTAAAAGAACTCCCTAGTCATTTGAAGTATGCGTATCTTGGAGAAGGAGACACACTACCGGTTATTGTGTCTTCAATGCTTAGTGAGAAGCAAGAGGAGGATTTGATTTGTGTGCTTAAGAAGTACAAGACCGCCATAGGTTGGACCTTAGCGGATATCAAGGGAATAAGCCCTACTACTTGTGTTCATCGTATTTTGTTAGAAGAAGGAGCTAAGCCGACAAAAGAAGCTCAACGTCGACTTCACCCTCCCATGATGAAGGTTGTGAAAGAAGAGATTATCAAGTTGCTTGATTGTGGGGTGATCTACCCAATTTCGGATAGTAAGTGGATATCTCCCGTGCAAGTAGTGCCAAAGAAGAGTGGTGTAACGGTTGTCAAGAATGAGAAGAATGAGCTTGTGCCACAAAGACTTGTAACCGGTCATCGGATGTGCATCGACTATAGGAAGCTCAATGCTACAACGAGGAAGGATCACATGCCTTTGCCGTTTATGGATCAAATGCTAGAGAGGTTAGCCGGTCATTCTTACTATTGCTTTCTTGATGGATATAGTGGCTACAATCAAATCATGATACACCCGGACGATCAAGAGAAGACCACTTTTACTTGTCCATTTGGCACGTTTGCGTATCGGAGGATGCCATTCGGACTTTGCAACGCACCCGGCACTTTTCAAAGATGTATGTATGCTATCTTCTCGGATTTTATTGAAGACATTATCGAAGTTTTCATGGATGATTTTAGTGTGTATGGAGGCACCTTCGATGCATGTTTGGGGAACTTGGAGAAGATACTTGAGAGGTGTGTAGAGACAAATCTTGTGCTCAATTGGGAGAAGTGTCACTTCATGGTCACGCAAGGCATTGTGCTTGGCCATATTATTTCGGCAAGAGGACTTGAAGTTGACAAAGCAAAGGTTGAACTTATACAACACTTGCCGAGCCCTAGAAATGTAAGGGACGTGCGAAGCTTTCTTGGCCATGCGGGGTTCTATCGACGATTCATCAAGGACTTCTCTTCAATTGCCAAGCCATTGAGCAACTTGTTACAAAAGGAGGTGACGTTTGAGTGGACAAAGGCGTGTGAGGATGCCTTTTGCCGATTGAAGACCATGTTGTGCTCGGCACCGATTCTTGTTTCCCCTAATTGGGACGAGCCGTTTGAGTTGATGTGTGATGCTAGTGATTATGCACTTGGAGCGGTACTTGGACAACGAATTGATAAGAAGCCATGCGCCATTTACTATGCTTCAAGGACTCTCAACGATGCACAACTCAATTACACAACAACGGAGAAGGAACTCTTAGCGGTAATCTTTGCTTTGGAAAAATTTCGATCATATCTCTTGAATTCCAAAGTTATTGTTTATAGTGATCATGCCGCTTTGAGATATCTTATGACGAAGAAGGATGCTAAGCCGAGGCTTATTAGATGGATACTTTTGCTTCAAGAGTTCGATATTGAGATTAAAGACAAGAAAGGTGTAGAGAATGTTGTGGCCGATCATTTGAGTAGACTTATGCAAGAGGAGGATCGGCTACCCCTATGTGAAACCTTTCCGGATGAGCAACTTTTTCGACTTGAAGTACATGAACCTTGGTATGCCGACATTGCCAATTTTCTAGCCACAAACCGATTTCCTAAGGAATTGCCGAGCCACCATCAAAGAAGAATAAGGAAGCAAGCTCGACACTTCTTGTGGGATGATCCGTACTTATGGAAGCAATGTGGTGATCAAGTGCTTAGAAGATGTGTGCCGGAGAATGAGCATCGTTCCATCCTTGCTTTTTGTCATAGTGAGGCGTGTGGAGGACATTTTGGGCCGAAGAAGACGGCATTGAAGGTACTCTCTTGTGGTTTCTTTTGGCCTACAATTTTCAAGGATGCATTTATGTTTTGTAAGGCTTGTGATCGGTGCCAACGTGTGGGGAAGATTAGTGGGCGTGATCAAATGCCGCTCACGCCTATCCTTGTGGTGGAGATTTTTGATGTTTGGGGGATTGACTTCATGGGACCGTTCTCATCAAGTAAGGGTTTTCTCTACATATTGCTTGCGGTTGATTATGTGTCAAAGTGGATCGAGGCAAAGGCTACACGCACCAACGATGCCAAGGTGGTAGCCAAGTTTCTCAAGACCAACATCTTTTCACGTTTTGGAGTTCCAAGGGTCTTGATTAGCGATGGAGGATCCCATTTTTGTAACCGCACTATTGAAGCCTTATTGAGGAAGTATGGAGTCACGCATAAAGTTTCTACACCATATCACCCCCAAACAAGTGGAATGGCCGAGGTAAGTAATCGAGAGATCAAGAACATTTTGGAGAAATCGGTTGGACCTTCAAGGAAGGATTGGAGTGATCGTCTCGATGATGCTTTGTGGGCTTATAGGACTGCGTACAAGACACCGATAGGTATGTCTCCTTTTCGGTTGATTTATGGCAAAGCATGTCACTTACCGGTTGAGTTAGAACACAAAGCATGGTGGGCCGTTAAAAAGTTCAATATGAGCATAGATGATGCCGGTCTTCATAGAAAGCTTCAACTCAATGAACTTGAAGAAATACGCAATGAAGCATATGAGGCCGCTTGGATATATAAGGAGAAGACAAGAGCGTACCATGACAAAATGATTCGAGGGAAGAAGTTTGAAGTTGGGCAAAAAGTTCTATTGTTTAATACACGGCTTCAACTCTTTCCGGGAAAGTTGCGCTCTCGTTGGCTTGGACCATTCATTGTTCTTCAAGTGTTTCCACATGGAGCCGTAGAAATTCGTAATGAAGTTACGGGAAACACATTCAAGGTAAATGGCCATCGCCTCAAGCCTTACTATTCTCCCTTTCAAGAGCACACGGTGGAAGAAGCCGCCGTCTTCGCCGCCCCACCATCATCCCCCCAAGCCGAGCTGCCTTCACAATCATATGATGCAGCCATGCCACCACCCCAACAAGTGGCTGCCGGACCTGCAATTGCCGGCAGCATCACCATGACGGCTGCCACGGACACGGACGCACCAACGATCACCCTGCCGGACACGCCCCAACATGCCGAGCTGCTACCCCTGTTTTCTACCGTACCACCACCCCCTGCCGGACCTGCCATTGCCGGCAGGGCTGAGACAAGGCCACAAGAGGCCGGACATAAGCTGGATACGCCGGATACGCCGGCAGAATACCCGGACACGCGACCTGAATCGGATACGCAAGCTAAGGCCGAGCCGGATACAATACCCTTTACAAGAATCGAATCGGACACTTCATGCAACGATCTTCTCATTGAACTTCTTCTTGCCGATTTGGAATGCTTTGGAGCACGATGAACACATGATACACGGTGAAAAGTCTAGGCTATGGACTCTAAACACAAAGCGCTACTTGGGAGGCAACCCATGTCGATCAAAGAAAAAGTGAAGGAGCCATCACCGAGAGTTTGAATTTTCCTAACCCTTCTCTTTTCCTTTGATTTGTGATGATATGTTGGAATATGTTAGTCGATTGCATGCTTAGGAAATTCATTGATATTGTTTTATGCTTACATTGCGGACAATGTAATTTTCTAAGTGTGGGGTGGGGTAACGTATTCCGTTTTTGTTTAATGTGTGCTTAGTTTAGAAAAGAAAAATTCAGAAAATTGTTCCACAAAAATAGAGTGTTTAATTTGTTTGTTTCGAGTCTTAGGATGCCCCTAATATGTCAATGATGTTTTTCTCCTCTTTGCATACATAGATGATGGTTGTGCATATTATTAAAATTGTGAGTTTCATGGATTATGTGCATTGGTAGGAGCATGTAGGACTTGTTGATTATTAAGCATGCATGTTTTAGCTAGTTTATTTCGATTATAACCTATGTGAGCTTTTGTGCCAAATTGCTTTCTTCTTGAGTGATAAAAAGATAAAATTCGATAGATTCGTAGGAAGCATGAAACCTCATAATTCTTTGACTACTCGATGACTATGTGTCATAGCTTTTTAATGAACTCTAGAATGCTAGAACTTACTCTTGTTGATTTTCGAAACGTTTTAATCATAAAATACCTTGATTTTGAATGTGATTGAATAAAGATCATCTAGGTTTACCACCAAAGCCAAATAAAGCATGTGCCCTATTGGAGCCCGTCGTGGGACACCTTAGTAAACCCCTTTGAGCCGATATTGAGCCTTTTCTTTCATCACCCTTAAACACTTTCCATGAACTTAGTATAGTGATGCCTTTACTGTGTGTTCCGGCAAAGCTTGAATTTTTGAAAGCGTTTTCGCGTGTGTGATGAAGAAGAACAAGTGTGGGGTAGACTTAGCCATAAAATTATATGAAAAATGTATGCATGCCGTACCTAGAAAAAGAAAAAAAAAATTTTGGCTCGGATTAAAAAGAAAATAAAAGAAGCCGAGAAAAAAAAGAAGAAAAAGAAGGGTACGGCATAGGCATGAAAAGAAAAATTTTGTGTATGGCTATTGTCTAGATTTTTGTTGTAATGTCGTATGGGAAGAAAAGATTGAAGCATGGGTCCAACAAGATGAAATTTGACCCTTTTGGCGAGAAGACATAAGGAGATTCGAGCTTTGCTAAGGCCTTAGTGACGTTTCTAAGCCTCCTTATCCAAATATCGAATACCTCTTAGCCTAGCCCCATTACAACCCTTTTATTGATCTTTTTCATGATTCTTAAGATGGTTAAATTTGATTGTGGAGATTATCTCAAGAGTAAGCATATGGTTTTGGTTCATTGGTGCATATAGTTATCATATGAGGTTTTTCCATCAAAATTCACAAAGTGCTTTCTTTTCTTGACATATGCAAGTTACTCTTTGTAATTCATTATCTTTCGCTTGCATATACTTATGAGTGAATACCATGCTTCGAGAGAAAAGAAGAGAGTATGCCTAGTGAGGAGGATTGAATTAGCTTAACATGTCTACATGCTTACTTTTGCTCTTATATGTTCATATTGATGTCACATGTTCATGAAACTTGGAATTTTCGTGCTTAGCATTCTCATGCATTTAACTTGAAAGCTATGTGTACATACGAGCCTGAGACAAATTGTTAGGGGCAATAGTTTGTTTAGAGTCTAGTTTAATTTAGTTTGCTAAGAGACTAGCAAAGGATAAGTGTGGGGTAGTTGATAGGAGCACAATGTGCGACGATATTACATGTTTATACCCTCGTTTATGCTTTGTTTAACCCTTATTTGTCTAAGATAGAGTCGTAATGTAGTTAGTGTCAATTTGGTAGAGTTTTGGTGAAAAATGGTTAAGAATCCGAAAAATGACTAAGTTTGAGAAATCTGGAAAATAATGCAAAATATGTCTTTTTCGTGATTTTGAGATGAATGAAACTGTGATCTATCCTTTTCCAAATTCTATGAAATTTTATGTGCTTAATATTCATATGTTGAGGAATGTTGTGTTAAAATTTCAGATCAATCGGAGTTCGGGAAGTCACCCAAAAGATGGCTGCAAAACCGCAGTCCGAACATTCCAATCCAGGGACTTCCAGGATTTTCCTGGGACTGTGTTCCAACTTCGAAAAATCATTCCCGACGACTTGCAAGGAATTTGGCCGAGATATTTTATGGGGAGATGGCCCTATGTGTCTAGTTTACGTGAGACTTGGAATCGCATCAATCGGAGCTCCATGGAGGGAGATATGCCGGAATTACTGCGACAAGGTCAAAGCTGCCGATTCCAGGAACCTACTGCCTCCTTTTTGTGTTTTCTGTTTTTGATGGACCAAATGGTGTATAAATGCACTTGTGAAGATATCCCAAGCATATGGAAGGAAGGAGGACGACACTTGGCCATAGCATTGAAGGAAAACATGAAGAAATCAAGTCTCCTAGTCAAACTAGGAGAAGCTGCCGATTTGAGGCAGATTGGATGCAAATTGTGCTGCCGGCAATTGTGGGGCATTTTCGATGGATCAAAGCTTATCAAAGGAAGTCCAAGACCACATAAGAAGTCCATGAAGATGTGAAGCCCAAGCCTTGAAGAAAAATTCAGAAAAGAAAACCTAATTGGACAAAGAAAGGAAGGTTGCAAAACCTTATTGAACTAGGTTTTCTGAATTCCTTTTGGCTCAAGGGACTGCCGGCACCCCTCTCCTATATAAACCTCCACTTTTTCCACAGAAGATGATCATCTCATCTCAAGCATATTACACTAGCCTAAAAGCTCTACCAAGTCTTCCAAAACACCAACACTTAAATACCTTAGCCGAACCATTCACCACCACCACCATATTGCCGAACCTCACCACCTTGGTTTCCTGCCGAATTTTGTTCTTGCCGAGCACCAAGGAGCAGCAGCCGATCCATCTAGTCACTTTGAGGAGTCTTCAAGGTTCTTTAAAGTGTGATCCATTCCCCTATGGCTTTTGTATTTATTTATGTTTGGTTGTTTTGTATGAACTTGTTTCGATTCTTGGTTTTTCTTGAAACTTTGTATGAACCGAATATTGTATGTTATGCATTGTTTTTCTGAATTTTAACTTGTGTGATTTGTATGCATCGATAATTAGGGCAGTGGTATTTCGCATGTTTAAACTTGAAATTGGTTAGAACTAAGGTTAGGGCAAATAAACCGACACACTAGTTATGATTAGCATGTAATTCTAAGTGCTAGGTTTCATGTGATAGAGTAACACGGATAAGTCATACGCTGGAGTAGTTTGTTTTGTGTTGCTCACCTAGGTCTAATAAACCTTAGAACTTGCAAGTTAAATAAGATGATTGACAACCTTACTTGTTTGCTTGTCTTCGATTAAGACTCATGTGCTTAAATGTTAAAACGCGTAAAACCGGGTTAGCATCACCTTAGAAGTCATACGCTGGAGTAGTTTCTAAGAATTTAAGAAGTCTAACAATTGGAAAACCGCTGGAGGCTCTAGTTGTGTCGAAACTAATTTTGGTCTTAAACATGTTAAATACTTGTCTCTTACCTTCTTGCATGCAATTTGCCTTGTTAAAGAGTCTTTTATGTGAACTGTTTTGTGTGAGAGATGATGATCGCTTGTATATAGTAGTCTAGGATTTTATTTTCTGTTTTTCTTTTATCATTGCCGAGTCTAGTGTTAGGGCAGCATGGCTGCCGATCCAAACATATTCCCCTATTGTGACGTTTTTGTGTATATGTATATATGTTTTGTGTCTAACAATTTCATATCTCAGGTACCCTTAATCCCCGGCCTAGAACGATCCCTACTTACTCATGCTACTAACGATATTTTTGTAGGGTTATTATTGTATGCGAGCTTTGGCTCCCACCAGTTGTGAAATTTGTGTTTTTGATGTAATTGGAGGGTAAATTCGTGCCTAGAACTTGGAATTGAGTCAATTAGGAGTTGTTTGATGGTTAATTGGTTGATTTTGGTGAGAAGTGGAGGTTGGACAGTTTGGACCGCCATGTCGGCCACCCTATGCGGCGGCTGCGCTTGTTTTTGGCGGCGGAGGCGACGGGGATGAGTCCCCGAGGTGGTGGCGATGGTGTTGGGTGAATTTGATGCCGATTGAAGGTGTTTTTAGCCTCCGTGGCGGAGCTACCGGCGGCGGGCGGCGCCGCTGCGGCTGCCGGCGGCGTGAGGAAGACGATGAATAGTGAAACCGGTAAAAAGTAAAAAGTAAAATGGTAAAAGGTGAAAAGTAAATAGTAAAACAGTAAAATTAAAAGTAAACAGTAAACAGTAAAGGGTAAATAGTAATTGGATTTTAACTATTTACTGTTTGACTTTCAGAATTACTGTTTTACCAAGAATAATTACTGTTTGACCATTAAAAGTTACTGTGGACTTACCGTAAAAATATAAAAGTTTTTTTAAAAGGGTTTTACGACGAAATAACTAGTAAAAGGATTAAACGGACACGGGGTGGGTGTCCTGAGTAATTTCGGACGTAGATTTTCAGTATTGAGGCGTAATTCCTATACCGATAACTGAAAAAGAGAAAATTAGGAGGTTTCGTGCGAGTAAGAACATCCGTAGATTTAACGTTTATAATTAAATTCCGAAGTTTGAAATATTTATAATTACGTCTCTGTTGCAGGTCGAGAAATTACTCGACGTAATGAGAGCGAGGAATAGCGGCACGCTCGGCCGTACTGTGAGTGGATTTTATTTTAAAATAAATGCATGCAATTACATTTTATTGAAATGCAAGTTATATTAATTAAAAAGAGTTCGTAAGCATGATATGAATTATCGAAAACCGATAATTCATATACTTCTATTATAATTGTTGATTTAATATTTAACGAAATATGGTTTTGGGGTTTTTGCTTTTACTACTATTTTAGTAGTACGGGATTTTATCCGGAAACGAGGTTTCCGGAAATGGTATGTTTTAATTATTTATAATTGATTATGTCGAATAAGTTTTAATTAAAGGTAGTGACCGGAAATGAGATTTCCGGAGATTTTATATTTTCGTTATTTATGATTTTTGACATGTGAGACATGTCGACGTTATAAATATAATTTTCGATATTATTTTACGGCATGGATATGTCGGATATATATGAGTATATTTCGAGGCTATTATACTAATGATTATTATAAGCCTCAGATGTGCGGTCGGGGACCGTACGGATTTATGATATATAAGGGGAAACATACTTTCGGTTTTGTTTTCGGATTTTCACCATATCAGGGTCCAAATATATATTGATGCTAGCTAGCTTAGTCGCCTGAGCCCATGAGAGGTGACGACTTGATCACATAGGTCAGATTCACGCTCGGTGGTCGACGTGTACGGGCATAGCGTCGCCTGAGCCCATGCGAAGTGACGACTTGACCACATAGGTCAGATTCACTCTCGGTGGTCGACTTGTACGGGCATAGCGTGGGACGCTATAGAGAGTCTTGGAGGCTCGACCCTTAGTCTTGAAGGCTACTATTAAATGGTGGTAATGACATTCCTCTATTCTGTTATATGACCAATGAGATTGGTCATGATTTTATATTATTTGGTTTTCTGGAATATTTTCTCTATGAGACTTTCTGTAATTTAATAAAGTCCCGAACCAGCGGGGCTGGGTTTTTATATAACCAATGGGATTGGTCGTGAAATATTATTAATTGATTTTCAAAAATATTTCGTTTTGAAATACAAATATAAACAAAATTATTATTTGTTTATTTAATATATCAGCGAGGCTGATTTTTAAATACGATTTTCTTAAAACGTGGGACGTTTTATTAAAGGCATGCAATGTGGTTTTATTTCTAAAATATTGGGAAAGTAATATGATACTTTCAATTAAAGTATTATATTAAATTGTTTTATTTTTATCCACTCACTCTAACGTTTTTTAATTTACTTTCCCCTGGGCTCTTCGTTTTAAAATCGCCCAGTGTGTAGAGCTGTGATCAGAGATCAAGAGTACTCGGAGTCGAGGCATAGTCAACATCATTGTCCCTTCTACTAGGTGGGATCTGTGATCCCTTATTCTTTTATTTTTATATTACATTTCTTGTTATATTTTCATTTGTGATTCCAGTTCATTTTGTTAGATTGCTCTGATTACCTGTGAGCTAGTTGAATTAGATTTTGTATTTATTTGTGGCGGTTGTTGTGATTTGGGAAGCTGGTGGCTCCAGGTGTTACAGATGGAACTGAAATTTAGAAGTGTTTTGGTTGTTGCAGGTTTTAGGGTTGTCCATCTTAAGATTGACCTATCGATTTATCGATAGAGTTAGTCTTAAGGTGGTCCCCGCAGGGCCTTATCCGGGTTTCAGGGTGAAATCCGGTTCGGGTCCTATCATCTATGCCCGCGGGGTGGCTGATGAGGATGACCCGGAGATGTACCAGCGGTTTGTCGAAAAGTACCACATAAGCGATGAGTTTCTTGCACTCGTGGAACAAGCTAGAGAAGCGGGGATCAAAGATGCCTTTGACGAATGGAGGGAGAAGGGTTATCTGGATACTTCTAAGATGCCACTGCCGCAGGCTGACGTTGAAGAAGGTCGTCTGGGAGAGGAAGAAGGTTCTCCCCTAGCCGAATCGACCGGAGAAGAGGCAGCGATTGTGGTGGAGGAAGCTGCGCGGAGAAGACTGCTGTTGAAATGGTTGCTGCAGAGGAAGGGGAGCAGGCTACAACTCCTTAGTTTAGACTTCATACTTGCAAATTGCTCCTCTTTTTGTGGTTTTGTTTTGTTTTTTTTTTTTTTTTCGTATGCCTGTCGGTGGAAGAGCCTGCTTTACGCAGTACTTTGCTATCAATGAAATGAACTTTTTTCCTGTTTCAACTTGTTCCCGATTTCACTACCAATGGTTTGCCTTTTAGCCTGCTTGAAAACAGAATTGGAATATACGAATTTTGATATTACACCGGTTGAACCGTTGGAATGCCTAGCTAATTGTGTTGGAGAAATTAGCATTTTACTTTTAGGCTGAAAAGTTGTTGTGCCGCTGGACTCGTCACCGGAGCTTGAACTAGGGAAGACACTGGGCTTGAGCGGGAGGTTAAGATTTCACCCGGTCATACGAGCCTTGTTGTAGTGGAATATAGGTCCCGGGAGGAAGCTATGTGACTGGCATTCGGCATAGAAGGCTCCAAGATTGCAATGAGTGCTAAGTACCTGGGCGCGCTTTCCAGCCCCGGTCCCATGCAGTCTCTACCTGTCGGATTCTCCTTGATACCGTTGCAACTTACCGTTGCGAATTAGTCCCTCCACCGCTGTTTTTAGGGCAATGCAATCGTTTGTCCGGTGGGTGGCTTCGTCGTGGTAGGAGCAGTATTTACCGATCTGCGCCCTGGTCAGGTTCCCCTTTGGGTGCTTCCTCTTTGGTGGCGGGGGAATTGTATTCCAGTTCTCATACAGGATATCCTCAAAGGAAGAGGTTAAGGTGGTGAAGACTTCTTATCGTCCTGCTGGCATAATCGCCAGGGGGCGCTCTTGTAGGGGGGATTGGTAGGATATGGGCCTTCGCCCTCCCTGGGAGTTTTCAAAATTGCCCTTCCGGCGCTGTTGGTTCCCCCAATTCCTAGCCTTTTTATTGGATGAGGCTCCTTGGTCCTGCTGCCAATTCCTGTTTTCATGCCGACTGGGCTCCGGCTCCTCCTGCTTTCTCTTCTGCTGGCGGTTTTCATATGTTTCGTGGTCCGCCTGGGCGTGTCTGATCGCCATTGACATCAGCTCGTCGTAACCGTGCGAAACCTCTACCCGCACAACATATGAAAACTTTCCGAGTCAGAGACCCTGCTTGAAAGCCATTTTCGCGATTCCCTTGTCCAGATTCCTGACTCCAGCGGTGGCTGTTTGGCAGCGGTTAACGAACGCTCTCAACTCTTCATCGTCTGTCTGCCTGCATTTGAAGACAACCGTCGAAGTCCGGGCCCCTTCGACCCTTAAGATGAACCGGCCAACGAACCTATCGGCCAACTGCTCAAATGCCTCTATGAAGTGTGCCGGTAGCTTGTAAAACTAGCTGAGTGCCTCCCCGGATAGGGTTTCTTGGAATATGTTACAGAACACGGCGTCGGAGTAACCCTTGGCACACATTTGGGACTGGAAGCTATCTAGATGCTGGTATGGACAACCAGTCCCAGAGTATGTCAATTTCAGTGACTTTTGGGTGCCAGACTTTCCGGATTCCAATACCCGATGGGAGAAAGGTTCGGGCCACTCGTTGAACCGCGCGCCTTCATGCGCTCTCGCAGCCTTCCGCTCGTTGGCCTCCATCTGGGACTTCATATCTGATACTGAGTTAGATAGTATTTGGAGTGCCCGCGCGGTCGGACTCATGGTTTCGTCCTTGAACGAAACTCTTACCCGCTGAGGATTCGGCGCGCTTTCCGGTAGCGCCACATCGCCTGGGAACCTCGCTCCCGCCGAGCCAGTGCCCTTTTCTCCTGACGATTGTTCCACCTCCAGGGGTGGGAACACTTTTAGCGGTGGTGCAAATGCCTTTGTCAGAGTGGCACTGCGCTACTCCCCCTTTCCAAGGCAGCCACCAGCGCGACATTCACCGTTTCCATTTCTTGATATTAGGTGTTTGCTTCTGCTCTGTCCCGTTCGCAAGCGGCTAACTTCCGCTCCCATCTGTTCCACTTCTCCTGCCATATCAAACTGGTCAGGGCTGGAAGCATCGTCCTGGCCGCTGTTACTGGCCAACCTGTCCTTCCCTCTGCTCGGGTCACCGAGGGAAGTAAGTGCGGGTTCCAGGTCCAAGATTTGGTGGGTTTCTTCTGGGCTTCCTACACCAGCTTCTAATCCTGACCCTCTTGCCATATTATTCGGACGTAACTTTTACGTAATCTTCCCACAGACGGCGCCAAATGTTTCTGTCAGAATCCGGAGACTCACAGAAATCGATGGATCTTGGTGTGATTCCTTCCTGCAAATCCTGCTAACTAAGGGAATACCCGGCTGGCTGGCTGGCTTATTCCGCTCCGATGCTTAAGTCGGTATAGTAGGGATAAGCTCATAACTTAAGCGGGAATGAGTAGTTGAAGTATTGATTACCTATTAATGAAGGTAGCTGGGGCTCATATATAGGCGGCCGGGTGTGAGGACTGGCCCCCTTCTACATATATTATGGGGTTGCTCTGGTCCCTAGTTTAGCGGGCTGGCACCCCCGGTCCCCGGGCCCTAGTCATAAGTAAGACCTGCTGGGCTGCGGGTCCGGACGTCCGTGACTCGCCCCCGGGCTCTGGACTGGGTCCGGGAGTCCTGGTAGCGGGTCTGGGGGCCTGGGTAGCCTCTCTCTGGCTACTATCAACACGTCTAAAGTCTAAACCCACTGTCTACCTTAGTTAACTAGAGTCCAATCAGCAAACCAACCCAAAACTTATTAATCTCAGAATAGCTCGACAACACCACTTCTCCTTTCCTTTCCTACCCACCTTCCTCCTCACCACAAATTCTAACCCGTAAGTCCTAAAAAACCCAGCAACATAAACTAAATTCCAAAACCCAATTCAATTCCATGAGGTCGAAGAAGAGAACAAAACAATTGAAGAAGAACCCCATTCAATTCCATGAGGTTGAAGATCGAAGAGAGCAAAACAATTGAAGAGAGAAGAATAGTAAGAATCAAAAGGATATGCAAGTTTTGACTCCGATTCTCAAAATCAAAAAAAATTGGGATCAATCTGTGAAAGGGTAGAATCAAAAGCTTCAATTGCGAAGAGAAGACAGAAGGAGCAAAGAGTGAGTTCTGAGTTCCGACAACGAGGTATGCTAGGTAAAAGACATGTATAACTTTCGCCTCGGGTGTGCTGCACTTTTGTCTGCGTCTGTTGCTGCTGCGCTGAATTCGTCTGCGTCTACTACTGCGCTGGAGACGAGGAAGAAAAAAGGCTGGAGACGAGGAAGAATGAAATGAGGCAGGAAACGTGCAAGATTGACCTAACCCCTTTTGTGCTCGTCGGCCAAAACTCAGGTGCTAAACTATCTTGCCAGGGTAAGTCGAGCATCAACCCAAACTCACTAAACTTGCATAAAACAATATTGTAGTGTAGTTCCAAGGGAGAAAAGGGTAGTTAAGTGATAGGAGCACAATGTGTGACGTTATTAATGCGTTATTATCCCTTATTTATACTTTGTTAAGTCTATTTAGAGTAAGATAGAGTCATAATTTAGTTTAGTGTCATTTCGGAAGAGTTTTGGAGAATGTGTGCTTAATAATCAGAAAAATGACTAAGTATAGAAATCTGGAAATAAAGTAAAATATGTCTTTTTCGTGATTTTGAGGCTCGTGCTAAACTGATCTATCCTTTTCCAAATTTGATGAAATTTGGTATGCATATAATTGGGAACCTAAAGTGTATTGTGTCAAAATTTCAGATCAATCGGAGTTAGGGAAGTCACCCAAATGAAGGCTGCAACTTGGCCGTTTGAGCAAACCAATTCAGGGACTACCAGGATTTTCCTGGGACTGTGTCCTGACTTCCAGAATTTCTGTGGGACACATCGCTTGGAACCAGAGAACATGCCATACATCGTTGGAAAGCTCTACGAGTCTAGTTTCTCTGAGACTTGGAATCGCATCAATCGGAGCTCTGAGGAAAAAGTTATGCCGGTTTGAATGCACGAAGGTCAAGTCTGCCGAAAGAAGAAAACCTAAACCGAGTTCTACATGGATTTGGCTTACGAATGTGGACTGAATTTCATCCTTTGTGCAAGATTTTTGACTGAATTAATTCATGGAAAACCTAAAGAGATATTGCTCAATTATTCAGCCATTATCTTGGGAATTTTCGGCAGAAAATAGTGGAAGAAAATCGCAACAAATCCTGATCAAATTCGGCAGAATTCCTGTGCACGTCATCCAACTTCCACGGACTCTCCCGGACAGCTCACAATGAATCAGAATTCGAGTCTTATATGGATAGAAAGATACGGGAGTCTAGTTTCCAACCCAACTGGAATCACCTCAATATCTATTTTCTAGAGAAAGATATTCCATAATCTTCACTCAAAGGTCAAATCTGCTAGCAGGATAAGTTTGAGAAAAACTAGGTTTTGTAAACCCTAGCTGCCTCCCTTGCCTCTATAAATACCACAACATAATTTCAGAATACTCATCATCTCTCTCTCACATAAACTTGCCGAACCTCTGCCAAACTATCTCCATAAATTCTTACCAAGAACCAAGGCCGAACCATCCATCACCCTTCCACAAAATTCCATCCGATCATCACACCAATCCTTTGCCGAACTCTTGATCAAGGTTGTAATTTGGATTGTAATTTCATGGCTCTTGTTTCTTTGTATTTAAACATTATTTTGTCTATGAAATATGTTTGGATTGTTGGTTTTATTTTCGGTATTATTGATTATGCATGGGATTTCCGAATCTTTGTAATAAATGTTTGGTTATTTTGTGTTTGATTACCAAATTATGCATGTGATTTGATTGAATATGTATGATGGGCAGTAGGATTTTATTTGTTTTCTTGAATTAATTAGGTTTATTTCCTTAATTCGTGTGCAACCGAAGGAGATATCTAGATGCATTCGAAAGGCCATGAGTGTTATCTAGGTATTAAATTCATATGCCGATTTAATATATATTGATTCATACGCATGTTATGTTTTGATATGTATTAATCTAAGGGCTCGAGTAATTCTGGAAATTTACATGTCGATGTGGGATGAGTGACGCCATACCTGCTAACATGTTCCAATTCGACATATTGTGCTTATGTGCTATTTGTGTTTAATTTCTACGCGAAGTGTTCTTAAACCGATTAGTACCATGTTTAGGATTATACGCGAAGTTAATTCTAAATACTTGTGATGTTTTGAATAATTAGATGTTCCGCGAAGGCTCTAATTAAATTGGAACTTAATTAATCTAGAATCCGATTTCATGCTTGCTGCCCTATTACTTGTTTTAATTTTGTTGCATGTGTAATGAGATTTGTGTTTAGTGATTGTGTCAAATGTGATGATCAATTGTATATAATAATTTAGGTTTTAGAATTTTGTAAAAAATCAGTAGGTAAATAATTATAAAAATCGACAACACCCCCTTAAAGTACAACATTTTGTGTGATTGAGATGCCCTTGATTTCCCCGGATAGAATGATCCCTACTTGTCCTAACTACAATTGACAAAAGAAGGGTATTATGTGTATGAAGTTGTTTTGCAGGTACTTTGTGCTAGGAATAAGCTCCATCAATTTTTGGCGCCGTTGCCGAGGAAATTTAATGATTTTGATTCATAAAGTGTTGTTTGTAATTATGTATATTGCAGGTTATTTTAATTTTTCAATAGATTTTGGGATATGTATAATAGGAATTTTTCGGAAGTGTAATAGTAAATAGGATTTTCCGATTTTTGGTTTTTGGTTTTTGGTTTTTATTTTGCTAAATTGCCGATTGTGTGACATATTTTGTGAATGTTTGTACACTTAGATAATTTCTAGGAAGTTGATAGTTTTTGTGTATGCTTTGAGTTTATTGTAGTTTCTAAAGTGTAACATGTAGGTGAAGCCTCTTTTGTTGATCATAACCAAAACCCTTCATTTGAATGGTGCTTTGTTGGATCCGTTTTTATGTAGATTGGGAAACGCGGGATACTTCCCCCCCCACGCATACAAAGCGACATTTCAGCAATTGTATTACTTCTATGAGGTTGAGGGCGGTTTTAATCAACACTTGTAGACCGCTAGGACCCGAGTTTATTTTACAAAGTATAGGGCAAGTTATTTTTCATTGATTGGTTCGAAGTTTGTAAAACTGGTTCTCAAGATCCACAGACTGATGTTCATTCTCTGTGAGTGAGTCGATAGGGGACTTGTCCTCCGTGGTTAAAAACTTTGAGACCTGCCTTGTTCCTAAAGAGAGTTTACTCTCCGTGAATCTTAACGACACCGCCTTAGAAAAGTAAAGTATGCTCGAACTAGACAACCGCTTGTGCCGAAGCATCACCTCACTTTAGACGCTAGAAAATAACTTGAGCATATGTGAATCTATTTTTCTTCAAAAGATAAAATTCGTCTTTAATTTTTGAGGTATATCGGAATAAGCATGATACTACCTTGGACTGTTTCAGCCCATTGCACTGTTATCTCCTCTGCTCCACGTACCTCAAATTTTAAAGTTGTGTGAATAAAAGAAATTACAAATTCTAAGTTTCGGCATTTACAATACTTACATAATCGTTAACCTTAAAGAACCGAACCAATATAGATACATGTAAATTTCGTGTGTGGTATTGCATAACTAGCTAAATTGTTAAGGAGTTTTAGAAGTCTATTTATGTTGAGTTTGTTTTGGTTTTGAGGGGAAGAGGAATAGGTAAGGTCACTAATGTTGATATTAGCCTTAACCCTTCATACTAGCGCTTGCGTTTTTATGAGGTTGAGGGCGGCTTTTATGCACTTTAGTGGTACTGACAACATAAGGTTCTCAACAGAGTAAGGGGCATTCATAGTTTGTTTGTTCTAATTTTGGTATTGAGTTTTGTTTAACTAGATCTCAAGGCCCACAGACTGATGTTCATTCTCTGTGAGTGAGTCGATAGGGAGTTCGCTCTCCGTGGTGTCCAACAACTAGTCTTGCCTCACTCCATTGTTAGTACTTTCGTTCTAGCCTTCTGAAACCACGGAATCTTGTGTCTAGTCGATAGACCTAGGCCGCACGTCCACCAAGCTTCGAAACCTTAAATGAGTTTGATATAAGTAAATTTTTAATCTCAAAAGAAAACATTTCTTGGTTTGAATTTTCGAGGTATATCGGAATAAGCATGATACTACCTTGGGCTGTATCAGTCCATTGCACTGTTATCTTCTCTGCTCCACGTACTTTGAAAATTCGAACAAATCATATAGCAATTTAACTAGGGATACATAAAACACACTTTTGATTCGTTTGTTTATACTTGTGAAATTGTGTTAGTGCTATACTTGTAATATTTCGTGTGACATATATTTGTGTGATATACTTATACTCATTTTCGTGTGATACATATACATACATATTGAAATTTTCGTGTGATTATTTATACATTTACATATTTGAATTTTCGTTGATATTACTCATACTTTTGTGTGATATTTTTACCCTAACACTAACTTATACATTCTAACAATACACGTTTGTTTTTCTTTTTAAAATTCATTGATTAAATACTTGATCTTTTAAAAATTTCAGGTACATGAATGTCCAATTGGTCACGCGACATTAGAGGTCGTTTGTATCGAATTGGAGAGATATACGATCTAGAATTGCCAGCAACTCTAGGTCAAGCACGTTCACCATCACCAGAACATCAGTTTGTATCTCCCACCTCTTCACTTTTTGATAGAAATTTCGTTGCACCACCATCACCATTTCCTTCAGAGTCTTCGTGTGAACTTAATCCTTTGTTTCACGAAGAACCAGAGTTTGAGCTACTTCAGAGTCCCATACCAATTCAATATTTGAACTTTGATTTACTTGATCCCATATTTAATATGACTTCATTGAGAGAAGAGAATGGGCAAGTAGATGCGCCACAAGGAGGAGTGGTGAGACCAAGCAATGTGACATATCCTGCTGTTGCACCTGGCAAATCAGCAGAGTTTGAATTGAAGGGTGGATTTATCCACCAATTGCCCAAGTTCTTTGGACTTAGTGGAGAAGATCTGAATCGCCATGTTCAGAAATTTGAGTTCAGATGTGAGTTAATGTGCCCAACTGGGGCGGATTTCTAACATGTGAGGATGAAAGCTTTTCCATTCTCACTTGAAGATAGGGCAGCCGAGTGGTTCTTTGCTATTCCACCTGGCAAGATGACGTCTTGGAATACAATGGTGAAGGAATTTCTCACCAAATACTTTCCTTCATCAAGGGTAACGCAGATTAGAAAGGAGATCACTTCTATCAGACAAGAGCCAGACGAGAGCTTTGATGTGTACTATGATAGGTACAAGTCTTTGGTGGCAACGTGTCCTAATCATGGGATACGTGAGGGTCTTTTGCTGCAGTATTTTTATGAAGGATTACGTCCTTTGGAGCACAGATTTCTTGATTCAGCAGCTGGAGGATCTTTGATGGAAAAGAGCAAGGAGGAAGTTAAGAACTTGTTGGAGATGCATTTCACTAACCAACAACAGTTCGGGTCTACTTCCTCAAGGAGAGTGAATGAAGCTAGTGGTTTTGAAGAGTCCAATGCTGTCAAGGAGCTTAGGGAAGACATGGGGAAAATCACTCAGATGATGTCCCAAATGATGAAGCAGAAGCATGCCCAAGTTTGTGGGGTGTGTAGCATAGAGGGCCATACGGCTGATGTGTGTCCTCAATTGGGAGGAGGAGATAATTTTGAGGAAGCCAATTCGGTTGGTTTCCAAGGGCAGCAACGTTCCAATTTCCCAAATTTCAATCCAAGGTACAACGATCACCCTAATTTTCGTTGGGCCAACAATAGCAATGTTCAGAACCCTCAACCATTGGCGCCACCACAAGCAAACCAAGGAGGCATGGCGTTTCAACCAAGACCTCAAGGGCAATTCCAAGGATATGCAAGACCTCAGCAACAATTCTACAACAACAATGCTCAAGCATCATCGAACCCTAATTATGATGCAATGCTGAAGTCTTTGAATGATGCAACTCACACATTGTTGCAATCTACAACTTCCAACTCTAAGGATATTTCTGAGCTGAAGAATCAGATGGGGAAGGTTGTGGATTTTATGGGGCAAATCCAAGAGCAAGGGAGGTTACCTGGAGGAGTGATCCCTAACCCCAAAAATGAGCAGGCAAAGTCAATCACCACAAGGAGTGGTAAAGTCTTGAAGGGGCCGAGTGTGGGAAAGACAAGAGAGGACATGATGGTGGAGTGTGATGATGTTGATGCCGAGCATGAAGTGATACACGACAAAGGTGAAGTGGCACACGGCAAAGAGGCCGAGAGAAATAATGAACCGAGCAAAGAGGAGCTCGACGTGATGAAGAAGAGGGACATGAAAAAAGATCCCGCAACCTCAGAAACACATAAGGTAAAATCTAATTCAAGTGGTTTAGTTATTACTAACCAATCTTCTTGTTTACCTTTTCCTTCCAGATTTGCTAAATCGAAGAAGGACAAATCTGATGAAGAGGTGTTGGACATCTTTAGGCGTGTAGAGGTTAACATCCCCCTTTTGGAATGCATCAAGCAAATTCCAAAGTATGCCAAATTTCTAAAGGAGCTGTGCACAACAAGAAGGCATACAAGGGAGGAGCAGGTGGTGAAGATGAGTGAGACGGTTTCAGCCGTTCTCCAGAGGAAGCTTCCACCAAAAATGAAAGATCCTGGCAGCTTTACTATTCCTTGTATAATTGGACAATGTTGTTTCTCTAATGTTTTGCTAGACCTTGGAGCGTCAATTAATGTGATGCCCTATAATGTTTATAAGTCTCTAGGTCTAGGAGAGTTGAAGAGAGACAACGTAATTATTCAATTGGCTGACAGATCTAACAAATATCCTGAGGGATATGTGGAGGATGTTCTTGTGCAGGCTAATAATCTGATATTTCCTGCAGACTTCTATGTGCTAATAATCTGATATGGAAGAGTCGCCCCTAAATTCCACTCAACTATTGTTGGGGCGACCATTTATGAGGACAGCAAGAACGAAAATAGATGTTGCTGAAGGCAAACTCACCATGGAGTTCGATGGTGAAGTGATAAGCTTCAACGTTTATGAGGCTATGAGGTATCCAATTTCTGACTTAAAACCTTGCTATGCTATTGATGTAGTTGATTCTTTTGCGCAGGTTTTGTCAGAAACTTTGGATCAATAGCAACTAGCTATTGAGCAAGGGGCTGGAATTGACGCATTAGGGGAGGAATTATCCAAGGAGGCACGGCTTGAACTTGAGCCGAGCATTATGAGTGTTGTTGCCGAGCTAGAGGCAACGCCCCACGTGAAAAGGTCATGTCATTTTATGTAAATTCCCATTTCCACTAACAAAATTCTACCATCTGTGGAACAGGCCCCTATTTTAGAACTGAAGGTGCTTCCCAACCATTTGAAGTACGTGTACTTGGGAGACGATGACACACTACTAGTTATTGTGTCATCACAGCTGAATGAGCAGCAGGAAGCACGTTTGACTAGCATGCTGAAGAGGAACAAGACCGCCATTGGATGGACGTTGGCGGATATCAAGGGAATCAGCCCTACAACTTGTGTCCATAGGATCTTACTTGAAGAAGGAACCAAGCCTACTAGGGAGGGTCAGAGACGTTTACACCCCCCTATGATGAAGATTGTGAAGGACGAGGTGATCAAATTGCTGGATTGTGGAGTCATTTATCCCATTTCAGATAGCCAGTGGATTGCACCTGTCCAAGTTGTTCCCTAGAAGAGTGGAGTCACAGTTGTGAAGAATGACAAGGATGAGCTCATGCCCCAACGATTAGTGACTGGTCATAGGATGTGTATCGACTACAGAAAGCTGAATGCTACTACTCGAAAGGATCACATGCCTTTGCCTTTCATGGACCAGATGTTGGAGAGACTAGCTGGGCACGAATTCTATTGCTTCTTGGATGGGTACAGCGGTTACAATCAGATATGCATTCACCCAGATGATCAGGAAAAGACGACGTTCACATGTCCCTTTGGTACGTTTGCCTATCGACGCATGCCTTTTGGTTTATGCAACGCACCAGGTACATTTCAACGTTGTATGTACTCATTATTCTCTGATTATATTGAAAATATCATTGAAGTCTTTATGGATGATTTTAGTGTTTATGGAAAAGACTTTGATGCATGTTTAGAGAATTTGGAATTAATCCTGAAAAGATGTGTAGAAACTAACCTTGTGCTTAATTGGGAAAAATGTCATTTCATGGTAAAACAAGGGATAGTTTTAGGACACATAATTTCTGCAAAGGGTATTGAGGTAGATAGGGCCAAGATTGATATTATGCTTCACTTACCCTTCCCTACAACTGTAAGGGAGGTACGTTCGTTTTTTGGCCATGCAGGTTTTTACAGGAGGTTCATCAAGGATTTTTCGTTGGTGGCCAAGCCCATTTGTGCCTTATTGTAGAAGGATGTTCCATTCATAAGGGACAAAGGGTGTGAAGATGCATTTGTGAAGTTGAAATTGCTATTGACGACAGCACCTATCACGGCGCCACCAGATTGGACGCTACCTTTTGAGATCATGTGTGATGCTTCAGACTATGCAGTTGGAGCAGTGCTTGGACAGAGAAAAGAGAAGAAGCCGAATGCTATTTATTATACTTCTAGAACACTTAATGATGCTCAATTAAATTACTCTACTACTGAGAAAGAACTGTTGGCTGTTATATTTGCTTTAGAAAAATTCCGTTCATATCTTTTGAATTCTAAAGTGATTGTTTATTCTGATCATGCAGCCCTTAGATATCTGATGAAGAAGAAAGATGCTAAGCCACGCTTGATTCGATGGATTCTCTTACTCCAAGAGTTTGACATCGAAATCAAGGACAAGAAGGGGAGCGAAAATGTTGTGGCGGATCACTTGAGCAGAATTGTGAGAGAGGAGGAAACGTTGCCACTTCAGGAAACTTTCCCAGATGAGCAGCTTTTTCGAGTGGACACAAAAGAACCTTGGTATGCAGACATTGTCAATTATTTAGTTACTAAAACTTTTCCAAGTACATGTTTGCAGGCAGCCAAGACGAGGATGAAAAAGAATGCAAGACACTACATATGGGACGATCCATATCTGTGGAGGACTTGTAGTGATCAAGTTATAAGACGTTGTGTGCCACAAGAAGAGCATAGGCCGATCCTTGCATGTTGCCACAATGAGGCGTGTGGAGGACATTTTGGAGCTAAGAGGACAGCCCTCAAGGTATTAGAAAGCGGATTTTATTGGCCCACGATTTTCAAGGATGCATACACATTTTGTATGACATGTGATAGGTGCCAAAGGACAGGTAACATTGGTAAGAGAGACCAAATGCCCCTAACTCCTATAGTCATTGTCGAAATTTTTGATGTATGGGGTATAGATTTTATGGGACCTTTTCCTTCATCTAAGGGCTTTCTCTATATCTTGTTGGCTGTTGATTATGTGTCTAAATGGGTGGAGGTGAAAGCCACAAGGACTAATGATTCTAAAGTTGTTGCAGGTTTAATTCTTGAGAACTAACATATTTTCCAGGTTTGGAATACCTCGTGTGCTTATAAGCGATGGAGGTTCTCATTTCTGCAACAGAACAATAGAGGCTTTGCTCAAGAGATATGGAGTCACCCATAAGGTATCCACACCTTATCATCCTCAGACGAGCGGAATGGCGGAAGTGTCCAACAGAGAGATCAAGAGCATATTGGAGAAAACTGTGGGCCCATCAAGGAAAGATTGGAGTGACAGACTTGATGATGCACTTTGGGCTTACAGAACGGCATATAAGACACCCATTGGGATGTCTCCATTTCGGCTTACATATGGCAAGGCGTGCCATCTTCCAGTAGAGTTGGAGCACAAGGCGTGGTGGGCGGTCAAGCAATTCAACATGGAACTTGACAAGGCTGGACTTCACAGGAAATTACAATTGAGCGAGCTTGAGGAAATCAGGAATGAAGCATATGATGCTGCGTGGATTTACAAGGAGAAGACGAAATTGTATCATGACAAGATGATAAGAGGCAAAACGTTTCATATTGGCCAAAAAGTCTTGTTATTTCATTCTCGTCTTAGATTATTTCCTGGAAAATTGCGTTCTCGTTGGGTTGGGCCATATATTGTTGCTAATGTGTTTTCTCATGGTGTTATAGAAATTCAGAGTATTGAAACAGGAAAAGCGTTCAAGGTGAATGGTCATCGACTTAAGCCTTACTATGAACCTTTTGAGGAGCACACCATTGAGGACATACAATTTAGAGACGCACCAAGATCCTGATGATATGAAGAAGAGTCTAGGCTGAGTAGACTATAAACATTAAGCGCTGCATGGGAGGCAACCCATTTCAACCAAAATTGTGAAGGAGCCGTCTACGAGAGTTTGAATTTCTAAATCCCTAAATTCTTTTTGGTTGAATTGTATAAATGTGGAACTTGTGAATTATCAAATGCTTAGAAATTACTACATAATTTTTGTGTAACATTGAGGACAATGTAATTTTCTAAGTGTGGGGTAGGGATACATATTTCACATGTTTGTTTTGTTTTTGTCTTTGTTTTGAGTCATAAAAAGAAAAGAAAATAAAAAATCAGAAAATCAGAAAAAAATTAAAAATTTCGTAGCTTTTTGTTTTCGTTGCTTTTTAATTTTTGTTTTCATTTTTGAGTCTTAGAATGCCCCTAAATAGTCGATGATGAATATATCTTTGAATGCATAGATGATGGTTTTGCATAATCTTGAAAAATTAATTGTGAGTTTCATGGACATTGTGATTGGTATGAACATTTGAGACTTGGATTTATTTGTGTAATAAGCATGCATGTTTGTGTTGATTTTGTTCCATAATAACCTGTGTGAGCTTTGATGTCATATACTTTTCTTCTTGAGTGATAAAAATGGGCAGAATTTTTCAAAACTTCATTATTTTTTTGATTATTCAATGACTTTGTGCCATAGCTTTTAATGAACTCTAGAATGCTAGAACTTGCTCTTGACAATTTTTGAGACTATTATTCATGAAATGCCTTGATTTTGAAAAGGATTGAAAAGATCATTTTAGGATTACCACCAATGCCAAATAAAGCTTATGCCTAATTTGTGCCCGTCGTGGGACTCCTTAGTTTTAACCCCTTTGAGCCGACATTGTGCCATTTTATTTCATCACCATGATACACTTTCCTTGAGCTTAGAACAGTTTATCCTTTCCATTGTTGTCAAGACTTGGTAAAGTTTAATTGAAATTTGTTATTTGAAGTGATGTTGTGAAGTAAGTGTGGGGTAAAACTTATCCAATTGCATGAAAAGAATTGTGTTGCCGAAATAAAGAAAAGAAAAGAAAATCGGGCAGAAAAATTTGAAAGAAAATCCGATCCGAGAATAAGAAAAAAATTGGAGATTTCGGCAACTAAAATAATTGGATGAGTTCTTGTGGTGAATTTGGAATTGTATGATTATTTGAAGGTCTAGCATTGTTATACTTGACCTTTGTTCATATTCACTATGTAATGGGAAAGAAAAAGAGTGAAGTCATAAGGAGTATTGAATTTTGCTAAGTCTTGGTGACATTTTATCACCACTATCCTAAATGTGAATGCCTTATGCCAATCCCCATTATCACCTTTATGTTGATCTTTTCATGATTCCTAAAATGGGTGAACTTTGATTTGTGGAGATTTTTGTCAAGAGTTGAGCTTATGGCTTTGGTTCATTGGTGTACATAGTTGTTACATGATGTTTTTCCAGAAAATTGATTCACAAAGTGCTTTTATTTGATGAAATATGCGAGCTATTTGTTGCCTTACAATCTGTTCTCTTGCATATACTATGAGTGAATTACCATATCATGAGTGAAAAGAAGAGAGTATGCCTAGTGAGGAGGATGAAATCAACATAACATGTCATTGCTTGCGATTTTCGTTTCTTACTTGTTCATGCTTTGATACATGTCTATGACGCTTGGGATTATTGTGCTTACATTGAATGCTTAACTTGAAAGCTATGTGTTTAAAGATCCTGAGACAATTATTTAGGGGCAGTAGTATTGAGTCTTTTTGTTTTGTTTTGCTAGGGACTAGAAAAGAATAAGTGTGAGGTAGTTGATAGAAGCACAATGTGCGACGTTATTAATGTGTTATTATCCCTTATTTATGTTTTGTTAAGTCTATTTAGAGTAAGATAGAGTCATAATTTAGTTTAGTGTCATTTCGGAAGAGTTTTGGAGAATGCGGTCTCGCAGCCTTCCGCTCATTGGCCTCCATCTGGGACTTCATATCTGATACTGAGTCAGATAGTATTTGGAGTGCCTGCACGGTCGGACTCATGGTTTCGTCCTTGAACGAAACTCTTACCCGCTGAGGATTCGGCGCGCTTTCCGGTAGCGCCACATCGCCTGGGAACCTCGCTCCCGCCGAGCCAGTGCCCTTTTCTCCTGATGATTGTTCCACCTCCAGGGGTGGGAACACTTTTAGCGGTGGTGCAAATGCCTTTGTCAGAGTGGCACTGCGCTACTCCCCCTTTCCAAGGCAGCCACCAGCGCGACATTCACCGTTTCCATTTCTTGATATTAGGTGTTTGCTTCTGCTATGTCCCGTTCGCAAGCAGCTAACTTCCGCTCCCATCTGTTCCACTTCTCCTGCCATATCAAATTGGTCAGGGCTGGAAGCATCGTCCTGGCCGCTGTTGCTGGCCAGCCTGTCCTTCCCTCTGCTCGGGTCACCGAGGGAAGTAAGTGCGGGTTCCAGGTCCAAGATTTGGTGGGTTTCTTCTGGGCTTCCTACACCACCTTCTAATCCTGACCCTCTTGCCATATTATTCGGACGTGACTTTTATGTAATCTTCCCACAGACGGCGCCAAATGTTTCTGTCAGAATCCGGAGACTCACAGAAATCGATGGATCTTGGTGTGATTCCTTCCTGCAAATCCTGCTAACTAAGGGAATACCCGGCTGGCTGGCTGGCTTATTCCTCTCCGATGCTTAAGTCGGTATAGTAGGGATAAGCTCATAACTTAAGCGGGAATGAGTAGTTGAAGTATTGATTACCTATTAATGAAGGTAGCTGGGGCTCATATATAGGCGGCCGGGTGTGAGGACTGGCCCCCTTCTGCATATATTATGGGGTTGCTCTGGTCCCTAGTTTAGCGGGCTGGCACCCCCGGTCCCCGGGCCCTAGTCATAAGTAAGACCTGCTGGGAGGTTAGATGTACTGTGATGTATCGCAATAGGGAGGTTAGATGTACTGTGATGAATAAAAACCTCCAAGATGATCTAGTTGATCACATATGGACCATGAAGCTTCAAGCATATGAGAACGACCAGTGATGAGTTTTAGATTTATTGCTTTCAATAAGTGGTTGTGTCGGCCCAGCCTTTGTTTGTGTTTGCTTTAACTTTCTTGATTGGTTCCCATAATGTATTATTGTATTTGTAATTGAAAAGTTCCCATTTAAAAAAAATAATAACTTTTTATTCATAACTTCAAACGTAAAAAATAAATAAAACATGTCAACTAGAAATAAATAACAACAATTTAAATAAATAAAATGGATATTTCCTAATTGATGATTCTAGTCTATCCATTGTGTCTCATTAACCGGAACATAAAGATCCAAGCTTTGTTTGGCTCCTTGAGTTGGTGTTTGATCTCCGGTTGGACCTTGATTTTGAGGGTGCATCGGGATGCTTGAGGTTCCTACTTCCCTATCAAGTATCAATTGTTGCCTCCTTTGCCAATAACCC
Organism: Potentilla sterilis; assembly: GCA_963682095.1. Taxonomy (NCBI): domain Eukaryota; kingdom Viridiplantae; phylum Streptophyta; class Magnoliopsida; order Rosales; family Rosaceae; genus Potentilla; species Potentilla sterilis. Next base: position 2,157,683 of record OY821764.1, read on the forward strand.
TTTCTTCTTGGGGTATCGAACGTTGATAGATCAGCCGTCATAACACGATCTTCCTCGGCGCGCTGCTCAATTCGCTTGACTTCCTCAAATTGTTGTTGCCTTTGTTGGTATTCTCGCTCACTTTGTTCATGTGTCTTTTGCATTTGAATGTGTAAAGCATCCATATCTTGTTGCTTGCCTTTCTTCTTTGCGGCCTTCTGAGCTTTTTGTCCATGAGGACGTGCTTGTCTTGTTGGAGTTGGCCCCGCTTCATTTTCTTCATTTTCTTCCAAGTTGAGAGGATTAAGAATGAGCGTGTTAATGTCTTCGGTGGAAGGCGTTTTCCCAAACTTGACAGTATTTTTCAAGACTCTCCAACAATGATCATAGACAAAATCCGCCTTAACCTTCTCGTAGTAAATCGCTCTAGCTCTCATGAGCTAGACACAAAATTAAGTACCATATATTAGTATTCACGAGTTGATGAATACACACATAATGAAGTAGTATAAACTATATACACAAAATTAAGTAATTTATATTGTTCTAGCATGAGTAAAATTAAGTGCTCATATGCTCATGGCCACACATATAATTTCCTATATATTTTCTATAGCAACATAGCTATATATAAAATTTTATATAAATTAAATGAAAAATAAAAAATAAAACATCACTTCACATATGAACAATATACTTACATTGTCTTCTTTATTTTCATCGCTTCGGTGCTCCGATTCGGGTTTGATAAGACTTTCGGGCCACTTCATGCATAGTGTACTAAATATCTTCCAACGAGCCTTACAACTATCTGGTGTCCTCTCAATACGATCCGTCGGTTTTTCTGCATTACATTCCGCCAAAATACGTTCCCACATTGACAGTAGCCATAGAGAGGCTACCCCCCCAGACCAGCAGCCAGGACTCCTGGACCCGGCCCAGGGTCCGGGAGCGTAGCTTAGACACCTGGTCCCGCGCTCGGGCAGGTCTCACTTGTGGCAAGGGATAGCTCCCCAAACAGGGGCCGAAACAGTCCAGCAATATAAGCAGAAGGGGGGGGCCAGTCCCACATCGAAGGGTGAGGCCAGCCCTCATGCCCGACAACCTATATATGAGTCCCAACTACCCTCATTAATAGGTAATCAATACTTCAGCTATTCATTCCCGCCTAAATTACCAGCTTATTCCAACTATACTGACTTAGGCATCGGAGCGGAATAGACCGGCCTCGCCAGGTATTCCTTAGTTAGCAGGATTTTCAGGCAGGAATCACACCAAGATCCATCGGTATGTGTGAGTCTACGGATTCAGACAGAAACAATTGGCGCCGTCTGTGGGAAGAGTTCAAAAAATTTGTGTTGTCGTACTAGCGGGAACATAATCGATCAGCCTACGGGTCACAAAAAAATCCAGAAGACCGGTGGGTTCTGGAGCCGGTGCTAGCCCAAATCCCGGGCACGGGGCAAGGGCAGCCCGCTGGTAGCTGCACTCAGAATGCTGCTACCAACCGTGATCCGGGCAGTACGTCCGGTGAACGCGACAGAGATCTGCGCGGGAAGGGCCCGGCGGACGATTGCCAAGTCTTGGGCCTAGAACCTGTACCGACGTCCTCGGCGGCCCCAAACAGAGGGGAAGATCGGCTGCCCAGCAGCGACGGCCCGGACGATGTCTCCAGTCCTGGCCAGTACGATATGGCGGGAGAGATAGAAGAGAGGCGAGCAGAAGTAAACCGCTTGCGGGCAGAGAGTGACTGGGACAGGGCAGAAGGTATCAAGACATGGAAGCGGTTAATGCCGCACTGGTGGCTGCCTTGGAAAGAGGCTAGCAGCGTAATGCCGCTCTGCGAAAATCAATCGCGCCACACCCAAAAGAGCCTCCCCACCAGGAAGTGGATCAGTCATTGGGAGGGGAGAAGGACACCGGCGTGGCGGGAGACGTGTTCCCAGCGGACACGGTGCCACCAAAGATCTTCTCAGCCACTCGGAGGAATGGCGGCTCTTTCGAGGAAGATACCATCAGCTCGACTGCACGGGCACAACAAATACTATCCGACTCAATGTCAGATATGAAGGCCCAAATGGGGGCCAACGAGAGAAAGGTTGCGAGACCGCCGGAGAGCGCACTATTCAACGAGCGGGCTGGGCCCTTCTCACTCCGGGTTCTGGACTCCGGAAGATCCAGCACCCAAAAGTCGCTAAAGCTGACATACTTCGGGGCCGACTGCCCATACCAACACCTGGACAGCTTCCTGTCCCAAACGTGTGCTAAGGGCTACTCCGACGCCGTTTGCTGCAACATATTCCAGGAGACCCTGTCCAGAGAGGCGCTCAGCTGGTTTTACGAACTACCGGCGAACTCTATAGAGGCATTCTAGCAACTTGCCGATAGATTCGTGGGCCGGTTCATATTAAGGGTCGAAGGGGCCCGAACCTCGACGATCCTCTTTAACTGATGGCAAACGGCCACCGCCGGGGACAGGGACCTGGACAAAGGGATTGCTAAATCAGCTTTCAAGCAAGGTCTCCAGCCCGGAAAGTTCTCGTACGCTGTGTGAGTGAAGATCCCGTAGGGTTAAGACGAGCTGATGGCGATGGCTATCAGGCACGCCCAAGCAGACCACGAAACTTACAGGAGTCGTCAACACAAGATAAGGCAGGAAGAGCCCGAACTCACCCGACAGGAAGCCAGAAACTGGCAGCAGGGCCGGGACCGAGGAGCCTCGACTGACAAAAGACCAAGAGGTTGGGGGAACCAGTAGCGCCAGAGGGACTACGTCGCCATTCCCCAACGAGCAGGGAACCTCCCATCCTACCAACAACAAACCCGCCCCATAGTGGTCATGCTAGCAGGACGACAAAATGTATTCTCTACTTTGACCTCCACCTACGAGGATATCCTGTGTGAGAACGGGAACAACATCCCCCTTCCACCAAAAAGAAAGCACCCAAAGGGGAACCTGACCAGGGCACAGACCGGTAAATACTGCTCCTACCACGATGAAGCCACACACCACACGAACGATTGCCTTGCCTTGAAAACAACGATTGAGGGCCTAGTCCGCCGCGACGACTTGCAGCGGTATCAAGGGTAACCCGGACAGTGGGGACCGCGCAAAATCGGGACGTCTATCCAGCGGCACCAACGCTCATACGACCGGTCGAAATCTTAAACCCGTATAGAGGCTCAGCGGTCCAACAACTTGTCAGCCTGAGTAAGATGCTAGTTTTTTTTTCTTTCCTAAACACAACTAGCTAGGCATTCCAACCAGTTCGGCAGGTGTAATTTCAGCAGTTGTCTATTCCAACTTTGGTTTCAACTAAGTACAAAGGGCAATCCATGGGTAGCCAAGTCAGGCAAACTGAAAAAGGCACAACACAAGCGCAGGCAAAATGTCCATTTATTATAACTCAGGGCAGCGTGTACAAAAAAAAGCTTAAAGCAAAAAGGGAGGGCGTGAGTGTACAAAGTCTGGAGCCTGCTAGGGCACTTCTGCCTGCTCCCCCTCTTCAGCAGGAGCTCCTTCAGCAGCGGTTTCACCAGCGACGTCTTCACCGACCGGCTCGGTGTCACCCTCCTGAACTTCTTCTTCATTCGTCTGCGGCTGCTGCAGCTTTGAGACGTCAAGATAGCCCTTACTCTTCCAATCGTCATAAGCATCGGCTATCCCCGCCTCCCGGGCCCATTCCAGCAGGTCAAGAAGCTCATCACTTTATTGATATTTCTTAACCGCTGTTGGGCGAAAATGTAACATTGCAAGAAGTGTAAAATGTCACCCAACGTAATCTCACTCATATTCATTAATCGAATAGAGTTTTAATTATTTCGGGTTTGAGCCATTCAAGACAGAATGTGTCTCTTAATTACAATCCCTTGTTACAAGGGAAAACCTTTTGATTCCACTTATAAAGAAACCAATGTGAGTTAGTTTGTTTTTGCGGCTGCACCCGAAATTCATGTTGGGATGCCTACGTACCCTGGAAGGGATCAAGCCACTCGTAGTTCAAGAGTTCCAATGAGTAAATGACTCAATGGAGGGCTTTGATTTTGGAATGTGAGTAGTGTTTGGACGAATTTGGTGTAAGAGAACCAGGCATTCGACTTTGTGTTTAGGACGTGGTTGCATCTAGATAAATTTGGTTCTAGATTGCCTACATACCCTTTGCGGGATCAAACCACATGTAGTTCCAGGCTTTTGGGATTTAAATGGGTATATAACCCATTTGCTTGGAATTCATGTTTGAGACATTTGTGAGGGTTTAAAGCCCTCAAGTCTGCTTTCGATGCAATATGGGAATGATTTGCTTTTTCTGGTACTTGAGTGAATTTGACTGTAGGGCCAAGGATTTGTCTGGCGAAGTCAGGGATTCGATTTGAAATATGTGGTTGTATCTAGTGGGTCGCTAGATTGCCTACGTACCCCTTTTGAGGGATCAAACCGACCGTAGTTCATAATTTGGGTTTATGATTTTGTATCGATATTTGAGCTCAACAGATGTATGTAGAACTTGAATCTGTCAAGCGTATCTCTTTCGAACACCCAATTTGGTAGAGTGTGTGCCGGGCATTACAACGGGCCTCGAAATTTTAGTGGACGGATGATGTAGTAGAGTATCTCTCTGGGCACCCAATTTTATAGAGCGCCTGTTGGGCTTTGCACCGGGTCTTAGTGGACAGACTGATGTTGTGCCGGGCTTTGCAACGGGCCTCGGAATTTTAGTGGACGGACGATGTAGTAGAGTATCTCTCGATTTAATTTGGACACCCGGGATGCCGAGCTTTGTCGTAGACAAGGTTTCTGTTGTCTTTTACTTGTTGACGAGTAGTGTGACTGGGCATGTGGGCTTATAACCTGTCGGTGGCCCAATAAAGCCCAAAACTTGATCTGCCACACTTTGAAACACTGTTGCCTGGTGATTGAAGTTTTCGACCCCCGAAAGCTTCTGTGTGAGAAGGAATATTTGTAAACTCATGATCTTCCTGGCTCTTATCTCTATCATGATCATCTCCTCCGGGAAGAGATCGAGTTCTAGTGGAGATCAAATACGCAAGCCCAATTCAAGATGGAGCCATCAAGTGATCTGTATATATTGGCGGCGTTCCTTCCATGTTCTATGCTTCTCTCCATCGCCGTCGTGTATGTGTATCGGGTAAGAGCTTCTTGTTGGTCTCCTCCGTTGGTATTGAGTTTCTGGGGAGTGTCAAGACATGAGTCTCCATATTAATTATGAAATTTGTCTTTTGCAAGTAGGAGCGTGTACTCCCAGTAGGTGCATCAATCATCAATTGATTAATCATAATTCCACCGTTTTGAACATTTTATAATTGTCTCATCGATTTGATAAACACCTGTATGTTAATTTCCTTTAGTTTGGTTGCCACCGATCACCAAGTGTTCACATATACTGCTGACATTGAAACTTTCGCAGAAGCTATATATATCGAACTTTGTATGCAAACATCAATAGCTCGGTGAGGCTTTAGAGATAACTCCTGCATATTAAGAATCTCTGTGTGCAGGTCCCGTGTACGTTGGCTACCAAATAAGAAGTATATTTATGCATGCTGGAGCATCAATGTGTAGGAGCAGTAGGTGTATTGGCTTCCATGAATCAAATATCAATTGATTAATTTCCATTCCACCGTTTGAGAAAGTATATGAACATTGATTGTTCTTTCAACATTCATTTGATTATTTCATACTTCCACCACTTGCTTTTATGTGAGGCTTTTGCAAAAGCTTTGTGCCTGATGTTGTAGATGCTTCATTATTGACATCATGAAACTTCCTTGCTTGCAGGTCAATATTCGACAGGAGGCAGAGGCCTTTTGGCTATGGTGGTTGACAGTAAGTGGCATGGTGCTTCAGGAGAACATGGTGTTTGAGTGCAAGGTGTTAAATTAGTTTGCTATGGTGGTTAACAGGAAGCATAGATCGTTGCGGCCTTTTGTGGTGTAATTGTGTATGGGTTCTGTATTGGTTTTGTAGGATCGAAAGATAACAAGAGTATCATAGTCACCGTAGTGTATCCATAGTAACCAGAGAACCAATAGTAACCAGTAGCCAAAGTAACCAAGAGAACCAGAACCATAGTAACCAAAGTGATCAGAGAACCAAGAGCCAAGTAACCATAGAACTAGTAACAGTAACCAGAGAACCAGGAGCCAAGTAACCAAAACCATAGTAGCCAAAATCACCAGAGAGCAAGTCACCACAGAACAATAGCCATAGTAACCAAGTCACCATATGGAACAAGCCGCAAGGGGTTCAGAGAACAAGAACAGTAACAAGGAGCCAAGATCATCCGCAAGGGATTTGAGTAACGAAAGTGACAAGTAACCAGGTGATCCGTGAGGGATTTGAGTAACCAAGGTAACAAGTAACCAGGTGATCCGTGAGGGATTTGAGTAACAAGTAACCATCCGTGAGGGATTTGAAAGGCAACAAGGCCTCAAGTATCATGATAGAACAAGAGCTGCGGACGGAGAAAAGGAAGTCGCCATCCGAACCTTGTAAAGAACGAACTGCCTCTTTGTGCTTCGTCTCCTCCTTCACGTTGCTGTTGGTGTAGAGTCCTCTGCCTCTCTTGTTTGCGTTGGTGTCGACTGGGACCTCCTCTCTGCCCTTCTCACGTTGGCCTCTTCTCTTCTTCTCTGTCCCCCCTCTTTTGCAAGGCATATGGTCTCTTATATAGTGATTAGATGATGTGGTTGAGTCCCAAGATAACTTCTGTATTTGATACAACTTATGATACGGGAAGAAAGATGTGATCTCTATCAAGAGAGCTGTCACATATTAATCATGATCAAACTCAAACACTTAGACGGCCTTGAGTGGTTACGGCTAGACTCCACATATTTCACTTCTCTTTTCTTTTTCTATTTTTTTTTTTACTTTTGCTTTTGTATTTTCATTATCCTCCTCTTTTTTTTTTTTTTCAACAACCGCCCGCTGGTAAACCTCCGGGTCATTCTCATCGACCCGCCCGCCGGCAGAAGCGGACCCCGTCGCCACTTGCAGCTGGAGCTCCTCGACCTGGGCCTCCAACTTGGCCCTCTCCTCCTCTAGGCCATTCTTCTCCTCTTCTAGAGCCTCGACCTGGGCCTCCAGCTTACCCATCTACTTCCTGGCCCTCTCTTCCAACCGGGTTTTCTCCCCTTGGAGCTTGGATTTCTCTGCCTCTAGGAGCTCCCGGGCGCTTGCCAACTCCGCCACCTGCTTCTTAAGCTCCGGTAGCTCTTCACTTGCATCCGACTGATACAAGTGGTACAGCAGCTACAGTTTAACAGGCACCGGTTAGAAAGCAATAGATCACGAATAATGTTGAGAGGATACCGGTGGCAAACTATCCTTACCTGAAGGGCCATCTCCTTGGTTTTCAGCCGGTGCTCCTTCGGCTGCCCTCCCGGATCCCCAATCTTCTCCAGTTCCATTCCCTTCACATCCATGAGTAGGCTCCGGGCGAAAGAGTCTTCCGGACAACTATACGTGGGCGGTAGTGGTGCCACCACACGTCAGCTTCAGCCGCTTGGCCAAACTCACACTAATCGATCGGCCGGTGAAGGTAACAAGCGCGGAGGCCGGCATCTCCCGAGACCTCTTCCTCCACTCACCCAAATCAATCTGTAAAGAAGAAGATTGGGCGGCAGACAGTAGGGACTTGGCGAAAGTTGGCACCGGCCCCAGCCGGTGTGGAATCCTTACAGCACCACCTGGGGGCTTGGATGGCCCACCAACAGTCTTCCCCGATCCAGACGCCGCTTGGGGTCCCGAAGCGTGAGTCTTTACGCGCTTTAGGACGTAATCCTCGTCCGCAACGACCAGCGAAAACGGTTTATCATGTACGGTCAACTCCCTGGTTCTCCGGTCAACCGTGGACCGCGTGGCAGCGTCCCCCTTTTCCTTCAGCTTCGAGACCAGATCTTGATTGTCCAGCGACAGCGTTTCGTGGGCTTTAATTGCCGTCCGGGAAGATACACCTGCAGAACACAAGGCAAACAAACTAGTCAACACCAATTCGTTCAATGGGATCAGAGCTACAACCTACACTACAAGAAAAAAGGGCTTTGCCGACGAAAAAAAAAAAACGGCCGACGAAACAGTTTTTTCGTCGGCTATTCCCAAGAATGGCCGACAAAAATTTTTGTCGTCGCAAAAAAAAAAATTTCGTCGGCCATTCCGTGATTTTTTATTTCGTCGGTAAAAAAAATGTTTCGTCGGCTATACCTCTATAATGGCCGACGAATTAAAGTTTTCGTCGGCTATACAAATTTTGGAAGAATGGCCGACGAAGTTGACAATTTCGTCGGCTATAAGTCTTTATATTTTCAGATCTGGACAGAAACTGCTCATTTGAAAAAAAAAAAACGGGAGAAAGAGTGAAAAATCTGTGGGTATTGTTGAAATCCGTCCTCTCTTATATTGTAGAGCTATATATATATAGGTATGTATATGTGTATATATGTTGATTTTGAGTTTTAGTGATTTTGATATAGTAAGTGATTTTTTGTTTTGTTGTTGTTTTAGTGTTAGAATGTATATGTATATATGTTGATTTTGAGTTGTAGTTGAGTTGATTTTCAGTTAGAGTATAATTATGTGTTTTAATTTAATAATGTTATTTTAATTAGTGTTAAAATATATATAAATATGTTAATTAATGGTTGTTGATAGTGTAATGAACTTAAATAATGGTTGTTAATTAATGGTATATATATATATGAGTTGATGTTGATAATAATATATATTGTAATATATATATGTGTTAATTAATTTCTTATTAATTAAAGTTATACATATATATTATTATCAGGCTATATATGGATCGAGATAAGAGTTGGATTTCGCTTCCAAGGTATGACCGACGATACACTACAGGAGTTGTGGATTTTATGCAGTTCGTCGAGGAAAATGCAAAGGGGAATTACCATTATTGCCCGTGCAAGAAATGTAAGTGTCGCAGTGATATGTGTCGATTTCCGATTAGGACAGTATGGGAGCACCTAAAGAGTAATGGGTTTTGGCCGAAGTACACACGTTGGATATATCACGGTGAGCCATCATTAGATGGATCGCATGATCATGGGCAGTATTTTGAGGCGGGCAGTAGTAGTACATCCAACGATCCAACAATGGCATTCGGCAACGACGTGTTTCCTTTTGAAAGCGGTGTACGTGGGGAACAATATATGCAGGACCCGGTGCAGCCCTTCCCACAAGTTGTCAACACTGCTGCCTTTGACAAGTACAACAAACTGATTGCATTGCAACAGACCCCTGTGTCTTCAAGTTCTGAGAAGACAGTTCTTCAAAGTGTGATGGAGGTAATGAGGATTAAAGTCGAGACAAAAGGGAGCATCTGGCAAGTGGATGAATATCTACAGTACACTTCTTCGTTGTTGGAGGAGGGTCATCGTAATCCTACCAATCACCGTCAGGTCCGAAGTATCCTCAAAGATCTAGGGCTTTCCTACATTAAGATCCATGCATGCGCATTTGACTGCGTTCTCTTCTGGGGTAAAGATGCAGAAGGGAATGACCTTGCTAGCCTTGACGCATGTCCGATATGTCAGTCTGACCGATATAAGTTGACGGGAGCAGGCAATTGGAAACCTGTGAAAGTGCTTCGGTATTTTCCGTTGAGAGATAGGCTTGAGCGGTTGTACATGTCAGAAACCACCGCAAAAGCTATGAGGTGGCACGGTGAGCGGGACGCGGGAGACGCAGATATCATGACACACATCTCTGACGAAGCGGCTTAGAAGCATATAAACAATGAGTTTCCTTATTTTGCGTCAGATGTCAGAAACGTCAGGCTCGGGCTCTCAACCGACGGGTTCAACCCTTTCGGCACCATGAGTCTTTCATACAGTATATGGCCGGTGGTTTTGGTACCTTACAACCTTCCTACGTGGATGTGCATGAAAAAGGAATATAATATGTTGACGTTGTTGATTCCGGGGCCTGGTTACCCAGGGAAATGTCTCGATGTGTATATGAGACCATTGATTGAAGAGCTTAAGGTATTGTGGGACATTGGTCATCCCACTTTTGACAAGTACAAGCAGGAGACGTTCCAGATGCATGCCATGGTTATTGGTACCATAAGTGATTTTCCTGCTTATGGGATGTTGTCGGGCAGCGTTGTTAGGGGATACAAGGCTTGTCCAGAGTGCCTCAGCGATTATGGGAGCACCCCTCATTGCAACAAGATATGCCGAATGGGTCATCGTGTGTTCCTTCCGGCGGATCACCACTGGCGTTACGACTCCGCCGCATTTGATGGAACCGAAGAACACGGTCGTCCTCCCAGAAGATGGACAGGAAGAGAAATTTTAGCAAGACTTAATGAGTACGATTTTGGGCCCCTCAGCAATCATCCCGATATTGTAGCGGAAATACCTGAAAGGCCTGAGGAGTACAAATTCTGGACACATAGGAGCATATTGTGGGAACTCCCGTACTGGTGTGAGTTGCTGATCCGTCACTTCCTAGACGTTATGCACATAGAAAAAAATGTTTCTGAAAGTGTGGTGGGCACAACGCTGAACTTGGAGGGGAAGACGAAAGACGGTCCTAAGGCTCGCACTGATCTGCAAAACATGAATATCAGAAAACCACTATGGTTGAAACAAGGGAAGAGAAAAATGCCTCAAGCTCCTTACACCGTCAAGCCTGAGCATAAATCAGAAATTTTCCATTGGATAAGTCGGGCCAAGTATCCTTCAGGCTTTGCTGGAAATATAGCCAAGTGTGTCAATAGACAATTCAACAATCTGTACGGGTTGAAAAGTCATGACAATCATATCCTGCTACAACGTCTCTTCCCTGTTTTCATTCGACCGTTCCTTCCCCGTCACGTTGTGGAGCCGTTAGTAGCGTTGGCAAGATTTTTCCAGAAGATATGCACACGGGAAGTGAGAAAATCTGACCTCCGGGAAATGCAACAAGACATCGTTCATATCATGTGTAAATTTGAGATGATATTTCCTCCAAATTTTTTCGACATCATGCCTCACCTCATGATCCATCTTCCTCGGCAGTTGTTGCTTACTGGTCCTGTGCACTTCACTTGGATGTATCCGATGGAAAGGTACATATTTTACACCTTATGTTAATTTCCTCATCAATATATGTGATATAGTGTTAATGTATTATCATAACACTTTAAAAACTTGATTTATAGGCAACTTGGACAATACGGTGGTTTTGTCCAAAACAGATCCGCACCTGAAGGATGTATAGCTGAAGCATATATTGCGCACGAGTGCGTCACCTACATGAAGCTGTATTTCGGAGCGTTACAGGAAAGCATACAGGAAGATGTACCGTCACAGTTCAATCTTTCCATACTCTCCGACGATGTTGTACTTGGTGGAAACATGCCAGTTTCCTACAAGTTGAAAGATTATGAGGTAGCCATTGCACATTGGTGGGTACTAATCAACTGTCCAGAAGTTCAGTTTTGGAAGGACCTACATCTACGCTGTGAAGGAGTAGCAGGTGATGTCGATTACCACAACCAGACATTCGCAGAGTATTTCGGCCGCTGGGTACGTACCTTTAACACTATTCTATACGTGTTCATATATTATTGTGTATATTTATTCATATTTATAGTTGATTCTGATAGTTGCAGATGGACTTTATTGAAAATGATAATCACCCAAATTGGTCGCACGAATTCAGACTTTTAGCGAGGAGGCCGGTCTATTAAAAAGTTTATGCGACGTGCAAGGTGAATGGTGTGTTATTTCGATGTGAAGACAGAGACCTCAGACTGAAAACACAAAATTCAGGGGTTATGGCACATGGTGGGGATGGTGGAGTTGACTATTACGGTGTTCTCCATTCAGTTGTGGAACTGCATTACGGGGAAGGCATGAAAGTGCACCTTTTCAAGTGTAGATGGTTTGACACACGGCCGCAGAGCATGAAAACCGATCAATACGGCATAAGTTCTGTGAACACTAGTACATCATGGTATGAGGACGATCCGTTCGTTTTAGCCACATGAGTGAAACAAGTGTTTTATCTTGATGATCTCGCCAAGGGTGACCCGTGGAAAGTAGTCAACACTATCCACCATCGCAACATTTACCGGGCGTCTACACTTGGAGTGGCTGAAGAGAACGAGGAAGGGGGCACCGCGTATCAAGAGCCCAACTCAAACGGTATTCCTGACTCCTCTTTTATTCGCCTAGACACGCCGGTGCGAATTCGACGTGAAGAGCCACTGCTTGTTGATGTTGATCCAACGGAAGAAACTAACGAGGACTCTAGTGGTGAGGAAAGACATAGATTACCCCTATCGAGCAATTCAGAAACCGAAGAAGACTCATCCGATGATTCCGATTACAATCCGACGGATTAAGTAATTTAAATGCTGTAATCCTTTCATTTGTAATCAACTCATTTCTAATGAACGGGCGTGGGGATGAGCCTTCCAGCTAGGCTGGGTTCCAAACCCCTTAAACAAAAATTTGAAATATGTTGACTGTTGGGTTGCTGGTTTTTTATGTTCAAGTTTGGTTATATGTGAACAGGACATCGGAATAGGAGAGGTGTTAAACCACTGATATTTTTGGTTTTTTTTTTCAGAGAATAGCCGACGAAAAATTCCTTATTTCGTCGGCCATTACAATAATGGCCGACGAATAACGAATTTTTCGTCGGCCATTTTGCGTATAGCCGACGAAAAATTCATTATTTCGTCGGCCATAAGTTTTTTTAAAAATATATATTTACAATAATGGCCGACGAATAATGAATTTTTCGTCGGCCATTTTGCGTATAGCAGACGAAAAATTCATTATTTCGTCGGCCATAAGTTTTTTTAAAAATATATATTTACAATAATGGCCGACGAATAATGAATTTTTCGTCGGCTATACGAAAAATGGCCGACGAAAAATTCATTATTTCGTCGGCCATTTGTTTTTTAAAAAATAAATATTTTATTTTTGACCAAAAACGACAAAAGAATAGCCGACGAGTACTAGGTTTGATTTCGTCGGCTATGATTAAAAAAAAAAAACAAAAAAATTCAGCTTCCATTTTCTATCACTATCGACAAACCATTGCTTCATCCTTCAAATGCAAATGTGTCGTGAAATAAGATATGACCGAAATATTGAAAAACGTCTAGGGTTGAAAAATGAGAAGATTCCGACAAAATCTGTGTGCCGAATGTTGCGGTTAGTTGTTTTTTACTCCCGTTTTCCTATAGGTAGCCTGACGGTCGGTAAATATTTTGAGAAAAATTTTTATACGATTAGTTGCGGCTCATCGATCTGAAACTATTCTCTGTTGAAGATCAGGCAAAAAAACGTCATTTAGACGGGCGAATTTCCGTTTTAAAGCGTTTAGAGGTTTGACTTTGCAGTTTGACCGTCCCGATCGAGCCTTTAACGTTGTCAGATGTAGTTGGATTTTTTTTATACATGTATTTAATCTTAACGGTGATATCTGACGGTTGGAATAGATTTTCCAAACTTTTAGATTCAAAATCGGAACATATGCACTAATGTTCCTTAACTTATTTACTAAGTGTTTAAGTGAATGTATAGTTTCAAAGAGTGACTATACGTAGACTCTTCAAATGCAAATGTGTCGTGAAATAAGATATGACCGAAATATTGAAAAACATCTAGGGTTGAAAAATGAGAAGATTCCGACAAAATCTGTGTGCCGAATGTTGCGGTTAGCTGTTTTTTACTTCCGGTTTCCTATGTGTAGCATGACGGTCGGTAAATATTTTGAGGAAAATTTTTATACGATTAGTTGCGTCTCATCGATCTGAAACTATTCTCTGTTGAAGATCAGGCCAAAAAACGTCATTTAGACGGGCCAATTTCCGTTTTAAAGCGTTTAGAGGTTTGACTTTGCAGTTTGACCGTCCCGATCGAGCCTTTAACGTTGTCAGATGTAGTTGGAATTTTTTTCATACATGTATTTCATCTTAACGGTGATATCTGACGGTTGGAATAGATTTTCCAAACTATTAGATTCAAAATCGGAACATATGCACTAATGTTCCTTAACTTGTTTACTAAGTGTTAAGTGAATGTATAGTTTCAAATAGTTACTATACGTAGACTCTTCAAATGCAAATGTGTCGTGAAATAAGATATGACCGAAATATTGAAATACGTCTACGGTTGAAAAATGAGCAGATTCCGACAAAATCTATGTGCCGAATGTTGCGGTTAACTGTTTTATACTCTCGTTTTCCTATGGGTAGCCTGACGATCGGTAAATATTTTAAGGAAAATTTTTATACGATTAGTCGCGTTTCATCGATTTGAAACTATTCTCTGTTGAAGATAAGGCCAGAAAACGTCATTTAGATGGCCCAATTTCCGTTTTAATTTATAGGGTTTAGAGATTTGACTTTGTAGTTTGACCAAAGGTTTAGCCGACGACATCAAATATTTCGTCGGCTATTTCCAAAGTATAGCCGACGAAATATTTAATTTCGTCGGCTATTTCCAAAATATAGCCGACGAAATATTTAATTTCGTCGGCTAAACTCTTGCGATCCGCTTATTGTTCGCCGTTGGATGGCTCAGATCAAACGGCTGTGATTTTCCAAAGTATAGCCGACGAAATATTTAATTTCGTCGGCTAAACTCTTGGGATCCGCGCATTCTCATTGTCCGCCGTTGGATGTGGGAGATCGGACGGCTGCTGAGCGCCTAAAGTATAGCCGACGACATTCAAAGAATAGCCGACGAGTAATATATTTCGTCGGCTATTCTTAAGTATAGCCGACGAAATATTTTTAATTCGTCGGCTATACTATCGAGTATAAGTTTGTTGCAGCCGAACCCTAGCCTCCATTTGCTGCATTTTTCCAAATTCTCCATCCGATCCAGCGCCGCTCGCCTCGTCGTCCACCTCCCTCTTCCTCCTCGAATCGGGCAACCCCCTCCTCCTTCTTTCTCCTCCAATCCGGCAGCCTCCCTCTTCCTCCTCCAATCCGGCCGGCCCTCCTCCAATCCGGCAGCCCTCCTCCAATCCGGCAGCCTCCCTCTTCCTCCTCCTCCCTTCCATTTTCAATTCGATCGGCAGTAAGTGTTTTTTTTTTTTTTTTCATTTATGTTAATTAATGTTAATTTAGATATAATTTAGGTATTTATGTTAATTTAGGTATAATTTAGGTATTTATGTTAATTTAGATATAATTTAGGTATATTTTAGGTATTTATGTTAATTTAGATAAATTTTAGGTATTTATGTTAATTTAGGAATATTTTAGGTATTTATGTTAATTTAGATAAATATTAGGTATTTATGTTAATTTAGGTATATTTTAGGTATTTATGTTAATTTAGATAAATTTTAGGTATTTATGTTAATTTAGGTAATTGTTTTCAAATTTATTTTAATTGTATAATGTAGGGGTAATTGTATAATTTATACGTATAAATTGGTTTTTTAATTATATAAATTGATAACTTAATTGTATAATTTAGCTTAATTATATATATAGCTTAATTATATTTAATTAGAATTTGTTATTTAATATAATATAATTTAATATGTTAGTATATAAATTGTTATATTAAAATATGTTAGTATTATTGGTTATTATATTAATTAGAATTTGTTATTTAATATAATATAATTTAATATCAATTAATGTATTAATGCCTCGGGCTTTAGATGGCCGATGCATTAAGAAACCTATTCGGAGGCCGTCGTGGCAGCAGATCTAGAGGTTCTAGAAATTCCGGCGGTTCCGCAGACTCCGAGAGGACGGCTAGCCAGCCTGAGAGGACCACTAGCCAGCCGCGGAGGAGTGTAGATTCATCCCAGCCGCAGAGGACTGTGGATGCAGACCAGCCGCGACGGAGTGTGAGTGCTCGGCACCAGACCCTTCTCCAGGCGGGGCGGCCGTCGAGCACTTCACTTCCGCCTGCCGGTCCCTCTGTGGCTCCGAGGTTTAGTCGGCAGCTGTTTCACGAGGAGATAGCTGCCGACGTTCCTCAGGTTCGTATGCCTGAGGTTCATCGGGAGCCGATGCCGAGTCCGACTCAGTCTGCTGCTGACTCGACTGAGGCTCCTACTCTCCCAAACCAGCTATTCCTCCCGTACAACATTCCGGCGATACCGGAGGTCGACTATCAGGGTGTCCCCTTATGGCCGGATATGCCTCAGTACGTTAGTGCTGCGGAGGCATACCAACAGCAGCCATTTGAGGACCCTGACCACCTTATTTCGGCGAGGAGAAAAGGGAAGTCGACAGACGAGTCATCCACTTCAGGTAACATTTGATTTTATTAATTAAATATTTTATTAAAATTAACGCACTAATATTTAATTTTATTAACCAATCGTCGTTTTTGTGATAGGGACAGCCGCTAGCAGTTCACGGAGGAATACGAGAGGTGTCATCTGTTTTGACACGCTCAGGAAAACTGTTGAGCGCAGAGGCAGGATTCAGATCAACGAACCTCCTAATCAGGAGGTTCCGGGGAAGAAAAAATGCGACTACTCGGGTTGCGTGGGGTCACTGATTAGGGACAGAGTCCCTATGTTGTGGACCCGGTGGGCTGATGTGCTCCAGGAGATCAAGAGGGAGGTGAACAACGCCGCGTCGGTGAGTAATTTAAAAAATTTAATTTATTTATCATAATATTTAATAATTTTCGGTATTATTACAATTGTAAAACTAATAAAATTTTATTTTTCAGACATTCTTCGAGATTGCCGACCACAGGCGGGATTGGGCGGACACCCAGCAGAACTCGAGGTACGTTTGTTTTTATGATATTATAATTATCTTATAATTATTAATATTTTATGATATTAATAATATTTCTAATGCACTTTTGTTTTTTTCGTAGGTTCAAAGAGTGGAAGAACGAGCTGCGTTCCCACTATAACGAATACGACTACCTTGGTCGTATGGGTACTCCCAGGGAGTTCATGTTCCGGGAGTACGAGTGGCGTTGGTTGAAGAGAGTAGACTTCAACAACCCAATTATGCAGGTAAATACTAAACTTCAGTAAAAATGTTTATTTTGTTAAAATTTTAATTATTAGTTTAATTATTTTATAATTATTACACTAATATTTTTTGATGCATTTTTCTAACATTTTATTATTTGTTTGAAGCAACGTTCTCGGATAAACTCTGAGAACCGCCGCCGGAACACAACCCCCCATCATGCTGGTTCACGGCCGTTTGCACAATATCAGGAGGAGGCGCTCAGAGATCATCCTGATAGCAACCCGTACGTGGAGACGTTCAAGATCGCTTATCCACAAGCGACAGAACAGCTCGTAAGTCCTTCATTACAATTTTAAAATTTTAATTATTAATTTTACTTAATTATATATTTGTTATAATATTAATTTTTTTTCCCGTCCACTTAGGAGAGGGTCAACCGGGCCGAAGAAGAGGTGTTCCAGCAAGTAGTTCGGGAGACACAACCGAACATTTCCGAGGCAGATCTGGAAGAAGCCATGCGCCATGTCGACCGCTCCAGTGTCCAAACGGCAGCGAGGATGTTCGACGCAGCCTTCCCAAACCGGACAAACAACTTCTACTGCCGGGGTTTGGGAAGTTCTGGACTAGGGCTTCTGAAGACCACTAAGGGAGGTCAAAAGAAGGGAGGCGGGGAGAGCCAGCATATGAGGGGGAAAGTGCAGCGATTGGCCGCAGAATTGGCGACCTCGTCCCAGACAGTACAGGAGCTGCGCCGCAGCACACAACAGTATCAGGAGGAGATGCGCCGCAGAACACAGCAGTATCAGGAGGAGATGCGCCGCAGATCACAGCAGTATCAGTTGGATATGGCCGGTTGGCATGTCGAATGCGAAAGAATTCGGCAACACAACTACGACGGCCAACAAACCTGGTGGTATGAGATGTTCGCGGCACAAAACCAAGGCCTTCCACCCCCGACCCTGTTTCAGCGGTTAGCAGAACCTCCAATGCCTCAACCTCCCGAGTTCGGTCACCAGGATGACGACCCTGATGGAGAGCAGGATGCTGGGGATGACCTGCTGGACTTTAGTGGCTTAGGTGATGATTAGGGTTTAGGGTTTATGTATATATATTAGAACGAATTTAATAAAAATGGTATTTAGACGTGTTTCTTGTTGGTGCAAATGCATGGACTGTTTTTGTGATTTGCAGGTTGCTTGGAATGGTAATTTAGAAAATAATTTAATTTTTTTTTTCCCAAATGTAAGAATAGCCGACGATTTTGGCATTATTTCGTCGGCTATAAAAACTATAGCCGACGAATTTTACCAATTTTCGTCGGCTATAACCGTTATAGCCGACGAAAATTACATTATTTCGTCGGCTATAACTAATTAATGCCTATTAAATATTAATATATTTCGAGCAATAGCCGACGAAAATTTACAAAATCGTCGGCTATTGTTTTCAACAAATAGCCGACGAAAATTTATTAATTCGTCGGCTATTGTCAACAACCAATAACCGACGAATTAATAAATTTTCGTTGGCTATACTTACTGGATTTCGTCGGCCATACTCGAAAATGCCCGACGAAATTCGTCGGCAATTTCTCCCAGGTTTGGCCGACGAAAAATATTTTCGTCGGTAAGTTCGTCGGCCATACTCTACTATAGCCGACGAATTCGTTTTTTTCGTCGGCCATTGTATTACCGACGGGGTTGTTCCGACGAAGTATAGCCGATGAAAATTTCGTCGGCAGAGACTATAGCCGACGAAATTTTTTTCGTCGGCTATGCATTCGGATCCGGTAGTGCTACATTCCACCACCTACCGGGATTCCCCCCAAATGTCATAGTTCCAGCACCTTCTGCCGCATAAAGTTGTAGGAACTCCGTTCCAGGTCTGACCAGCACCCAAATATCCAAGCGATCCTATCTCTCTCCAGCTCCGGTAATTGATACGACTGATTGTCGATCGGCTGAAAGGCAATGGGAACTCGGTAAGTCCTACTCCTCTTATGCCAGCTCCTCCAGCCATCACCACCTTCTTCCTCCAATTATTGTTGAGCCAGAAGGGCAAGTGGGTTTTCACCGGCTTAAAATGCCGGGCGGAAAAACTCACACACCCCCGGGCCATACTCTTCTTCGAGTATGTCTGTAGGTACAAGGCCCGAAACTCATTTACCGTTGGGCAACTCATATCATTCAGCCAGTAGAGACAGCCCAGGATCAGTAGTTGCCTCCACTGGTTCACGGGAAGCTGTGCCGGTGATATCTTGATGGCACTAAGCAGGTACTGCACAAAGTCCGGCAGCGGGAGCGATAGCCCATGCCAGAATTGGTCCTCATGAATGGCAACCCAACCTTCCTTCGGGTTGCAGGCCGACTCTCCGGCATACAGAGGCCTCATATCTACCTCTCTGGGAATATTCCACCTCACCCGAAAAGCAGTAATCTCACCAGGAGTTAACGAGCACTCCGGCTCATCACAGTTTATGGCTCTATCCCCGTCCATAAGAATGTGGCGCGGGGCCCCTCCTGGGCTGGCACTTCCCAAGGACACTCAGTACCGAGCATCCTCCTGTCCCAGCGACCCGGACGTTGACGCCTCACCAGTCGAACGGGCACTGGCGTTCGGCCCAGAGGACGAGGAGGCAAGCCAGTCCTCCATCCTCTCTTGGTCGTCCCTCACCAGTCGCCTGGCGGCCGATTCGGAGATCTCACTGGAGCTCCTAGAAACCCTACAGGATTATTATTGTTACCTCTAAAATATTCCAACAAGTACGGGGCATTCTAACATATTCCAACGGTATGGGGCTTTCCACCGGTTGAATTTATTCCACATTCCCAGCCAAACAACAACGGCTCGATATTCCCTGGGAGAAGTCTTCCTCTAGCACAGGAAACCTCTTCCAACAGACTAAAAACCGCATCAATATTATGTACAGGCTACGATATTCCAACCGTAGTGCTTGCTCCGGTTCAAGGCTATCCTAGTCGTCGGTCCATCTAGCTTCAACTATTGGATGCGGTATCACACCGGCCATAATCGCACTTGCTTATCGCTCTCCTAAGTAATAACTGGTTCGTCGAGCTAAGGCATTCCTACGGACAGCCGTGTATGACCTAACGGATCCAATGTACCACCGGGCTTTATAAACCCGGGAGACTTGATCCTCTAACACAGGACAACTCTTCCCGCAGGATAAGAAACCCTGCACATACCTCACGCCTGTACTGCCAAAGGGTATGAAACGATCGGGGATGTCTTCGGTACCAACACGGGACCGCTTCACCCCGGGAAACTTGATCCTCTAACACAGGACAACTCTTCCCGCAGACTAAAAACCCTGCACATACATCCCACCTGCAGGAACAAATGCAGCGACATTAGGACGGCTACCAAGGACTACTCCGGGCCACGCCACCCACCGGGAGACTTGATCCTCTCATACAGGATAACTCTTCCCGCAGGTTAAAAACCTTGCACATCCTATATGCTTGCAAGAACAAGAGGCTGTGTGAAACGTGGGGACGGCTGCCCAAGATCACTCAGGGCCACGCCACCCACCAGGAACTCCTATAACACAAGGTACGTTTCCCGCTGGTACTGGGTGACCTCTGTGGCTACAGTTCTTAACTCGGGGGACTCACCGACTACTGTGGTTACCGTTCCTAACTCGGGGGACTCGGTCATCCCATTCGCTATATTCACCGGGTTATCCCGGAACATAGCATGGCGGATTTCAACGTCACATCATCCCATTCACTATATTCACCGGGTTTTCCCGGATAGTAGCATGGCGGATTTTAATGCCACATTGTCATCTCATGTACTACATCTTGTACACATATGCAACTGTCAGTATCAACATCATAACCATACACTCATCACATTATGCATCATCATAACAGGTTTATTCAAACGCCCGGCCAAGCCCAATCTTAAACGCGGACTTGGGGGGCTAGGACACCGGTGGGTAAGTGCCCCAGCGGGTCTGCGGGCCTATAAAGGAAGACAGATTTAAGTCCCCATTCAAGATGGCACTTGACCGGGAACTTGGGGGATTTGTTGACAGTAGCCATACAGAGGCTAACCAGGCCCCCAGGCCCGCAGCCAGGACTTTTGGACCCAGCCCAGGGTCCGGGAGCGTAGCGTAGACACCTGGTTCCGCGCTCGGGCAGGTCTTACTTGTGGCCGGAGCCCGGAAACCGGGGATAGTAGCTCCCCGAACAGGGGCCGAAACAGTCCAGCAATATGAGCAGAAGGGGGGCCAGTCCCACATCGAAGGGTGAGGCCAGCCCTCATGGCCAGCAGCCTATATATGAGTCCCAACTACCCTCATTAATAGGTAATAAATACTTCAACTATTCATTCCTGCCTAAGTTATCAGTTTATTCCAACTATACTGACTTAGGCATCGAAGCGGAATAGACCGGCCCCGCCCGGTATTCCCTTAGTTAGCAGGGTTTGCAGGCAGGAATCACACCAAGATCCATCGTTATTTGTGAGTCTACGGATTCAGACAGAAACAAAGACCAAGACTTGGGTTATAGACCCTGGGTTGGAGTTTCCCTTAGAAACAACACACGATCTGGTAGATTTAACTACAAGAAACAAAATAAACAATGTATGGAGTAATAACTCATTTTAATCATGTCATATACATCTTAAGCTTCCACATATACCAAGCTCCAAATGTAAAATATGAACAAAAGCATAAATCTACCAAATATAACCATACTCAATGCAGTAATGTCTAATTATCAAACACTTTCACAGCTACACACCATCACCAGCAAGTACCATAACTCCATAAGTCCATCACATATCAGTGTTATCACAGTAATGATCACTAGTTAACTACAGTGACTACACTATTAAATCATGAACTAAATTCACATATATGATATAATCACCATAAGCCCATCACACTACCATATCAGACAGAATAGCCGACGAAAAAAATATCGTCTACTATTCAAAATTTTCGTCGGGTATTCCTTCTATCGACGAAAATTTCGTCGGCTATTATTCGTCGATAAAACGGCGTCGGTAAAAATATACCCGACCACAATAACGAAATCGTCGGCCATTCCAAAGTTATCACCGACGAAAATACATTTCGTCGACCAAACCTTGGCATAATGCCCGACAAAATTCGTCGGATATTTTCACATATGGCCGACGATATCGTAAAATATAGCCGACGATCTCTTCTGTTTCGTCGGTTATTTGTTCTGAAATATAGCCGACATGCAGATTTCGTCAGAATATATTAATATTTTAAGAGGCATTAATTAGTTATAGCCGACGAAACCGTCACTATTTAACATAGACCACCGACGAAATAATGTCATTTTCGTCGGTTATAACAGTTATAGCCGACGAAATTTGGTAAAAATCATCGGCTATAGCAGTGATAGCCGACGAAAGAATGTCAATATCGTCGGCTGTTCTTACATTTTGGGGAAAAAAAATTAAATTAATTTCTAAATTACCATTCCAAGCAACCTGCAATTCACAATGACAATCCAACAAGAAACACGTTTTTCATTAATTATTTAATTTGTTCCATCCTGGCCACCATCCTGCTGTCCATCATGCTCGTCATCCTGCTGAATGAACTCGGGAGCTCTCGGCATTCGAGGTTCATCTAACGGCTCAAACGGGGGTCTGGTGCCGGTTGCTCACACTCCTCCGCGGCTGGGATGAATCGATCCTCTGAGGCTGGCTAAGGGTCCTCTCGGAGTCTCCGGATCCGCCAGAACTTCCAGAACCCCTAGATCTGGAACGACGGCCTCCGAATAGCTGTCTAAATGCATCGGCCATCTGGAAACAAATAAATTAATACATTAATTAATATTACATTATATTACATTAAATAAAAAATTCTAATTAATATAATAACCAATAATACTAACATATTTTAAAACATACTAACAAATTAATATTTATAATTTAACTAATTTTAAATAATACTAACCATTAACATAAATATAACCATTTATATACAAATATAACTATATTTCATCATTAACATATATATACATACAAATAACCATTTATGTATTAACATAAATATAATCATTTATATAATTAGGATACCAATTTATATCTCTACTATTAGAAAGCCAAGCGCTTAAAAACTTCACCAAATTGTGTTTTGCTTAATTTACCCTTTATATTACAAGAAATAATATAAAAAGATTAGTACAGAAGAAAAGACCTAATTCAAAAAAAAAAAAAAAAAAACAAAGATTTCATTGACCAACAACAGACAACACATGTGCATCGCACGGGTATGAGGCTAGTATATAATTAATGTAACAATTTATATATAACAATTAAAATATACATTAACATATATATATATATATACAAATATGTGTATATATTAACAAATATATAACAATTTATATAATTAATCTACAAATTTATATATATAATTAATCTAACAATTTATATATATAACCAATATATATAACAATTTAACACACACTTAAATATCTAAATTATACAATTATAATAAATTGCAAAAAAAAAAAAAAAAAATTACCTAGCGGAGGAGGAGAAGGAGGAGGAGTAGAAGGACGCCGGCGCCGATTTGAGGAGGAGGAGGAGGAGGACGCTGCAGATCGGAGAAGGAGGAGGAAGTCGATGAAATTCGAAGGATTGGAGACGCAGATCGGCGGAGGAGAGCGGTGGAGATGTTTTTCCGGAGGAGGAGAGAAAAAGTCTGGCTGAAAGCGACTTTCAGCTTTTATAGCAGAGAGAATAACCGACGATTTAAAATATTTTGTCAGCTATTCTTTGAATGTCGTCGGATATACTTTGAAAGATCAACAGCCGTCGGATCTGAGCCATCCAACGGCGGACAATAAAAAGGCGCGGATCGCAAGAGTTTAGCCGACGAAATATAATTTTCGTCAGCTAAACTATAGGTCAAACCACTAAGTCAAACCTCTAAACGCTTAAAAACGGAAATTAGTCTAGTTAAACGACGGTTTCTGGCCTCACTTTCAACAGATAATAGTTTCAAATCAATGAGACGCAACTAATCATATAAAATTTTTACAAAATTGATTTAACGAACGTCAGGCTACCCATAGGAAAACGAAAGTAAAAAACAGTTAACCGCAACATTCGGTACACAGATTTTATCAGAACCTTGTCATTTTTCAAGCGTAGACGTATTTCATTACTAACTTATTTCACAACATTTTTACATTTGAAGAGTCTACGTATAGTAACTATTTGAAACTATACATTCACTTAAACATTTAGTAAACAAGTTAAGGAACATTAGTGCATATGTTCTGATTTTGAATCTAAAAGTTTAGAAAATCTATTCCAACCGTCAGATATCACCGTTAAGATTAAATACATGTATAGAAAAAAATCCAACTTCAGCTGACAACGTTAAAGGCTCGATCGGAACGATCGACCGGGTAAGTCAAACCTCTAAACGCTTAGAAATGGTAATTGAACTGTCTAAATGACGTTTTTTGGCCTGACCTTCAACATATAATAGTTTCAAATCGATGAGATGCAACTAATCGTATAAAAATTTTCCTCAAAATATTTACCGAAGGTAACGCTACCATTAGGAAAACGAAGGAATAAAACCTTTGACCGCATCTTTCGACACACAGATTTTATCAGAATCTTGTCATTTTTCAACCGTAAACGTATTTTATCATTTGGTCATATCTTATTTCACGACTTTTTCTGTTTGAAGGATGAAGCAATGGTTTATCGTTAGTGATAGAAAATAGAATCTGGTCATTTTTTGTTTTTTTGTTTTTTTAAATCATAGCCGAAGAGAGACAACCTCGTACTCGTCGGCTATTCTTTTGTTGTTTTCTGTCTAAAATAAAATATGTATTTTTCAATATAGTTATGGCCGACGAAATAATGCATTTTTCGTCGGCTATTATGAGTATAGCCGACGAAATAATGTGTTTTTCGTCGGCTATTATATGAAAAAGGTAAAAAAAATCAATAGCTGAAACCCAGCATTCCTATTTCCTGTTCATATATAACCAAAAGTGAACATCAAGAAAACAGAAACCCAGCAGTCAACATATTTCAAATTTTTTTTTTTAAGGGGTTTGGAACCTAGCCTAACTGGGAGGCTCATCCCCACGCCCGTTCATTAGAAATTAGTGGATTACAAATGAAAGGTTTACATCATCTAAATTACTTAATCCGTCGGATTGTAATCGGAATCATCGGATGAGTCTTCTTCGGTTTTTGAATTGCTCGATAGGGGTAATCTATGTCTTTCCTCACCACTAGAGTCCTCGTTAGTTTCTTCATTTGGATCAACATCAACAAGCAGTGGCTCTTCACTTCGAATTCGCACCGGCGTGTCTAGGCGAATAAAAGAGGAGTCATGAATACCGTTTGAGTTGGGCTCTTGATACGCGGTGCCACCTTCCTCGTTCTCTTCAGCCACTCCAAATATATATAAATCCTTAATAATTAATTACATTACAATATATATTATTATCAACATCAACTCATATATATATATATACTATTAACAACCATTATTTAAGTTAATTACACTATCAACAACCATTAATTAACATATATATATATATATATATATATATATATAATTAAACTCCACACACACATGCACACACACACACACACACACACACACACACACACACATATATATATATATATATATATATTTTAACACTAATTAAAATAACATCAAATTAAAACACATAATTAAACTCTAACTTAAAATCAACTCAACTACAACTCAAAATCAACATATATACATACATTCTAACACTAAAACAACAACAAAACAAAAAATGACTTACTAAATCAAAATCACTAAAACTCAAAATCAAAATCAACTCAACTAAAACTCAAAATCAACATATATACACATACATGTACCTATATATAGCTTCACAATGTAAGAGAGGACGGATTTCAACAATACCCACAGATTTTTGACTCTTTCTCCTGTTTTTTTTCGTTTTTTTTTTAAATGAGCAGCTGCTGTCTAGATCTGAAAATATATAGACTTATAGCCGACGAAAATGTCAATTTCGTCGGCCAAAATTTCAAAAGTTTTCGTCGGCTAATGTTTCAGAGAAAGGCCGACGAAAATCCAAATCGTCGACTGAAATATGAATATAGCCGACGTTTTTTGTTTATACCAACGAAAAAATAGTATCGTCGGCTATGGTCAATGACCTCAAACAATCACTGAAAATCAGCAAACTGTTGTAGGAAGGTTATTTCCGTAACTTCCTGGATGTGTCTTGACCTAATTAGACTAGTATAGTTGATTCTGTAATAGATAAGGAATCCCTGATTTATCGGGATACTTATTGTAATGCCTATATAAAGGCCTCTCTATCAATCAATAACACAGAAGTTCTCCCTATTATCTTTTCTCCTTGAACATCAGCAGGTAATCTCCCTGAGCTCTAGAAAAACCCTGATAACTTTTTCCTCCTCTTCCATCCATTCAGTCGGCCGCACCTCCCTTCTCGAGACCTGTGTGACTCCTTCTCGGTCTCTTCTAGGCCGCAGCCCCCCCCTACGGCCGCCTGCTTATTCACCCGCTCGCTCACTCGCCTGCTCGCTAGCCAGCCCGCTAGCTCGCCCGCACGCTTGCTCGCCCGCCCGCTCGCTCGCTCGGCAGTCACGCTCATTCGCTTGGCCGCCAGCACATTCGCTCGCTAGCCTACTCGCTTGACCGCCCGCCCGCTCGCTCACTCGGCAGTCACGCTCATTCGCTTGGCCACCAGCACGTTCTCTCGCTCGCCCGCCCGCTCGCTCGCCCGCCCGCTCGCTCGCTCGCTCGGCCTCACGCCCATTCACTCGGCCGCCACGCTTATTCGCTTGGCCGCCAGCACATTCGCTCGCCATCAAATTTTCAAGATAGCTCCTCCAGCTTACTCGCGCAAGCAGAGGCTCGAGAATCAGACAAGAGTCAAAGAAAAAGCTTTACGCACTCGATCTTTTGATCAATTCCAAAAGATAACAATTTTCTAAAAGTTCCTGCTTTTGAACTATAGATATATTATATCGGGCATTATTAGCCTTTCTTCTACTCCTAATCTGGCCATTCTTAAATCGCCGATGAGACCTAGAATGGGGAATTCATCACCCCTACGGTCGCAGTTTTAAGTGATGGTCCTGAGAGAGTCACGTTTGAAAGGGAATTAAAAGAAAAAGATGCTTATGTGGATGTCTGAGTATGCCACTGTTTGAAGGTGCGATATGATGTCGTCGGTTTATGCATCAATTCCAATGCTTTTGCATTGAAAAAAAAAAATCACTTATGTGACCGAATATATCCCTTCTAATTCCAATATATACTTGATAGTACCTCTTTATGAGTGATACTAATCCGACATTTTATTCTCTTGTAGATGTCGTCGTCGTCACCGTCACGCCCTGATTTTGAGATCTTAGATCTTCAAGGCAAAGACTACCAACGATGGGTTTCCGATGTTGAAATTGCTTTCCAAAGCAAAGGTTTTCCAGCCCTTCTGACTGATGCAGCCGCCAACACCCCTTTTGGGGACCATACCAAGGCTCAGGCCCTCATGTATTTGAGGTGCCATATCCACCCAACTCTGAAGCGACAATATTTGTCGGTAAAAGATCCCAAAATTTTATGGGACACGCTCCAGCAACGATTCAACAATGTCTATGACATGCTTCTTCCAGAGCTCACCCTTAAATGGGAACAAATCCGTTTCTCGGATTATAGCAAAGTAGACAAATACAATCAGGATATGATTAGTCTACAAGTGGATCTTGGCACGGTTGGCGTCATCAAAACCGATAAAGATCTTTTGGAGAAGACATATAACACATTCCCCATGACCTACGATGTCATCGGACATCAGTATAAGATCTCAGTTGATGAAGGCAGAATCAGGACATTCTCTGACCTTATGGCAATATTGGCTAAAAAAGAGCGCCATTCTGAGATTAGGCTCAATAGTAGCCAGAGACATGTTGGTACAAAGCCAATTCCAACACCACAGGCTCATTATGGGAATGCTTCAAAACAGAAAAATAAAGGCCGCCATGCCCCGTACAATCCGGTACGTGGAAGAAATCAGAATGCTAGAAACAAAGTGACATGACGCTCCAACACTTGGAGGCGAGAAGGTGGCGAAACCGTACCACCTTCAGGGGGAGGCCGGACCGGCCACGGACCCCGTCTAGGCCCGGTACCAAACCCTCCTAGACCTCATAGCAACAACCGGAATGCCCAATTTGCTCTGTGCTACAAGTGTGGTTCCTCCAAACACTACCATCGCGACTGTCGAGCTAGTAAGGAGATGTTAAATGCCTACAAGAAGTTCAAGAAGTTTCTGTGTGAAGAAAGCAATTATGCTGAGGACGAGATGATTGAAGCAAATTATGCTCATCATGTGGATTTACCAAAGGCGCAACCACAAACTCTTGATGTCCCGAATTTTGATTAGTCCATGTATTTGGCTTTTCTAGTTTATCAAGTATTGTAATGGCACTCGCCATGTTTTTATGACTCTTGTTAGTCTGTTTATTTTGGAATTAGAAGTTGATGTATTCAAGTTGGCACTTAATAAAATTTCTCTGTTTTCCCATATTGTGAGAAATTTTATGTTTTTATGCAATCAGGTTCGTGTATTAACAACTAACGTGGTTCTTGTGATGTCACCTTTGGGTTACATTGGCTCTATATTTTGGACTTATAATCCCACCTACGCTCAATAAAAAAATAAAAAAAATAAAAAAATAAAAGGAAGCGAACGAGCCGCCATCGGTTCATTAAGGTGAAGTAGGCTTGGTACTCGCCACACTCTGGTGCCACGACACCATGTGCTATTGACATCCACAGCTTCGGCTAGTGTGCAGCCAGAGAGGTATTTTAACACCAATCCTAGGAGGCTTGTCCTCGTTTTATCCCAGTTACCAAAGGTGTTCCACACCACAATGTGCGAAGCCTCGGCTTCGTTTTGCTTTCTAATGATTGCTTCATTATGTAACATTCAACCTTGCACTTTCTGACTTAAGTCGAAGTTATAATATCCAAATGCCATGTGATACACTCGATGGGATTTCATCCCCTTTCTTTCTCTATGCTACGGTGTAGTGATTAGACTGTGTCCCGCGAGAAACTAACCCAAGTTTTCTTCTCTTAGAAGATGTCTCGCGACTAAGCTGAGTGTCTAGCTGATAGTGCAACTACCCACACTATTCTAAGGAATAGGCAGTTGTTTACGGATTTAATGCCGTATCGCTCATCAATGACAACATTGATAGGTACCTCGCCGGTTGTCAAAGGGCGAGGAACAGCTGAATTTATGTTACCAAATGGTACCGTTATCAATGTCATTGATGCTCTCTATGCGCCAAGAACAAATCGAACCCTATTCAGATTTAAGGATATCCATGTCAATGGTTATCACTTGGATACCTATGCTGAGAATGGTGAAGAATACTTATGCATTACTTCTCAAGAAAACGGTCGTCGCCGTATCTTAGAGAAGATGTCGTGCATTGAAGACAATGGCTTATATCTCACTACAGCCCATGTTTTCGAATCATATGCTGTCACTGATAATTTTTGTGACACTAATGATTACATGCTTTGGCATGCTCGACTAGGCCACTCCGGCCGTGATATGATGATCCGGATTCTAAAGAACTCCCATGGACATCCATTTTTCAAGTCGAAAAAGCGATTGGAAGAACCCCTTACAGTGACTCAACGTCGTGATGTGCGCAGAAGCCAAGCTCCTCGCAAGGCCGTGGCATTAACGCCACACTCGCCACCACCCCTCGCTTCATAGGGCCGAGCACCTGGCCAAAGAGGAAGTGGCCTTTACGCCACAAGTCGTGTCGTCCCACCCTTCATAAGGACATGGGGGGACACCCAACGTGTCCTCTTATGCCACAACGGCAATTTCCAATGCCCGTCGCTCATTTTGTAAGGCTTGCTCGCTTGCTAAATTGCACACTCGCCCTTCATTCGCCAAATCTTCAACTGAAAATATACTATTCTTACACCAGATCCAAGGTGATATTTGTGGACCAATCAAACCAGTATGCGGCCCATTCAAGTATTTTATGGTGCTGGTTGATGCGTCGACGCGTTGGTCACACATCGCGTTGTTGTCTACAAGAAATGCTGCATTCGCCAAGCTTTTAGCTCAAATCATCAAGTTACGGGCTAACCACCCTGACCATCCTATCAAATCTATTAGGTTGGATAATGCTGGCGAGTTTACCTCCAAAGCATTCGATGATTATTGTATGTCCATTGGGATTGATGTAGAGCACCCTGTTCCTCATGTTCATTCTCAAAACGGCCTTGCAGAAGCCACCATTCACCGACTCCAGCTAGGGCTAGGGCATTGGTTATGGGAACCAATTTGCCAGTTTTTGCTTGGGGATATGCAATACTGCATGCACCGATGCTTATTCGTTTCCGACCCATTGCCAACAATGCGTTTAGTGCCTACCAGATGGTAACTGGTTTTGAACCCAATCTATCGCACTTACGTACTTTCGGTTGTGCAGTTTATGTGCCAATTACGCCTCCATTGCGTATCAAAATGGGTCCACAACGACGTTTAGGCATCTATATTGGCTATGACTCGCCAACGATAATCAGCTACTTAGAACCAAGCACCGGTGATATATTTACTGCGCGATTCGCAGACTGTCACTTTGAAGAGACACACTTCCTGCCATTAGGGGGAGATAGGAATACACTCATTCCGAATGAACGTCAGGAATTGACATGGTGTGCCCCCAATGATTTGTCTCTTCATGATCCTCGCACTGCTCAAAGTGAGCTTGAAGTGCAACGCATTATCGATCTTCAGAAAATCGCGGAATCGATGTCCGACGCTTTCACTGATATTGCGAAAGTGACAAGATCACACGTGCCGGCAAGGTTGGAGGTCCCGAATTATGGGACCGGTTCAGCTGCCCTAAGACCTAGTGCCGTCGACATATCCTCAGGAGAGGGTAATGCCGGCAGCGGTGCCACCCTACGGGACGTCGTCGCTATTGCTGAATCGGATCGCAACGGTGCCTTGATGGACTTTGAAGGGGCAGCAGCTTCGGCCTCGGCTCCCACCAGGAAGAGGGGGAGACCGAAAAATTCTCAAGATAAAAACCCTCCAAAGAAGCGAGCGAAGGCATAAAATCCGCTCACCATCGACGATGCGAATCCATGGCATGAGATTGTCTTTGACTACAGCTATGTCCATGAGTCAACTGAATCATATCTGTGGGATGACACAGATCCAATGTTAACTCCAGAGAACAAAGAAATCTCGCTCAGTTTGAATAACGCGTGTCTCTTACTGGATAGAGCCTCCACACACATCGCTGATATATATGCTTATTCCGTCGCACAAGAGATCATCCATGATGATGAAGTTGATACACGCTCAGTGACTAAATGTCAACAAAGAGCAGATTGGCCGAAGTGGAAAGAAGCAATACAGGCAGAACTTGACTCATTAGACAAAAGGCAAGTCTTTGGATCTGTTGAATTGATCCCTAAAGGCGTTAAACCTGTCGGACATAAGTGGGTTTTTGTTCGTAAGCGCAATGAGAAGCATGAGATCTTGCGGTATAAGGCAAGACTCATGGCGCAAGGCTTCTCGCAGCGTCCTAGTATTGACTATGAGGAGACGTACTCTCCCGTAATGGACATCATTACTTTCCGCTACTTGATCAGTTTAGTAGTGTCCGAAAAACTGAGTATGCAACTGATGGATGTAGTTACTGCATATCTATATGGGGATCTAGATACCGATATCTACATGAGAGTTCCTGAAGGAATTCCAGTGCCTCAATCAGAAGACTCCAAACCTCGGAGTGCTTATGCAGTTAAACTGCAACGTTCACTGTATGGACTTAAACAATCTGGAAGGATGTGGTATAATCGTCTACGTGAATACCTGATTGGGAGGGGTTATAAGAACGATGAGTTATGCCCATGCATGTTCATTAGAAAGACCGACTCTGGATTTGCCATTGTAGCTGTCTATATTGATGACATGAATGTCATCGGTACTTCACGTGAGATTGAAGAGACGGTTTCATTCTTGAAATCCGAGTTTGAGATGAAGGATCTTGGGAAGACTAAGTTCTGTTTAGGACTTGAGTTAGAGCATAGAACCAAGGGTATTCTGGTTCACCAGTCTGCTTATACGCAGAAGATGCTCAGGCGTTTCAACATGGATACATGTACGCCATTGTCTACTCCCATGATCGTTTAGACATAAATAATGATCCATTCCATCCGAAGGAGGATGAAGAAGACATTCTTGGTGCTGAGTACCCATACTTAAGTGCGATTGGGGCACTATTGTATTTGGCACAATGCACTAGACAAGACATTTCTTTCGCTGTGAACTTACTGGCTAGATTTAGCTCAGCGCCTACGCTTCGTCATTGGAGCGGTATCAAACATCTGTTTTGTTACCTGAAAGATTCTATTGATTTGGGCCTGTTCTATCCCTTCAACACAAAGAGAGAAGATCCCGCCAATCACCCTCCTCACACCGACGCTTCCGGCTGCCTCAGTAGTACCATGGTACGCCATGGTACTGCCGCTGGCGCAGGCGGCGTGGAGGATGATGATGGCGATTCGTCCGGCCACTCAAATGTGCCCTTTTCTGGACGTCTCCCTTACTCAAAGACTCCCAACAACGTGTTAGTTGGTTTTGCAGATACTGGGTATCTTTCTGACCCACATCATGCTCGTTCCCAAAATGGTTATGTTTTTACCATGGGAAATACAGCGATATCCTGGAGATCAACAAAGCAAACTTTAGTTGCTACTTCATCGAATCACGCAGAGATCATTCCCCTCCATGAGGTTGTTAGAGAATGTGTCTGGCTAAGGTCAGTTATTCACCACATTCGTGATTCGTGTGGACTAGTGTCTACCACCGATAAACCTACGTGTATCTATGAAGATAATGCTGCCTGCATTGAGCACATCAAGTTAGGTTTTATCAAAGGTGATAACACTAAGCACATATCGCCTAAGTTCTTTTACAATGTGCAACAAGAAGAATTCTTGAACATCCAAGTTAATCAAGTGAGTTCAGATGCAAATGTTGCAGATTTGTTTACCAAGTCTTTGGGAAAATCTATGCATGTGAAACATGTGAAGAGCCTAGGCATGCACCATATATCAGAGCTCTATGTTTGTTAGACTTCAGGGGGAGTCTACATTACATGTTATTCACAAGTGTAGTATTGGTGTGTTTTGCTCTTTTCCCTTCGTCCATGCATTTTATTTTTGCCCAAGAGGTTTTGTTTTGCTGGCAAGGTTTTAGTGAGGCAACATGGTAAGCACCATGAAGACATTAGGCGCTCGACACAAGGGGGAGTGTTGTATGAAGGTTATTTCCGTAACTTTCTGGATGTGTCTTGACCTAATTAGACTAGTATAGTTGATTCTGTAATAGATAAGGAATCTCTGATTTATCGGGATACTTATTGTAATGCCTATATAAAAGCCTCTCTATCAATCAATAACACAGAAGTTCTCCCTATTATCTTTTCTCCTTGAACACAAACTATATTGTTAGCGTGAGTTATGGAACGTAACTTAGGAATGTAAATCAGATAGTTAGTACTTACCTATTTTGTATATGTAGTACGTAGTACGTAGGGTTGTAGTACATCTTGTATTCTCTTTATATTGAGGGATTCAATATAAAGAGATGAATATGTTTATCTTTATATTTGAGTTGTAGTACGTAGGGTTGTAGTACGTAGGGTTGTATTCTCTTCCTCCAATGTGAGATGAATATGATATCAGAAAATTCATTCATCCAATTATATTTGAGTTGATATCCGAGCAAAGATCCGAGAGGACTTTGTCTCTTTGTTTTTTATTTTCAACTAAACCCCATTGTTAGGGTTTATTGTCTCAATATTACCTCCATTTGGCGTAGGCTCTTTGTCAGACTCACATCTGCTGCTTATTTTTCCTCCCACGGATCGACTGTTTCTGACAGTTTGTCGGTACCTAGAAGATCGCGTCGTCCTCAGGCGTGCCACCTCTCTCCGATCTGGCGAGTAGTCCTCAGGCGTTGTCCTCAGAGGCGTTGTCCTCCCGATCCGTCTGCTCAACTCCGGTCGCTCGAGCCTTCATCCGCTCGATCTGTCTGCTAGACCCACAGCCTTCTTCGGCGTCTCAGCCGCTCGACCCAGTCTGCTCGACTGCCTCCGATCCTCGTCGTCTCTCACCGGCGCCTCATCTGCAGTAGAAAATCGAATTATAAGAGTTTGCTTTCATCCCGACCCGGTTCGCTTTCAGCCCGATCCGGTTTGCTGTCAGCCCGACCCGTTCTGCTATCCGACCCGGTTATATCTGTTTTTTTTTGTTTCCGCTGCATACCTACTGATTTGGTGTTTGTTTTACAATGAGTTCTGAAAAAAAAAAAAAATTCTGAAGTCAACGATGTTCAGAAGTTTGAAGTATCTGTCAAGAATTCTGAAAGTAGTTCCTTTGGGGGAGCCAAACTCAATGGGACCAATTTCCGTAAATGGAAGAAAATCATGACAGCTCATCTCCGAGGAATGCACAAGATGGGGCATGTAACTGGGACGATTCAGGTTCCTAGTAAAGATGATGTTGGTGCCTACGCTAAATGGGAAGATGATGATGGCCTTGTAATGTCAACCTTGTACAAGGCCATGAATGAGCATATAGTAGACCTAGTGGAGCAATGTGATACTGCGCATGCAATCTGGAAGACATTGGAAGATTTATACACTAATGAGTCTGATTTCATACAGGTTCATGAGTTAATGTGCACGGCTTCAGCAATGCAACAGAATGGGCAGCTAGTAGCGCAGTACTTCACCAAACTGAAGAATATTTGGGCTGAGATTGATATGAAGCGTCCTTACAAGATCAAGAACCAAGAGGATGTTGTTTGGTACCAAAAGGAAAAAGAGCTTGAGCGTGTTCACCATTTTCTGCGAGGGCTTGATGGAAAACATAACAGTGCCAAAGGAGAGCTGCTCAGAATGACAGAACCCCCGAGCCTGACTACCGCTTTCACATATATCCGTAAGGATGAGTCTCAGCAAGAAAGTCTTAATCAAGCACAAGTTGAAGTTTCTAGCCTTACTGTTTAGGCGAGATCTCCAGCACCACTCCTTCAGCAATCAAATTCAGTTCCACTTCATAAGCAAGGACCGCCACTAGGATTCGGGAATCAGCCCCGTCCTCCTTGCTCTTATTGCAATGACACTGGCCATGCTCGTGAGACTTGTTGGAAGTTGCATCCGCACCTTAGGCCTAAGAGGTCTAATTATCGTCCTAAGGCGAAAGCAGCTATTCAGTTGGTCCAAGAACCCGATATCTATGGTGTGGTCGGACAGGATCATCATACAACAGGAGGAGCAGCACCCTCAGCATCCATAGCTGGTCGTGGTAAGATAGGTATGGCTTTAAATATCTCTAGCTTTGTTGGGTCTGATACATGGATTATTAATTCTGGTGCCTCAGATCACATGACTTATGACAAATCTTATTTTATTGAATTGTCCTCTCCACCAGTACCCGATGTTACTAATGCCAATGGTGAGGCCTTCCCTGTGTTAGAAAAGGGGTCAGTTCGTATTACTCCCACAATAGAACTTCAAAATGTGCTATATGTACCTGCTTTATCTCATCATTTGATATCTATCCCACAGTTAAATATTGAAGCCAAATGCTTTGTGACCTTTTTTCCCATGTATGTGATATTTCAGGATCTTCTCACTGGGAAGTTACTAGGTCGGGGGTATCTGAGGGGCCAGTTGTTTCATCTGGATCAGACATACGCAGGGGAGAAACTAGGAGCACAGTCCCGGATCGCTTTAATCTCTACTTCTGACAAGCTAAGTGAAGTATGGTTATGACACCGTCGCTTAGGGCATCCGTCTTTTAGTATTATGAAAAAATCCTTGCCTACTTTGTTTATTGGTGTGGATGAGTCAGTCTTATGTTGTGAAACATGTGTTTTGGGCAAGAGTCATCGAACTACTTATTCCCCTAGTATTTCTAATATAAGTGTTGTTCCTTTTGAATTAATTCATTCTGATGTTTGGGGACCTTCGAAAGAACATACTGTGTTGGGTATGAGATATTATGTGTCTTTTATTGATGGTTGCACCCGTCTTACCTGGATTGTTCTTTATAAAGCCAAGGACGAGGTCTTTCCGGCTTTTCAAGCCTTCTATACCAATGTCCAAGCACAATACCATGCCACAATTAAAGTTCCTTGTTATGATAATTGAGGGAATATGTAAACCGTGTCTTTCAGGATTTTTTTAAAACATATGGGATTGTTCATCAAACAACGTGTCCTTACACACCTGAGCAGAATGGGGTATCCGAAAGGAAAAATCGTCACTTACTTGATATGGCTCGTTGTCTTCTCTTTTGTGCCCATTGTCCTAAATATCTTTAGGGTGATGCTGTCATCGCCTCTGCCCATCAAATTAATCGTCTTCCATCTAGTGTCCTCCAGGGCAAAGTACCATATGAGGTACTTGCATTTCATATCTCTTTACACTCATTTCATAATCTCCCTGCTCGTGTTTTTGGTTGTGTCACCTTTGTCCATATTCCAAAGAGTCAGAGGTCAAAGTTGGATTCCCGGGGCCTTAAATGTGTGTTTGTTGGTTACGGAGGACATCAGAAAGGGTACATGTGCTATCATCCACCTACCAGAAAGTGCTATGTCACTATGGATGTTACCTTTTTTGAGGACATGAGCTATTTGACCTTTTCTGATACCGCTCTTCAGGGGAAACATTCATATTTTGAAGAGCTGTATCATAGAGAGGGGGAGACAGGCCATACAAGAAATATCATGGTGACAGGTTCAGTTTAGATTACTGATGCACCCGCTTCACAGGCACCACCAGATGATTTTGGTATAGTTGCTCCAGAGATTCAGGTACCAGAAGCTGACAACACAACTGCCCCTCCTGCCTCGCCTGCTGTAATATCCTGATTTTTGAAGTTGGTTAAATTATATTTTTCTTTTGAGAAATAGAAAGCAGAGGTCGTCACGAGTTCACCATATTTTTCGGTGAATTATTTGAGTTCCCGAGCTAATTTTTAGTGATTTTTTAAAGTTTGATCGAAATTCTACTGCTATGGTGACGTGGCAGCTTCCTATTGGTCAATAAGTTTTCTTAGTGACCAAGTATATCAGCCCTAAGACTCATAGGACACTTGTCACTTGGAGAGAATGACTTTGTCCTTTGCTTGACACTTGGTACAAGCTTGTTGGTGGAAAGTGACATTTGCTATTCTTTGATTGGTCTTGCTTTCCTATAAATAGGGATGAGCCCCCCCCCCCCCCCCCCCCCTTCAATTCAGTTCGTACCTCTCTCTCTCTCATCTTTCTCTCTCTAGAATTCTCTCTCTACAATATTATTATTTTATTAGATTTGCGGATCATAACTTTTAATCCGTAACTCCGATTCTAAATCCATAGCCACTACGGATTCATATCGACGCGATCTTTCTATCCATGGTGGTTGGAGTTAGATCCAACAGTGATTTCTAGAAGGCTCGTTCTAGGTTGCTCGATTTACAATCTGGGTGTCGATTCAGTTCGTCGAGGTGAGTGGTTTATGTAATGTGTTTCAAATATTCTTATATGCTTTTAAAAGAGTCGAAAATCATGTTTTTGATCTATTTATGAAATATCTCTCTATTTTCAAATGAAGCATGTCGATTTGTGAAATATGTGGAGATTATATATATTATGGTGTTGGATCCATTGTTTGACTAGTCATAGAACATGCGAATTTCTTGATTGGGTTATGCCGAAGTAAGGATGTGGCACACGGTTGTATAGGGCATGAAGGCCATTAGGTGTCCGTGGGAGATAACTAAATTGAAGGATGCCCATTAAGAATGGATTGTGCGATGTGACAAATTGTATTGTGGTCGACGTGAAATATATGATATACGTATTTTGTAGCGTGCATAAAATGACATGGCTGTGTTGGCATATTACATAGGGCATTCACTGAGCGCGTGGTTTTACTCACCCACCCATTTACTTGCTGTTTTACAGACAAGTACTTAGTGTTTGTCGAGTCGAAGTGTCGGACGAGCCTAGGGTCAAGAGCCTAGAAAGAAGTTTTAATTTTTATTAACATTCCGCTTTGTAACATTTAACTCACACCTCGGGATCGGTGTCGGGTGCCTAAACCCCACGGACGCTGGGACCGGGGCGTGACACCTATGGTTATTGATACCCCTGACCAATGTCTCCCTAGTACAGGAGATCACTCATATGAGGTTAGTCATTCTATTGGGGTTAATACTAGTGAGACTAATAGTGGACAATATGTATTACCAAATAGGTCTACTCGAGGTCAACCAACAAAACAGTATGAACCTACTCTTCAGGCCAAAGCTAAGTATCCTGTGGCAAATGTTATGTCTACCAAAAGATTGTCTAATACATATGAATCGTTTGTAAACCAAATATCTGATGTATCAGTACCTAACAAAGTGCAGGATGCATTGAGATGGAAGCATGGAGGAAAGCAATGGAGGAGGAGATGGATGCATTGAGATGTCTAAGTCATCCAAAATGAGGAAAGCAATGGAGGAGGAGATGGAAGCATTACAGAAGAACAATACTTGGGAGGTTGTATCTCCACCACATGGAAAGAAGGTTGTGGGAAGTCACTAGGTGTTTACAGTGAAGCATAATCCAGATGGGTCAGTGAGTCGGTATAAAGCACGCTTAGTAGCAAAGGGATTCACTCAGACATATGGCATAGACTATGATGACACGTTTGCACCTGTTGTAAAGATGAACACTATTCGGGTATTGCTTTCTTTTGCTGCTAGTTTAAACTGGTCTCTTAAACAACTTGATGTCAAGAATGCATTCCTTCATGGAGAACTCAAAGAGGTAGTGTATATGGATCTTCTGCCTGGATACGTAGCTGCTTCTCCAGGTAACTTCGTATGCATATTAAGAAAATCGTTGTATGGAAGCTTAAACTGGTCTCTTAAATAATCACCTCGTGCTCGGTTTGGAAGGTTTTCATCATTCATGAGGAAGATTGGCTACAAACAGAGTAATGCAGACCATACATTATTTCTCAGACACCAACAAGGGAATATAACAACCCTAATTATATATGTTGATGATATGGTAATTACTGGTAATGATACTGTTGAGGTGGATAAGTTACAGAAGCAGCTAGCCACATAGTTTGATATGAAAGATCTAGGTACACTCAAGTACTTCTTGGGTATTGAGGTAGCCAAGGGGAGTGAGGGAATCTATCTGTCTCAGTGGAAGTACATCCTTGATCTACTAGCAGAGACATGTATGTTGGATTGCACTCCAATTGACACTCTTATTGAGCAGAATCATCGATTAGCAGAGTATCCAGATCTGGTGCTTACTGACAAGACTCGCTATCAGAGGTTAGTCAGACGCCTAATTTATTTGCCACATACCAGACCAGATGTTGCGTATGCAGTAAGTGTAGTGAGGCAGTTCATGCATAATCCAAGTGTAGACCATATGGATGTTGTTGTGAGGATTTTGAGGTACTTGAAGTCAGCTCCAGGGAGAGGAGTAATGTTTTCTAATCACTACAATATTCTTGAGGTTTGTGGCTTCACATATGCAGACTGGGCTGGAAATATTACAGATCGGAGGTCTACATCAGGGTACTTTACCTTTGTCGGAGGTAATCTTGTTACATGGAAGAGTAAGAAACAAAAGGTGGTGGCTCGGTCTAGTGCTGAAGCAGAATATAGAGGTATGGCTCATGGAGTATGCGAGTTGTTGTGGTTTAGAAATTTTCTCAAAAACTGAACAAAATAAATAAATAAAAAAAGTCAAATTTTGAAGCCCTAAAAGCTCATAAAAGAGTAACAATTGAAAATTTTGATAGTTTACCGACAAATGACACGTAAACATGTAAATTCAGGTTCGGGATGTTTTAGTTCCTCCGTAATTCACCCTCTCTCCTAGTAATCAAAGGTCAGACCCCATGCCCCAGCACTCTAACCTTGTTCATAATATGATTGGGTCCTCGCAATTTGCTTGGTCTGTTTCTATCCGTGTATGAATTGAAAATTGATCATGTTAGTATGTTTGAAATAAAAGATAAGCTTCTTACATCTGGGTTGAGCCATAAGCTTCTTACATTTTACTGTTCCTTTTTATGTTAATTATTGGATTCCTTGCAAGATCATTTTTCCTGAGGTGTTTGAATTTTTTTTTTTGCAAATTTAGGAAAGAGAGTTTATTTACTCTGGTCATGGTAAGTGCTCTTGTAATCATTGTGTGCAATTATGTTTAGGGTATTGGTGTTATTTCCTTTAAACAAGACATAGTCGAATAAGATTTAAGTATCAGTCAGCTGCGTATATTATTATCCTACATGACGTGCTTTTCCTCCGTTTCTATATATATATATGTCAGATTCAACTTTCAAATGAGTTAGATAAATCCAAATCTTTATATCTTTAATGCAACCTAATGAACCTGCTTGCTTTAAATAATTTAGGGCCAGTTTGGGAGGGATTCTAGAGCTGCTTTTGGGGTCAAAAGTGATTCTGACATAATCTTAAGTGTTTGATAACAACTCATAAAACTGATTTTAGAATAATTGATTGTGTTAAAAGTGAGTTTTGGAGAAGCAGGGTAAGAGATGCTTTTGCGGGAATCGGTTGGAAAACACGGAGCTGCTCTTTAATGAATTTTTAGTAAACCTTATTCTACCCTCTTTCTTCTCTCTCCACCAGATCGGGCTCTTCTCCCTTTCCTCACTGCCTCTCATCTTCACTGCCTCACTCAAGTTCTTCTCTCTTTCTCATCGCCTCACTCCATCGGATCGGGTTCTTCTCTCTTTCTTCACTGCCTCACTCAAGTTCGTCTCTCTATCTCATCGCCTCACTCCACCGGATAGGGTTCTTCTCCTCACTCAAGTTCTTCTCTCTTTCTCACCACCTCACGCCACCCGATCTCTTTCTTCACTGCCTCACTCAAGTCCAGGAACCAGACCATCGATTTCGTCCCCAACCCAAAGGGTAAAACATCTTTTCCATAACTATTTGGTATGATTTTAGATTTGATTAATTTTAGGTTGTTGGGTTTGCTAGATTTTAGGAGTTGTTAATAGCCCTTCATTGTCATACTGATTAGGGAGTGAGTTGTGTATGAACCCTAAGTAGGGAGTAGTAAACCTCAGAATATCCATGATTTTGGGGGTTAAACCAAGATAGGGATCAGTAGGAGTGGAGTTACGTGGGTATAGAGCAAGTAGTGAGTGACATAGAGAGACTAATTTTCAATGGTCTGATTGAGGAGGTACTTGCATAAGCAAACATAAATTTATATAGGTTTAAGGTAACCATAGCATTCTTTTCTTTTCTGTACATATGATGAATGGTAGGGTAGATAGGGAGTGAGTAATAGAAAGTCTACCCTTGATTAGCATCTGGAGGCTATCATCGATAACTTATTTTTATATATGCTTCTTAACAGTTAGTTGACATGTTCTGACCTTAGAGGCAAGAGAAAGGGGAAGTTCTGCAAATAGGGTCATAATTCTTGTGTTATTGTAATTTTAAAAGTTAAATTGTTTCTATGTATAACTTTTCTTCAAAGTTTAGAGCTACTTTTAAGAAACATAAGAATCTGAAACCAGTACTTGCAGAAAACTTTATCACATGAGTTGGTTGTATCATTTGTATGCATGCTATGAATTATTGTGACTTTTGATAAGTCTGTGATATGCATTTTTTTGATAAGTCTGTGAATTTGCATTCTTTTGATAAGCCTGTGAATTTGATAGTTGTTGAGAAATTGGTGGATCAGTTATCTTATCTATTCATTCTTTTAATTTTCTTTCCCATCATATGGGATGGAAGAAAACTAGTAGTGAAACTAAGGGTACTGGGAAAACTAGTGGTAAAAAAATGGAGTGTTTTACGTGATATGCCGAGCTTTCCTTAAGAAAAACAAGTGAAGATAGTTGTTGCTACAATAGCTCTTCATAACTACATAAGAAAGTATGCTTACCAAGATCATGATTTTGATGAAAGTGATAGATTTTCAAAGTGAAGAGATTAGTGAAGATATGGAGGACAATGAACATGAAGAAGATGAGACGGGAAGACAATAAATGGAGGTGTTAAGAAACACCATTGCACAAAGTTTATTGAATGCATCTATTTAGCACTTAGTTCCAATTTGAACATGATTTAGCATTTGTATATTATTTAAGAACTTTATTTGACTATGGTGTTAGGAAATCTTATGTAATATCGTGGATTAACTTTATAATTACATATTAGAAGAAACAATTATTTATTTGCAACGTCCGGCAGAAATTCCAGAAGTTGACAGACAGGAATCTGCCCGAATTTGAACAGGGTTCTTTATGTTTCTTCTCTTCTTTCCTATTTGCATCCGAGCTTTCCTTGCCTTTTTAGGTCTTCTTTTCCTCTTGCTTCAAGATTTCAATTGTGGAAATATTTTCTGAAAATTCAAGAAAATAAATATGGTAAGTTTCGGCAAGATTAATTTTCCCTATTCACAATAGGTTTCCTTGTTCAATCCGATTTCCTTATTCATTTTAGTTTCCTAGACAAGCTAGGTTTCCTAATCCGAATAGGTTTCCTAATCAAAAGAAGTTTCCTAATTTCAATCTTCATCGTTTTTAGAAACGACAAAGCATTTTTACTTTCCTGGTTCAATTAGGATTCCTAGTTTGACTAGGAATTGCCGAAACTTTTCTAATTCAATATCATTGCGCACAATTTCATATTATTTCTGCCAAAGACTCAAGACTCACTCTAATGACTCGATCTTACACAAATAAGGGTTAAGAAAAGCATAAATGGAGGTAAAAACATATTAAGAACGTCGCATAAAATGCTCCTATCAAATTACCCCACACATAGCTTTTGCTAGTCCCTTAGCAAAATTAAATTAAAAACAAAACTATTACTGCCCCTAAAACAATTGTCTCAGAATCTTAAGAATGCATAGCTTTCAAGTTAAACAT
Organism: Potentilla sterilis; assembly: GCA_963682095.1. Classification (NCBI taxonomy): domain Eukaryota; kingdom Viridiplantae; phylum Streptophyta; class Magnoliopsida; order Rosales; family Rosaceae; genus Potentilla; species Potentilla sterilis. The sequence continues at coordinate 2,200,687 of OY821764.1, forward strand.
TCGAGAGTAAACACACAAATTCCAAATTCCATAAACATGTATCACGGCATGAATAAGTGAGAAGCAAACATATAAGCATCAACATGTAAGGTTAATCCGCTCCTCCTCACTAGGCATACTCTCTTCTTTTCATTCGATCATGGCAATTCACTCAAAGTATATGCAAGAGAAAAGATTGTAAGGCATTCAAATAGCTTGCATATTTCATGGAAAGAAAGCACTTTGTGAATAATTTTCTGGAAAAACCTCATGTAACAATTATGTGCACGAATGAACCAAAACCATATGCTTAACTCTTGAGAAAATCTCCACAAATCAAATTCACATATCTTAAGAATCATGGAAAACGTTGTAAAGGGTGAATAATGGGGCTCGGCTACATAGGTGAGAATTTTTGGATAAGTGGTGCTTAAAGATATCACCAAAACTTGGCAAAGCTCAATTCTCCTTATGCCTTCCCTCGATGGGCCAAATATTATCTTGTTGGACCCAAACTTTATTCTTTTCTTTCCAAAGCATTGTGAAAACGAACAAAGACCAAATATAACAATGATAGGTCTTCAAATAGATACAAACTCCAATTTCACAACATAGAACTTAGCAATTTTTCATTCAAAGCCGTGCCTATTCTTTTTCTTTTGTTTCGGACTTATTGTTTTTTTTTTTTTTTTTTTTTTTCTGTCTGATTTTTCTTTTCTCTCTTATGTTCTTTTAGGCACGGCTCACATAAAATATTTCAAACAAATTTCAGCTAAGTTCACCCCACACTTGTTTCACAACATCACACCATGTTAAAATTTCTTCTCGGTTTCAAGCTTTTGCCAAGTTTCAATGATAAGGGAAAAGATATAACTATACTAGGCAAAAGGGAAATGTTTAAGGGTGATGAAAAGAAAAGCTCAATGTAGGCTCAAAGGGGTTAAAACTAAGGAGTCCCACGACGGGCACAAATTGGGCACATGCTTATTTAGCATTGGTGGTAATCCTAGTTAAAACGTTTCCAATCCTTTTCAGAATCAAGGCATGTTATGATTATACAGTTTCAAAGATCATCAAGAGCAAGTTCTAGCACTCTAGAGTCCATCAAATAGCTATAGCACATAATCATTGAATATGCAAAGAATAATGAGGTTTCATGCTTCAAATTTTTCTGCCGAATTCATCTTTTATCACACATGAAGAAAGCATTTAGGCACAAAAGCTCACATAGGTTGTTATGGAACAAAACTAACCAAAACATGCATGCTTTTCCAATCAAAACATATCTCAAGTGTTCATACCGATCACATAATTCATGGAACTCACAATTCAATCTTTAAGTAAATGTAAAACCATCATCTATGCATTCCAAGACATAATCATCCTAGACATTTTAGGGGCATCCTAAGACTCAAAACAAAACAAAACACACGATTCTTTTTGGGATTTCTGCATTTTTCAATTTTTTTTTTCTTTTTCTTTTTAAGACTCAAAACAAACAAACAAATATGTGAAACATGCAATCCCTACCCCACACTTAGAAAATTACATTGTCCTCAATGTAAAACATAAATTATGTTGTAATTTCTAAGCATACAACAGATTCCACATATTTCAAACATATACAATTCAACCATAAAAGTGAAGGGATAAGAAATATTCAAACACTCGTTGATGGCTCCTTCACTTTTTTTTCGGTTGAAATGGGTTGCCTCCCATATAGCGCTTAATGTTTATAGTCTACTCAGCCTAGACTCTTCACTTCTTAATCAAGTTGTGGGCGACGCCTTTTGGAGTGCGCACTCCAAATTCGTGCCTCCTTACAATGGTTATCAAAAATCGATGAATGATTACTTCACTCTTCAACTGCATCACATCAAGATAAAGAAAATTAGAAGAGTGGAGATGAGAGTTCAAAGAATAAGTTAGTAGTAAGTTAGTGAATTAGCTAAAGTTAGAAGTTAGTCTATAAATATACAACAATTAGCTAAGTAGAATTTAATTGTAAATCATGAACAAAAGTTAGAGTGGTGGAACTCGTTTCTTGCAACACTTGTCGTCCTTCCCAAGTCAATGAGAGCTCCAATCAACTGTTTACAATGTAATTCTTCTCCTCTTCCTTATGATCCGCAACTGACAATCAAACTCTACAAGTATGTTAGAGTTAGCAACGATTTCACAATACAACATTACATAAGATAGATACATCTTTACGATTTCAAAAATACGGAATTTCCACACAATATCGCACATATGCACACGAAAGTAATTAGGCAAAAATTTAGAGTCAAAGGATGTCGAACTTAGCTTACTCTAATTGCTTTTATTCACACCACTTTAAAATTTAAGGTACGTGGAGCAGAGGAGATAACAGTGCAATGGACTGATACAGCCCAAGGTAGTATCATGCTTATTCCGATATACCTTAAAAATTAAAGACAAATTCGGTTGAAGAAAATAGATCACATATGTCAAGTTATTTTCTAGCGTCTAAAGTGAGGTGATACTTCGGCCCAAGCTATCGACTAGTTCGAGCGTGTCCCACTTTTCAAAGGCGGTGTCGTTAAGATTCACGGAGGGCGAACCCCCTACAGGAACCAGGCAGGACTCGTTGTTGGTCACCACGGGGAGCGAACTCCCTATCGACTCACTCACCGAGAATGAACATCAGTCTGTGGGCCTTGAGATCCAGTTAAACAAACCTGAGAACCATATCTATGAAAATAACTTGCTTCATACTTCGTAAAACAAACTCGGGTCACTAGCGGTCTACAATAAAGGCCTTCCTCGCCATAAAAGGGTTTCCCCAAATTCGTTGTGGTTCGTCCGGCAGAAATTCCAGAAGTTGACAGACAGGAATCTGCCCGAATTTGAACAGGGTTCTTTATGTTTCTTCTCTTCTTTCCTATTTGCATCCGAGCTTTCCTTGCCTTTTTAGGTCTTCTTTTCCTCTTGCTTCAATATTTCAATTGTGGAAATATTTTCTGAAAATTCAAGAAAATAAATATGGTAATTTTCCCTATTCACAATAGGTTTCCTTGTTCAATCAGATTTCCTTATTCATTTTAGTTTCCTAGACAAGCTAGGTTTCCTAATCAAAAGAAGTTTCCTAATTTCAATCTTCATCGTTTTTAGAAACGACAAAGCATTTTTACTTTCCTGGTTCAATTAGGATTCCTAGTTTGACTAGGAATTGCCGAAACTTTTCTAATTCAATATCATTGCGCACAATTTCATATTATTTCTGCCAAAGACTCAAGACTCACTCTAATGACTCGATCTTACACAAATAAGGGTTAAGAAAAGCATAAATGGAGGTAAAAACATATTAAGAACGTCGCATAAAATGCTCCTATCACAAATATCGAATAACTCTTAGCCTAGCCCCATTACAACCCTTTTATTGATCTTTTTCATGATTCTTAAGATGGTTAAATTTGATTTGTGGAGATTATCTCAAGAGTAAGCATATGGTTTTGGTTCATTGGTGCATATAGTTATCATATGAGGTTTTTCCTTAAAAATTTCACAAAGTGCTTTTGTTTCATGATATATGCAAGTCACTCTTTGTAATTCATTATTATTCACTTGCATATACTATTGAGTGAATAACCATGCTTCGAGAGATAAGAGAAGAGAGTATGTCTTGGGAGGTGGATTGAACTAGCTATACATGCCTACATGCTTACCTTTTGCTCGTATATGTTTTTATTGATGTCACATGTTCATGAAGTTTGGAATTTTCATGCTTAGCATTCTCATGTATTTAACTTGAAAGCTATGTGTACATACGAGCCTGAGACAAATTGTTAGGGACAATAGTTTGTTTGGAGTCTTAGTTTTAATTTAGTTTGCTAAGGGACTAGCAAAGGATAAGTGTGGGGTAGTTGATAGGAGCACAATGTGGGACGATATTAATATATATTTGCCCTTGTTTATGCTTCGTTTAACCCTTATTTGTCTAAGATTGAGTCATAGTATAGTTTAGTGTCATTTTAGTAGAGTTTTGGAAATATATGCTTTAGAGTCCGAAAAATGACTAAGTTTAAGAATTCTGGAAAATAGTGAAAAATATGTCTTTTTCGTGATTCTGAGATGAATAGATTTGTGACCTATCCTTTTCCAAATTTTCTGAAATTTGGTATGCATTTTATTGGCTTGCTAATGGGTTTTGCGTCAAAAATACAGATCAATCGGAGTTCGGGAAGTCGCCCAAAAGATGGCTGCAACTTGGCAGTTTGAGCAAAACGATCCAGAGACTACCAGGATTTTCCTGAGACTCTGTCCTGACTTTCGAAATTTCTGTGTGACACATTGCTTGGAACCAGAGGACGTGCCCCATATCAATGAAAAGGTCTCTGTGTCTAGTTTATCTGAGACTTAGAATCGCATCAATTGGAGCTCCGAGGAGGAAGTTATGCTAAATTGAAGACGCAAATGTCAGATCTGCTGAGAAGAAGGAAGAAAATCAGCTTCGCTTATGCTCGCCAAAAGCCTATACTCGCCAGAGCTCGCTCGCCAAGTCCTTGTTCGGCCGCCAACAACCTTGCTCACCAAGCCCTTGTTTGTTGACCATCAGCCCCGCTCGCCAACCATCCGTGCATGCCAGTATACATAATTCGCGCGACCCGCCAAGAAGCCTCGCCAGTACCCGATACTAGCAAAGTCTATACTCGCAAGTAGAGAGGAATTTCTGGTAATGTCTTCAAGCAGCTACAGGCGTGCCAAATCATTCCAAAGAGCTTTGCAACGTCCAAGAAGAAATCATAAGCCGGCCAAGCAAAAGTTTATTTGTTCAACAAGGAGAGAAAAGCCTATTCCAACTCGGATTGGGAAACCTCATTTAATGAAGATTTCTATCCCATTTTCAGTAAGGAAAACTCTCCCAAATCAGGCTTTCCCTTCTCCTATAAATAGAGGCCGGCACCATGAAGAAAAGTGTCACATCTGAAGCCAAAACACAAAGCCAAAGCTCTACCAAATTCCCCAAAGATCCTACATAAAAACCCTAGCTTAAACACATCATCCACCACCATCTCACCAAGTTTCTACCAAAACTTGTACCTACTGCCGAGCAGCCATTCTCCCATCATCTGCCGGATCCACACGAGTCGAAGTCATCAAGGTGTCTACAAAAGTGTGATTCACTCCCCTCTTTCGGTTTAGTAAAGTTTATGTAGTTATGCTTAGTTTTGTCTATGAAACTTGCATGTATTTTTGGTTTTGGTTTATATGTCTATGCATGAATCAAGTTGGATTTTGGTTTTATAATTTGCATGTTGAATGTTTGTTTGATTCGTTGCTTAGGTCTAGGCTTAAGCTACGTTTTCTTTGAGTCTTTGCATGCTAATTTGTAATATAAAAACTTGTAAGATTTTCACAATTAGATAATTAGGGCAGTGGTATAGATGCATATTTTAGATTCGAAATTGGTTAGTATCTAAGGATTGGGCATGAAAATCGGTACTTAGTGTTGTCTTGAACATTGATCTAGGTGCTAGGTTTAATCAGCTAGAGTAATTACGAACGTTGCCATACTCAAAAGGTCGCTCTGATTTGTGTTGCTCACTTAGGGTTTTATACTTTAGATACTTGCATGTTTAAAATAAGATGATTGACAACCTTACTTGTTTTGCATGTCTCCGATTTAGACTATTGTGATTACTTGTTAAGTCTCAAAAGGATTAACATATATTCTAGGGTCCATACTCAGAAGGTCGATCTTAAGAACTTGAGAAGTCTTACAACTAAGTTGTAGTCGGAACTAATTTTGAATTTAAACATGTTGATACTTGTCCCTTACTTTTTTTTGTGCGAGTCTTATTTGTTAAAGAGTCTAGTGTGGAGTGCTTTGTGTGAAAGATGTCGACCAAACTTGTAAATAATAGACTTATGATTTATTCTCAGCAATTTATTTTCGTGCCTAGATGTTAGGGGCAGCCCTTGCTGCCGATGCCTAGCTATTCCCCCTTATGTGACGTTTTGTGATATATATTTGTGATTATTTTGTCTAACAATCTCATATTTCAGGTACCCTTAATCCCCGGCTTAGAATGATCCCTACTTATGTCTATACTACTAACGATTGTAGGGTTATTATTGCTTGATGCTCGCTTAGGCGACTCATCAAAAGCATGATGCTACCGGGGGCTGCATCAGTCCATTACACCGTTATCTCCTCTACTCAACGTACTTTGAGAGTTGGAACAAATTTTAAAAAGAAATTAGACTAAGAGATTACATGTACACAAAATGTTCGAATTTTTCTTTGCCGATTATATCTCTTCTCTGCCGATCCATGTATATATGCGCCATTGATTGAAATTTGTTTTGGAATTGCCAATGCCATGGCTTGTAATGATGTATATTCTTACTTTTTATTTCTTTAACGATGGTTCTAACTTGTTCAAATGTTGCAAATTTCAGAAAAGTGCATGTCCGAATCTTATATTTGGACACGAGATCATCAAGGCCGTTTGCAACGTTTGAATCAAGAACTCGCCATTGCTTTGTTTGTACCACTGCCCGTATCTGAGCCATGCGGCCCGAGTACACCACCATCGTCACCACCTAGCTCGGCACCAAGCTTGCCGAGCTCTCCATCCATCATATCACCATCAATTGATCTCCAAGAACCCGAATTTGAAGCCTTCGCCGAGCCAGTTGTTGAGCAAGTAGTAATGACTTCCATAAGAGCAGAGAATGGTCATGTCTCAGGAGGAGGAGGAGTTGTACCTTCTAATATCACTTACCCCCCATTAGAGACCGATAAGACCGGTGAGATTGAATTGAGGAGTGGATTTCTCCACAAGTTGAAGTCGTTTTATGGTATGCCAAGTGAGGATCCCAACAAGCATCTACAATGGTTTAACTTCACTACGGAGTCTATGTGTCCGAGAGGGACCGATTTGCAACACTTCAAGATGAAGGCTTTTCCGTTCTCATTGGAAGATCAAGCAAAGGAGTGGTTGTTTGAGGTGCGTAGTAGTCACATTGTTTCATGGAATTCGATGATGGATGAGTTTTTGCTCAAGTATTTTCCCGCTTCACGTATCACGGATTTGAGAAAGCAAATAACAAGTGTGAAGCAAGCCGGAGATGAGACTTTCTTCGATTATTACAAGAGGTTCAAGTCCCTAGTTTCTTTGTGTCTGTCGCATGGCATTAGCGATGGACTCTTGTTGCAATATTTCTATGAGGGATTGCGTGTTATGGAGAGAGAGTTTCTTGATTCGGCCGCGGGAGGAAATTTCTTGGAATTAAATGCCGGAGCGGCAAGAAGTTTGTTGGAAGTTCGTGCATTGAACAATCAACAATTTGGTATGGCACGAAGCAATATGCCGAGAAATGAGAAAGTGCATGAGTCATCTTCAAGCTCGAAGTTAGAGGAGAAGGTTGATAAGTTTGCCGACTTGGTGAGTAGCATGATGAAGGAAAAACGTGCCATTGTGTGCAGCATTTGCACCGAGGGCCATGTGACTGAACAATGCCCTCAATTTGGATCAAGTGAGGGAGTAGAGGAGTGCAATGCTATTGGTTTCCAAGGAGGCCAAAGGTACGGGAACTTTAATCCAAGGTTCAATGATCATCCGAACTTTCGGTGGGCGAACAATGACAATGTACTTAGAGCACCAATGCAGCCAAATCAAGGGGCTGCCGCACCCTATCAACCAAGGGCACCATTTGTGCCAAGGCAGCCCTTCCAACCACACCAAGGGCAGCCGAGTCATGCCATGCCGAGCCAATCTCAAGGAGCAACAAGCAACCCCAACTACGATGCATTAATTCAATCCCTTTCGAGTGCTACTCAAGCATTACTTGCGGGACAGCAAACTCACTCGAATGATATTGGGGAACTTAAAACCCAAATGGGACAAGTTGTGGACTTTATGGGGAAGTTTACTGATCAAGGGAAGCTACCGAGAGGAGTAGTAAAGAATCCAAGGAATGAGCAAGCTCAAGCCATCGTTACTCGAAGTGGTAAGACTTTAACCGAGCCACAAGCAAAGAAGAGAGGAGGAAAGGATGCCGGCAATAGTAAAGCTGCCGAGCAGCCACTTGGAACCGCTGCCGGTGGCAGCCTTGCTGCCGATCAACATGTAGAAGTTGCAGCCGAGCCACTGCTACTGCCGGCGGAAACACCGGAGCCACAAGGGGCAGCTGCTGAGGGGGCTACAACCGAGAAGAGGGCAGAGAAATCGAGCCAAGTGTGGAGCAAGAATGACATGGAGCGAGATCCCGCGACTTCAAAGAAAGAGAGTGTGCCGAGCAATCCAACGAAGGGAGGTGTGCCTAACTCATACATGTCTTTCCCTTCACGCTTTGCGAAATCTAAAAAGGAGAACTCCGATGAAGAAGTGTTGGAGATATTTCGGAAGGTTGAAGTGAACATTCCATTGTTGGAGTGCATTAGACAAGTGCCTAGGTATGCAAAATTCCTCAAGGAGCTATGCACTACACGAAGACATACAAGGGAGACACAAGTGGTAAGAATGAGTGAGACGGTGTCGGCCGTTATACAAAGAAAGCTACCACCAAAGATGAAGGATCCCGGAAGCTTCAATGTTCCATGTGTGATCGGCAACACTAAGTTTGAGAATGTTATGTTGGATTTGGGAGCGTCGATTAATGTGATGCCACTCAATGTTTATGAAACGTTGAACCTTGGACCTCTCAAGAAGGATAATATCATCATACAACTAGCGGATCGTTCTAACAAGTATCCGGAAGGTTATGTGGAGGATGTGCTTGTGCAGGTTAATGAGTTGATCTTTCCGGCCGATTTCTATGCTATTGAGATGGACGATTCGCCGGAGCAATGCACACAACTATTGCTTGGCCGGCATTTCATGAGGACGGCGATAACAAAGATTGATGTTGCCGCGGGCAATTTAACAATGGAATTTGATGGTGAGGTAATTAAGTTCAATGTTTTTAAGGCCATGAAGTTCCCTATTGCTAAGGAGGAGGAGTGCCAATGTATAGAAGTTGTTAGGGAGGCCGAGCAAGTCATGTCGGCCACCCTTGATGCATAGCAATTAGCAATTGAGCAAGGGGCGGGATTTGACAAAAAGGGAGCACGAGTTGAGATCAAAGAAGATGTTGCCGAGCCAGAATTGAGGATGGTCGCCGAGCCATGTTTGGGAGAAGTTGTCGCCGAGCTTGAGTCTCGGCCCTATGCCAAGAAATTCAACTCGTTTTTGTCTATCCCTAGTGCCACAAACAAGTTTCGTCCAAGTGTGGAAGAAGCCCCGAAGTTAGAACTTAAAAAGCTCCCTAGTACTTTGAAATATGTTTATCTTGGAAAGGAAGATACTTTACCGGTTATTGTATCTTCAATTCTTAGTGAGAAGCGAGAAGTGGATTTGATAAGTGTGCTTGAGAAGCATAAAACCGCTATAGGTTGGACCTTAGCGGATATCAAGGGAATAAGCCCTACAACATGTGTTCATCGGATATTACTTGAAGAAGGAGCGAAGCCTACAAGAGAAGGCCAACGTCGACTACATCCCCCAATGATGAAGGTGGTAAAAGATGAGACTATTAAGCTACTTGATTGTGGAGTTATTTACCCTATCTCGGATAGTAAGTGGGTCTCACCGGTGCAAGTAGTCCCCAAGAAGAGTGGTGTAACGGTTGTGAAGAATGAGAAGAATGAGCTTGTACCACAAAGGCTAGTAACCGGTCATCGAATGTGTATCGACTATAGGAAGCTCAACGCAACAATGAGGAAGGATCACATACCTTTGCCATTCATGGATCAAATGTTAGAGAGGCTAGCCGGCCACAAGTTTTATTGCTTCCTAGATGGTTATAGTGGATACAACTAAATTGCCATACACCCGGATGATCAAGAGAAGACTACTTTCACATGTCCCTTTGGTACTTTTGCTTATAGGAGGATGTCATTCGGACTATGCAACGCACCCGGTACGTTTCAACGATGTATGTACAACATCTTCTCCGACTTTATTGAGAATAAGATCGAAGTATTCATGAATGACTTTAGCGTATATGGACGCAACTTCGACACATGTTTGGAGAATTTGGAGGAGATACTTGAGAGGTGTTTAGAGGCCAACCTTGTGCTAAATTGGGAGAAGTGTCACTTTATGGTGAACCAAGGCATTGTACTAGGCCATATTATATTCGAGAAGGGGATTGAAGTCGACAAAGCCAAAGTGGAGTTGATTCAAAACACTTGCCGAGCCCTAAGAATGTTAGAGATGTGAGAAGCTTCCTTGGCCATGCCGGATTTTATAGATGATTTATCAAGGATTTCTCATCAATAGCCAAGCCGTTGAGCAACTTACTACAAAAGGATGTGACGTTTGAGTGGACAGATGCATGTGAAGAAGCTTTTGGCCGATTGAAGGAGTGCTTGTGCACGGCGCCGATCATGGTGCCGCCAGATTGGGAGCTCCCATTTGAGCTCATGTGTGACGCCTCCGATTATGCCATGGGGGCAGTGCTTGGCCAAAAGAAGGAGAAGAAGCCTCACACGATTTATTATGCCTCAAGGACCCTCAATGATACTCAACTCAATTACACCACAACGGAGAAAGAACTTTTGGCGGTGATTTTTGCTTTGGAAAAGTTTCGATCATATCTTTTAAATTTCAAAGTAATTGTTTATAGTGATCATGCCGCCTTGAGATATCTTATGACAAAGAAGGATGCAAAGCCGAGGCTCATACGTTGGATTCTTTTTCTACAAGAGTTCGACATTGAAATAAAAGACAAGAAGGGAAGTGATAATGTTGTTGCCGACCACTTGAGTAGAATTCTCAAGGAGGAGGATCGGCTGCCCTTAGTGGAGAATTTCCCGGATGAGCAACTATTTCAGATCGATGCAACGAGTGAACCTTGGTACGCCGATATTGCTAATTATCTTGCAACGCACCAATTTCCAAGAGATATGCCGAGCCACATCAAGAATAGGATCAAGAAGCAAGCTCGACACTTCTTTTGGGATGAGCCATATTTGTGGAAGCAATGTAGTGATCAAGTGGTAAGACGATGTGTTCCGAAAGAAGAGCATCAATCCATTATTTCTTTTTGTCACTTCGAGGCATGTGGTGGTCACTTCGGGCCTAAGAGGACGGCACTGAAGGTACTTGAGTGTAGTTTCTTTTGGCCAACTTTGTTTAAAGATGCATATGTGGCGTGTGTGACTTATGACCGGTGCCAACGAACCGGCAACATAGGAGCCCGAGATCAAATGCCTCTACAACCAATCATTGAGGTAGAAATTTTTGACTTATGGGGAATTGATTTCATGGGGCCGTTTCCTTCTAGCAAGGGCTTTCTTTACATATTGCTAGCGGTTGATTATGTGTCAAAGTGGATCGAAGCCAAGGCCACATGCACCAATGATTCAAAGGTGGTGGCCAAGTTTCTCAAGACTAACATCTTTTCACGTTTTGGAGTTCCAAGAGTCTTGATTAGCGATGGAGGATCCCATTTTTATAACCGCATCATTGAGGTCTTATTGAAGAAATATGGGGTCAGACACAAGGTATCTACACCTTATCATCCCCAAACAAGTGGAATGGCGGAAGTGATCAATCGAGAGATCAAGCAACTATTAGAGAAATCGGTTGGACCTTCAAGGAAGGATTGGAGTGATCGTCTCGATGATGCTTTGTGGGCTTATAGGACTGCATACAAGACACCGATAGGTATGTCACCTTTTCGGTTAGTTTATGGCAAAGCATGTCACTTACCGGTTGAGTTAGAGCACAAAGCATGGTGGGCGGTTAAAGCATTCAACATGGACATCGATGATGCCGGCCTTCATAGGAAGCTGCTTCAACTCAATGAACTTGAAGAAATACGCAATGAAGCCTATGATGCCGCATGGATTTATAAAGAGAAGACTCGAGCTTATCATGATAAGATGCTTCGAGGGAAGAAGTTTGAAGTTGGTCAAAAAGTTCTCTTGTATCATTCACGACTCAAACTTTTTCCGGGAAAGTTACGCTCTCGATGGTTAGGACCATTCATTGTCACTCAAGTTTTTACTCATGGGGCCATCGAGATTCGTAACAAGGCTACGAGAAACACTTTCAAAGTTAACGGCCATCGACTCAAGCCATATTTCGAAGCATTCACCGATGCATAATATTGATGAAGTGTATGTCGACGATGTCCCTCTACAAGTACAGCCGGCCAACCTTGCTGCTGCCGAGAGACAGCCCATATTTGCTGCAGCCACTTCACATGAAGCCGGACCTACCATTATGATCGAACCGCCGAAGCGACTCAAGCAATCAAAAACCCTACAATCGTTAGTAGTATAGAATAAGTAGGGATCGTTCTAGCCGGGGATTAAGGGTACCTGAAATATGAGAATGTTAACAAAAATATTCACAAACATATATGCACACAATTGTCACACTTATATACATATATACGAATTTACACGTCACAATGGGAGAAAGATATGGTTCGGCAGCAAAGCTGCTACTAACACTAAGATACGAAAATTAAACCTAAACTACTATATACAAGTGATCATCATCTCTCACACAAAACAGTTCACACAAAAGACTCTTTAACAAGTAGATTTGCACACAAGAAGGTAAGAGACAAGTATTTAACATGTTCAAGACCTAAATTAGTTTCGACACAACTAGAGCCTCCAACAGTTTTTCAATTGTTAGACTTCTTAATTTCTTAGAAACTACTCCAACGTATGACTTCTAAGGTGATGCTAATCCGGTTCTACACGTTTTAACATTTAAGCATATGAGTCTAAATCGAAGACAAGCAAATAAGTAAGGTTGTCAATCATCTTATTTAACTTGCAAGTTCTAAGGTTGTTAGACCTAGGTGAGCAACACAAAACAAACTACTCCAACGTATGACTTATCCGTGTTACTCTATCACATGAAACCTAGCACTTAGAATTACATGCTAACCATAACTAGTGTGTCGGTTTAAATGCCCTAACCTTAGTTCTAACCAATTTAAGTTTAAACATGTGAAATACCACTGCCCTAATTATCGATGCATACAAAAACACAAGTTAAAATTGCAAAAACAAATTACATAAACTTCAACAAATCGGTTCATACAAAAGTTTAGCAAAAACCAAGAAACGAAACAAGTTCTTACAAGACAACCAAACAAAACTAAATACAAAAGCCATAGGGTGAGTGGATCACACTTTTAGAACCTTTGAAGACTCTTCGAGATGTGACAAGATGATGCTTGCTGATCGGCAGAACCACAGATGTAGGAATCGGCAGAACAACAAGGTGAAGGGTACGGGAGTTTTGGTGGTGGTGGTGATGGGTTTTGGCTAAGTATTTAGGTGTTGGTGTTTGATAGACTTGGTAGAGCTTTAGGCTAGTATTTTATGCTTGAGATGAGATGATTTTTCTATAGGAAAACATGGCTATATATAGAGGCAAATTCGGCAGAAACCCTAGGTAGAAAACCTAGTCCAAATCGGCAAAGGCAATCCTTGTGCAACAAGGTTTTGGTTCCTTCCTTTCTTGGTTCTTCTAGGAAACTTCTTTTTCTGATTTTCTTCCTTGGTTTTAGGCTGCATATCTTCATGAACTTCTTGTGTAGGCTTGACAACTCCATTTGGTGAGCTTGATCTATGGAAAAATGCCCCAAACCCGCAAGAACACAAGACCGGCAGCAACCCGGCTGGAATGACCTTGCTCCAGTAAATCCGACATATCTCCCTTCTCGGAGCTCCAATTGATGCGATTCCAAGTCTCAGATAAACTATACACATATAGCCATCTCCCCATAAAATATCTCGATCAAATTACTTCTGAATCGTCGGGAATGAGTTTTCGAAGTTGGATCAAAGTCCCAGGAAAATCCTGGAAGCCCCTGGATTGGTTTGCTCGAACTGCTGTTTTACAGCCATCTTTTGGGTGAATTCCCGAACTCCAATTGATCTGAAATTTTAACACAACATTTCTTAGTATATGAATAATAAGCACACAAAATTTCATTAAATTCGGACAAGGATAGATCGCATTTTTGCTCATCTCAAAATCACGAAAAAGACACATTTTTCACTATTTTCCAGATTTCTCAAACTTAGTCATTTTTCGGATTCTTAACCATTTTTCACCAAACTCTACCAAATTAACACTAAACTATATTATGACTCAATCTTAGACAAATAAGGGTTAAACAAAGCATAAACGAGGGCATAAGCATATAATATCGTAGCACATTATGCTCCTATCACATTGCCTGCAGTGTTGCCGCGATGACATATGCAGCCGAGCCACCGAGTGCAGCCAACGCCGATACAATGAACGAGCCGATTGCCGATACGGATACACACATTACGCCAGACACGCAGCAACTCGTGGATACGTCTCCTGCTGTCGAGAAGCAAACCGCCTCCGATCCGCTGCCCTCCACGCAAACACATGCCGGCACACCCCACTTTGATGCTGAGACAAGCACATGGTGCCACACGCACCTCGTTGAGCTACTTCGTGCCGATTTGAGCTATTTTGGCTCACGATGAACATATGAAACAATGGTGACAAGTCTAAGAAATGGACTATAAATACAAAGCTCTACTTAGAAGGCAACCCAATTCGATCAAAGAAAAGTGAAAAAGCCATCACTGAGTGTTTGACATTTCTTAACCCTTCTCTTTTTCTTTGATTTGTGATGCTATGTTGGTATATGTTACTCTATTGCATGCTTAGGAAATTCATTGATATAGATTTGTGCTTACATTGAGGACAATGTAATTTTCTAAGTGTGGGGTGGGATAACGTATTCCGTTTATGTTTTCGTGTGCTTAGTTTAGAAAAGAAAATTCAGAAAATCGTAACATAAAAATAGTGTTTAAATTGTTGTTTCGAGTCTTAGGATGCCCCTAATATGTCAATGATATTTTTCTCCTCTTTGTATACATAGATGATAGTTGTGCATACAATTCAAATTGTGAGTTTCATGGATTTTGTGCGTTGGTAGGAGCATGTAGGACTTGTTGATTAATTAAGCATGCATGTTTTAGCTAATTTGTTTTCATAATAACCTATGTGAGCTTTAGAGCCAAATAGCTTTCTTCTTGAGGATAAAAAGATAAAATCTCAATAGATTCGTAGGAAGCATGAAACCTCATAATTCTTTGATTATTCGATGACTATATGCAATAGCTTTTTCATGGACTCGAGTATTACTAGAACTTACTATTGTTGATTTTCAAAACGATTTTAGTCATAAAATACCTTGATTTTGAAAGTGATTGAAAAGATCTTTTAGGTTTACCACCATTGTCAAATAAAGCATGTGCTTATTTGTGCCCGTCGTGGGACAACTTAGTAAACCCCCTTTGAGCCTACGATTAGCCTTTTCTTTCATCACCCTTGAACACTTTCCATGAGCTTAGTATAGTTATGCTTTTACCCTTGATCAATGATTTGGTAAAGCTTGATTTTTGAAAGCGTTTTCTGATGGAGACTCGCCGAAGCGAGCATCAAGCAATAATAACCCTACAATCGTTAGTAGTATAGAATAAGTAGGGATCGTTCTAAGCCGGGGATTAAGGGTACCTGAAATATGAGATTATTATAACAAAATATTCACAAACACATATGCATACAATTGTCACACTTATATACATATATACATATTTACACACGAAATTATGGGGGATAAAAGCCTCGGCAGCAAAGCTGCCTCTAAATTCCTAGACATGAATTTAAGACATGAAATTAAATCCTAAAGCTACTATATACAAGGTTGGTCGACATCTTTCACACAAAGCACTCCACACTCAACTCTTTAACAAATAAGATTCGCACACAAGAAAGTAAGGAACAAGTATTTAGCATGCATTGAACTTAAACAAGTTTCGACCTACAACTAGAACGTTTCCGATTTTTACCTAATTGAGAGACTTTCTAATGTTTTAAGATTGAGCTTTCGTGAGGTGATCCTAAACTTTATGCTACCGTTATACAACTCGTAACATTGAAGCACAAAATTCTATAATCGAAGACATGTAAACAAGTAAGGTTGTCAATCATCTCATTTAACATGCAAGTTTTAGCTAACACTACCAGATCCGAATGAATAGCCGACGAAAAAAATTTCGTCGGCTATGCCTATATTTCGTCGGCTATACCATCTGCCGACGAAATTTTCGTCGGCTATACTTCGTCGGAACAACCCCGTCGGCTATACTAATGGCCGACGAAAAAAACGAATTCGTCGGCTATAGTAGAGTATGGCCGACGAATTTACCGACGAAAATATTTTTCGTCGGCCAAACCTGGGAGAAATTGCCGACGAATTTCGTCGGGTATTTTCGAGTATGGCCGACGAAATTCATTAAGTATAGCCGACGAATTCATAAATTTTCGTCGGCTATTGGTTGTTAACAATAGCCGACGATTTTATAAATTTTCATCGGCTATTTCCTCGAAATATATTAATATTTAATAGGCATTAATTAGTTATAGCCGACGAAATAATGTAATTTTCGTCGGCTATACAACTTATAGCCGACGAAAATTGGTAAAATTCGTCGGCTATAGTTATTATAGCCGACGAAATAATGCCAAAATCGTCGGCTTTTCTTACATTTGGGAAAAAAAAAAATTAAATTATTTTCTAAATTACCATTCCAAGCAACCTGCAAATCACAAAAACAGTCCATGCATTTGCACCAACAAGAAACACGTCTAAATACCCTTTTTATTAAATTCGTTCTAATATACATAAACCCTAAACCCTAATCATCACCTAAACCACTAAAGTCCACCACGTCATCCCCAGCATCCTGCTCTCCATCAGGCTCATCATCCTGCTGACCGAATTCGGGAGGTTGAGGCATTGGAGGTTCCGGTAACCGCTGAAACGGGGGCGGGGGTGGAAGGCCATGTTGTTGTGCCGCGAACATCTCATACCACCAGGTTTGTTGGCCGTCGTAGTTGTGTTGCCGAATTCTGTCGCATTCGGCATGCCAACCGGCCATATCGAAATGATACTGCTGTGTTCTGCGGCGCATCTCCAACTGATACTGCTGTGTGCTGCGGCGCAGCTCCTGTACTGTCTGGGACGAGGTCGCCAATTCTGCGGCCAATCGCTGCACTTCCCCCCTCATATGTTGGCTCTCCCCGCCTCCCTTCTTTTGACCTCCCTTAGTGGTCTTCAGAAGCCCTAGTCCAGAACTTCCCAAAACCCGGCAGTACTAGTTGTTTGACCGGTTTGGGAAGGCTGCGTCGAACATCCTCGCTGCCGTTTGGACACTGGACCGGTCGACATGGCGCATGGCTTCTTCCAGATCTGCCTCTGAAATGTTCGGTTGTGTCTCCCGAACTACTTGCTGGAACATCTCTTCTTCGGCCCGGTTGACCCTCTCCTAAGTGGACGGGAAAAAAAAAATTAATATTATAACAAATATATTTTTAAGTAAAATTAATAATTAAAATTTTAAAATTGTAATGAACGACTTACAAGCTGTTCTGTCGCTTGTGGATAAGCGATCTTGAACGTCTCCACGTACGGGTTGCTATCAGGATGATCTCTAAGCGCCTCCTCCTGATATTGTGCAAACGGCCGTGAACCAGCATGATGGGGGGTTGTGTTCCGGCGGCGGTTCTCAGAGTTTATCCGAGAACGTTGCTTCAAACAAATAATAAAATGTTAGAAAAATACATCAAAAAATATTAGTGTAATAATTATAAAATAATTAAACTAATAATTAAAATTTTAACAAAATAAACATTTTTACAGAAGTTTAGTATTTACCTGCATAACTGGGTTGTTGAAGTCTACTGTCTTCAACAAACGCCACTCGTACTCCCGGAACATGAACTCCCTGGGAGTACCCATACGACCAAGGTTGTCGTATTCGTTATAGTGGGAACGCAGCTCGTTCTTCCACTCTTTGAACCTACGAAAAAAACAAAAGTGCATTAGAAATATTATTAATATCATAAAATATTAATAATTATAAGATAATTATAATATCATAAAAACAAACGTACCTCGAGTTCTGCTGGGTGTCCGCCCAATCCCACCTGTGTTCGGCAATCTCGAAGAATGTCTGAAAAATAATATTTTATTAGTTTTACAATTGTAATAATACCGAAAATTATTAAATATTACGATAAATAAATTAAATTTTTTAAATTACTCACCAACGCGGCGTTGTTCACCTCCCTCTTTATCTCTTCGGGCACATCAGCCCACCGGGTCCACAACATAGAGACTCTGTCCCTAATCAGTGACCCCACGCAACCCGAGTAGTCCCGTTTTTTTTTCCCCTGAACCTCCTGATTAGGAGGTTCGTTGATCTGAATCCTCCCGCTGCGCTCAACAGTTTTCCTGAGCGTGTCAAAACATATGACACCTCTCGTATTCCTCCGTGAACTGCTAGCGGCTGTCCCTATCACAAAAACGACGATTGGTTAATAAAATTAAATATTAGTGCGTTAATTTTAATAAAATATTTAATTAATAAAATCAAATGTTACCTGAACTGGATGACTCGTCTGTCGACTTTCCTTTTCTCCTCGCCGAAATAAGGTGGTCAGGGTTCTCAAATGGCTGCTGCTGGTATGCCTCCGCAGCACTCACGTACTGAGGCATATCAGGCCATATGGGCACACCCTGATAGTCGACTTCCGGTATCGCCGGAATGTTGTACGGGAGGAAGAGCTGGTTTGGGAGAGTAGGAGCCTCAGTCGAGTCAGCAGCAGACTGAGTCGGACTCGGCATCGGCTCCCGATGAACGTCAGGCATCCGAACCTGAGGAACGTCGGCAGCTATGTCCTCGTGAAATAGCTGCCGACTAAACCTCGGAGCCACAGAGGGACCGACATGCGGAAGTGAAGTGCTCGACGGCCGCCCCGCCTGGAGAAGGGTCTGGTGCCGAGAACTCACACTCCGTCGCGGCTAGGCTGCATCCACAGTCCTCTGCGGCTGGGATGAATCTACACTCCTCCGCGGCTGGCTGGTGGTCCTCTCAGGCTGGCTAGCGGTCCTCTCGGAGTCTGCGGAACCGGCGGAATTTCTAGAACCTCTAGATCTGCCGGCACGACGGCCTCCGAATAGGTTTCTTAATGCATCGGCCATCTAAAGCCCGAGGTATTAATACATTAATTGATATTAAATTATATTATATTAAATAAAAAATTATAATTAATATAATAACCAATAATATTTTAATATAACAATTTATATACTAACATATTAAATTATATTATATTAAATAACAAATTCTAATTAAATATAATTAAGCTAAATTATACAATTAAGTTATCAATTTATATAATTAAAAAACCAATTTATACGTATAAATTATACAATTACACCTAAATTATACAATTAAAATAAATTTGAAAACAATTACCTAAATTAACATAAATACCTAAAAATTACCTAAATTAACATAAATACCTAAATTATACCTAAATTAACATAAATACCTAAATTATACCTAAATTAACATAAATACCTAAATTAACAATTACATCTAAATAAATAAATTTACACAAATAATTAAATAAATTATATCTAAATTAACATAAATAAATTAAATAAATTATACCTAAATACCTAAATTATACCTAAATTAACATAAATACCTAAATTATACCTAAATTAACAATTATATCTAAATTAACAATTTATTAACATAAATGAAAAAAAAAAAAAAAAACATACATTTGCAGAGGAGAAGGAGGCCGGCCGGAGGAGGGAGGAGGAGGGACAGGCCGGAGGAAGAGGAAGAGGGAGGAGGGGTCGGCCGGAATAGGGAGGAGGAAGAGGGAGGAGGGGCCGGCGCGGGGCTGCCGGATTGGAGGAGGAAGAGGGAGGAGGGCCGGGGCTGCCGGATTGGAGGAGGACGAGGCGTATAAGCGGCGGAGGATCCGTTGGAGGCGAGCGGCGGAGGATTTGGAAATATGCAGCAAATGGAGGCTAGGGTTCGGCTGCAACAAACTTATACCCGAAAGTATAGCCGACGAATTAAAAATATTTCGTCGGCTATACTTAAGAATAGCCGACGAAATTTTTAATTCGTCGCCTATAATTTGAATTTCGTCGGCTATAATTTAGGCGCTCAACAGCCGTCCGATCTCCCCCATCCAACGGCGGACAATGAAAAGGCGCGGATCATTAGAGTTTAGCCGACGAAATAGAATTTTCGTCGGCTAAACTTTTGGTCAAACTGCGAAGTCAAACCTCTAAACGCTTTAAAACGGAAATTGGACCGTCTAAATGACGTTTTTTGGCTTGATCTTCAACAGAGAATAGTTTCAGATCGATGAGACGCAACTAATCGTATAAAAATTTTCCTCAAAATATTTACCGACCGTCATGCTACACATAGGAAAACGGAAGTAAAAAACAGCTAACCGCAACATTCGGCATACAGATTTTGTCGGAATCTTCTCATTTTTCAACCGTAGACGTATTTCAATATTTCGGTCATATCTTATTTCATGACACATTTTCATTTGAAGGGTCTACGTATAGTAACTATTTGAAACTATACATTCACTTAAACACTTAGTAAACAAGTTAAGGAACATTAGTGCATATGTTCCGATTTTGAGTCTAAAAGTTTGGAAAATCTATTCCAACCGTCAGATATCACCGTTAAGATTAAATACATGTATGAAAAAAAATCCAACTACATCTGACAACGTTAAAGGCTCGATCGGGACGGTCAAACTGCAAAGTCAAACTTCTAAACGCTTTAAAACAGAAATTGGCCCGTCTAAATGACGTTTTTTGGCCTGATCTTTAACAGAGAATAGTTTCAGATCGATGAGACGCAACTAATCGTATAAAAATTTTCCTCAAAATATTTACCGACCGTCATGCTACACATAGGAAAACAGAAGTAAAAAACAGCTAACCGCAACATTCGGCACACAGATTTTGTCGGAATCTTCTCATTTTTCAACCGTAGACGTATTTCAATATTTCGGTCATATCTTATTTCACGACACATTTTCATTTGAAAGGTCTACGTATAGTAACTATTTCGGTCATATCCGATTTTGAGTCTAAAAGTTAAGGAAAATACCGAAGCACTTTCACAGGTTTCCTATTGCCTGCTCCCGTCAACTTATATCGGTCAGACTGACATATCGGACATGCGTCAAGGCTAGCAAGGTCATTCCCTTCTGCATCTTTACCCCAGAAGAGAACGCAGTCAAATGCGCATGCATGGATCTAAATGTAGGAAAGCCCTAGATCTTTGAGGATACTTCGGACCTGACGGTGATTGGTAGGATTACGATGACCCTCCTCCAACAACGAAGAAGTGTACTGTAGATATTCATCCACTTGCCTGATGCTCCCTTTTGTCTCGACTTTAATCCTCATTACCTCCCTCACACTTTGAAGAACTATCTTCTCAGAACTTGAAGACACAGGGGTCTGTTGCAATGCAATCAGTTTGTTGTACTTGTCAAAGGCAGCAGTGTTGACAACTTGTGGAAACGGCTGCACCGGGTCCTGCATATATTGTTCTCCACGTACACCGCTTTCAAAAGGAAACACGTCATTGACGAATGCCATTGTTGGATCGTTGGATGTACTACTACTGCCCGCCTCAAAATACTGCCCATGATCATGCGATCCATCTAATGATGGCTCACCGTGATATATCCAACGTGTGTACTTCGGCCAAAACCCATTACTCTTTAGGTGCTCCCATACTGTCCTAATCGGAAATCGACACATATCATTGCGACACTTACATTTCTTGCACGGGCAATAATGGTAATCCCCGTTTGCATTTTCCTCGACGAACTGCAAAAAATCCACAACTCCTGTAGTGTATCGTCGGTCATGCCTTGGAAGCGAAATCCAACTCTTATCTCGATCCATATATAGCCTGATAATAATATATATGTATAACTTTAATTAATAATAAATTAATTAACACATATATATATATTATAATATATATTATTAGGAAAAAATTCACACACAGTACCTGAACTTAGGTGGTCAGGTCAGTTTGATACCTCAACTTTTTTTCGTACGATAAACATACTCCAACTTATTTATCCGTACCAAATGTGTACCCACGTCACTGTTTTGATGACGTGGCACCTCTGTTTTTGTATCAAACTGACCTGACCACCTAAGTTTAGGTATCAAACTGACCTGACCACCTAAGTTCAGGTATCAAACTGACCTGACCACCTAAGGCCACGTCATCAAAACAGTGACGTGGGTACACATTCGGTACGGATAAATAAGTTGGAGTATGTTTATCGTACGAAAAAAAGTTGAGGTATCAAACTGACCTGACCACCTAAGTTCAGGTACTGTATGTGAAATTTTTCCATATTATTATCAACATCAACTCATATATATATATACCATTAATTAACAACCATTATTTAAGTTCATTACACTATCAACAACCATTAATTAACATATTTATATATATTTTAACACTAATTAAAATAACATTATTAAATTAAAACACATAATTATACTCTAACTGAAAATCAACTCAACTACAACTCAAATTCAACATATATACATACATTCTAACACTAAAACAACAACAAAACAAAAAATCACTTACTATATCAAAATCACTAAAACTCAAAATCAACATATATACACATATACGTACCTATATATAGCTTCACAATGTAAGAGAGGACGGATTTCAACAATACCCACAGATTTTTCACTCTTTCTCCCGTTTTTTTCCGTTTTTTTTAAATGAGCAGCTTCTGTCCAGATTTGAAAATATAAAGACTTATAGCCGACGAAATTGTCAACTTCGTCGGCCATTCTTCCAAAATTTGTATAGCCGACGAAAACTTTAAATCGTCGGCCATTATAGGGGTATAGCCGACGAAAAATATTTTTTAGGGACGAAAGAAAAAATCGTCGGCCATTCTTGTAGAATAGCCGATGATTTTTCATTTTTACCGACGAAATAAAAAATCGTCGGCCATTCTATGGGAATAGTCGACGAAATTTTTTTTTTTTGCGACGACAAAAATTTTCGTCGGCCATTCTTGGGAATAGCCGACGAAAAAAGTGTTTCGTCGGCCGTTTTTTTTTTTTTCGTCGGCAAAGCCCTTTTTTCTGGTAGTGTAAGGTTATACCCTAGGTGAGCACAATAGAATCAAAGCAACATACGTTTAATCTTTATTCATTCTACTCGGGTTAGATGAAACCTAACATCTTGATTTACTTGTTTGTTAGACAAAACTAATGTGTCGGTTTTTAAGTCACGCCCTTAGATTACTAACCAATTTAAATCCTCAACATGCATCTATACTGCTGTCCTAATTATCTAAGTGTGTAAATCTTACAAAATTTATATTACAAATTAACATGCAAAATCATTGTTGCCGAAACTTAAACCTAAATCTAAGCATCGAATCAAACAAATCATTAAAAAATTATAAAACCAATCTCCAATTTGGTTCATACATAGACATATAATCCAAAACCAAAAATAAATGCAAGTTTCATAGACAAAACTAAACATAACTACATAAACTTTACTAAACCGAGAGAAGGGAGTGGATCACACTTTTGTAGACACCTTGATGACTTTGACTCGTGTGGATCCGGCGGAAGATGGAAGAGATGGGGAGGCTGCTCGGCAATAGGTAAGTGTCGGCAGAAAAGTTCCAAGTTTCGGCAGAAACTTGGGTGAAGGTGAGGGTGGTTTTCGGCTAGGGTTTATGTAGGATCTTTGGGGAGAATTTAGTAGAGCTTTGGCTTTGTGTTTTGGCTTGAGATGTGACACTTTTCTTCATGGTGCCGGCCTCTATTTATAGGAGAGAGGCTATGAAGTTTGGGACTTTTCCTTGTTCAAAACGGGATAGAAATCTTCAATAAATAAGGTTTCCAAATCCGAGTTGGAATAGGTTTTTCTCTCCTTCGTGAACAAAGAAACTCTTGCTTGGCCGGCTTATGATTTCTTCTTGGACGTTGCAAAGCTCTTTGGAATGATTTGGTACGCCTGCAGCCGCTTGAAGACATTACCGGAAATTCCTCTCTGCTCGCGAGTACAGACTTTTCTAGTATCTGGTACTGGCGAGGCTAATATGGGTGGCGAGTCTGGCGCTGGCGAGCTAGGCTTCTGGCGAGTAGCGCGAACATGCATGCTGGCATGCGCGGATGGTTGGCGAGCGGATATGTGCAAGCTGGCAAGCTAATGTTGGCGGCTGAACTTCTGGCGAGCAAGGTTGTTGGCGAACAAACAAGGGCTTGGCGAGCGAGCTTGTTGGCTGCCGAACAAGGACTTGGCGAGCGAGGTCTGGCGAATGGACATTCTCTCGGAATATTTTGACCTTTGTGTCTTCAGTCGAGCATAACTTTTTGCTCAGTACTCCGATTGATCTGAATTTTTGACACAAGACCTATTAGTAAACCAATAACATGCATAGCAAATTTCAGCAAATTTGGAAAAAGATAAGTCACAATTCTATTCATCTCAGGATCACGAAAAAGACATATTTTTCACTATTTTCTAGAATTCTTAAACTTAGTCATTTTTCGTACTCTAAAGCATATATTTCCAAAACTCTACCAAAATGACACTAAACTATATTATGACTCTATCTTAGATAAATAAGGGTTAAACAAAGCATAAACGAGGGTAAATACATATTAATATCGTCGCACATTGTGCTCCTATCATTTTCGCGTGAAGTGATGAAGAAGAACAAGTGTGGGGTAGACTTAGTCATTAATGTGTATAAAACAATTGTATGACGTGCCTTAGAAAAGAAAAGAGAAAATAAATTTTTGCTCTGACCAAGGAAACCGAGAGCAAGGAAAAATGCTAAGTGTAGGGCACGGTTTTGAAATTTTTTTTAGCATAGCTTTAGTCTTGAATTTTTTGTAATGTTTTTGGGAAGAAAAGAATGAATATGGGTCCAACAAGAAGAAATTCGACCCTTCATGAGAAGACATGAGGAGATTTGAGCTTTGCCAAAGGCCATAGTGACGTTTTAAGCCTCCTTATCCCATAAATTTCAAATACCTCTTAGCCAAGCCCCATTACATCCCTTTTATTGACCTTTTCATGATTCTTAAGATGGTTAAATTTGATTTGTGGAGATTATCTCAAGAGTAAGCATATGGTTTTGGTTCATTCGTGCATATAGTTGTCATATGAGGTTTTTCCTTCAAAATTTATTCACAAAGTGCTTTCTTTTCTTGATATATGTAAGTTACTCTTTGTAATTCATTATCTTTCACTTGCATATACTATTGAGTGAATAACCATGCTTCGAGAGAAAAGAGAAAAGAGTATGCCTTGTGAGGTGGAGTGAATTAGCGACGATATTAATATGTTTACGCCCTCGTTTATGCTTTGTTTAACCCTTATTTATCTAAGATAGAGTCATAATTTAGTTTAGTGTCGTTTTGGTGGAGTTTTGAAAATATGTGCTTTAGAATCCGAAAAATGACCAAGTCTGAGAAATCTGGAAAATAGTGCAAAATGCGTCTTTTTCGTGATTCTGAAATGAATGAAACTGTGACTTATCCTTTTCCAAATTTGCTGAAATTTGGTCTGCATATTATTGGCTTGCTAATGGGTCTTGTGTAAAAAAATTCAGATCAATCGGAGTTCGGGAAGTGACCCAAAAGAAGGCTGCAAAACGGCAGTCCGAGCAACAAATCCAAGGACTTCCAGGACTTTTCCTGGGACTGTGTCCCAACTTCAAAAATTCATTCCCGACTTTTCACAAGGAATTTGATCAAGCCCTTTTATATCGAGGAAGCTCTATGTGTCTAGTTTATCTAAGACTTGGAATCGCATCAATCAGGGCTCCGATGAGGGAGTTATGCTAGTTTTACCGGAGCAAGGTCATTCCAGCCAATTCCAGCAAGTTTCTGCCTCGTTTCCTTTGTTTCTGTTTTCGATGGACATTCTGGCATGCCATTGCATATTTGAAGATTTTCAAAGCTTATTGAAGGATGGGGGAATACATTGGGCCAAGGCAATGGAGGAAAGCATGAAGAAAAGAAGATTTCCTAGCCTCACTAGGATTGCATTACCGATCGGCAAGCATGATGCTGCCGGTTGTGTTCTTGGCAGGCTTCGAGCATTTTTCGATGGACCAAGGTCACCAAATGGAGTTGTCAAGCCCACATATGAAGTCCATGAAGATGTGAAGCCCATGCCATAAAGAAAATTCAGAAAAAGAAGTCTAAGAATGCAATAATTATTCAACAAGGAAACATAAGCCAACTAGGAAAAGAATTTCTCATTTCCTTGTTGAGGCCGGCAACCCTAGTATTATTCCTCTATATATAGCCATCTTTTCTACAGAAAAACGGGTCACATTCCAAAGCAAAAATCTAGCCAAAGCTCTACCAAAATTCCCCAAGAATCCTACAAAGAAAACCCTAGCCGAAAACCTACCTCCATCACCATAAAATCCTACCGAACCACCTTCATATTCACCTTCCAGAAAATTGCTGCCATGCCTCCATCTATCATCCATCGAGATCCACACGACTTGAAGCTCCAAAGGTGTTCTAAAAGTGCGATCTACTCCCCACTCTCGGTTTTGTAATTCTTTCTTTGTAGTTATGTTAAACTTTGTCTATGAAGTTAGCATGAATTCTTGGTTTCAAATATTATGTCTATGTATTGTTTGGATTGAAGTTTGGTTTTATAATTCACATGATCAATTTGTTTTCTTTATCTTTAATTGGTTTTTGGATGTAAGCATTCAGATTGCATGTTAAAATTGTAAGGAAAATATTTAATAAAATAGTAATTAGGCAATCGGCAAATACATGTTAATTTGGGTTTAAAATTGTACTTGGTTAGTTCTTTAAATTCATGTGCCTTAAAGGTTGGTGTTTCATGCAATAGCTATGTGTGGGGCATTGATCTCATTTAGTCGAAAGTTAATATGAATTTAGTAGACGCTGCGTTGCTTTATTTGTAATGTTGTCACAAAGGGTGGAGTAATTTAAATGAACTTGCTTGTCTAATATGAAGAGTGACACCTTACATGACAGGACCCGCCCCGGATAACACACTGTTACCCAGAGCAAATCCTGCGGGGACCATTTCAAGGGAGATTCTACCGAAAAATTCGACATAACCTCTCTTAAAATGGACAACCCTTACCTGGAAAAGAAACAAACACTTCTAAAATAATCGACCCTGACTCACGGAGCCACCTGCTCCCCCAACAAACAATCAACTTCTCAAAAACCAACAATAGGAAACAACCTTACAAATATGTAACAGAAATGAAATTTCATATAACAAAATGTCAAGTTACACCCAAAGGTGAACATTTGAGAATTTACAACATCTACAATGTATCAGAGCGACTAGACAAATGAAAAATAATACAAGTAGGTTAAATAGGTAACCTACAATAACTGACAGCGGAAAATGATCTCTATACCTTGCCTCCTACCAGTACCGAACTCTGCAAGCTGGGCAGTTTAAAACGAAAAGCCCAGGGAAAGTAATTTAAAAACATTAGCGTGAGTAGACAAAATCAAATACACATATAAATATATGTAAATATAACAAAAGAGAATTTATTACTTTCCTTATTTTGCATAAATAAAATCATGATGCATACGTTAAAACAACTTTTCTCTTTAACACTCTCAATACAAAACTCCCCAGCCCCGCTGGTTCGAGAATTATAAAGTCATATAAAATATCAAAAGTCCCGAAAACCAAATATAAAGTATAAACGGATAACTAGGTCAATCCCATTGACCAATGAATACCAATTAAATAAAAATAGGGGAATGTTAACCACCATAATCATAATGAGCCTCCAAGGCTAGGGTCAGAGTCTCTAAGACTCTCTACAGCATCCGCGTCCCACGCTAAACCTCTACACCACAACTCCGTCAACCACCGAGCGTGAATCTGACCTATATGGTCAAGTCGTCACCTCGCGTGGGATGAGGTCAATAAGCTAGCTAGCAATAATCATAAACGGACCCTTATATGGTGAAAAATCCGAAATCAAATCAAAATACATTTCCCCTATGTAATCATAAAATAGTACGGTCCCCGACCGTATATCTAAGGCCCATAAATATAATCAAATTAAAGCATGGCCTCAAAGAACAAATATAAAATCAACACCATTTTAAAATCGTATAGTCCACGGAAATCCCATTTCCATGATGTCAAGTTAATTTGTTTAATTTATAAACCATTTGAAAATCGTTACCAAGAAATCATCATTTCAATAAAGGTATTATTTTTCGATAATCCAAAACATTTCCATATTAATTCCCACATATATATATATATAAACTATCATAAAATCGAATAATTATGCATGCATCGAATTCAAAACAAAAGTCCACTCACAAATACTATGTCGATCTCTAGCTCGAGTTCTCCTCACGTTGAGCCTCTCCTCGGCCTGTCAAATAACATATTTTCAATATCTCAGACTCGATAACAAAATCAGAACTGAAATCAAATCGCCCTCACTCGTACGATTCCTCCGATTACACTCAATTATTTATATGAACATAGTCCATATATCCAAACTAACTCTAACTCTCCTTTTTTATTTTTACTCAACCTTCGTAATCCTACCGCCGCTACCGCCGCCGCAGCGGCAGCCGTACCACCGCCGCTGCCACAGCAGCAGCTCCGCCAAGGCTCATACCACCTCCTCCGGCACCAAAGTGCCTCCTTCCCCCTCTTTCCGCCGCCCTCCTCCGCTCCAGCCGCCGTACATGGCGGCTGTCATGGCGGCCATGCCTCCCCCAACACCAAAATTCACCAACACAATCAAATGAACTTCCAATTACACCAATTCAACTCCCAACACCACCACAAACCCAATTCCAACCTCCAAAAACATAATTTCAGCTATTTCCAACAAAACTTCACAAACCATAAAAATTTCAATTCTTGAAATTTCCTTACCCAAGTTGAATTGATCTGATTCCTTCGGTGGAATTGCTACCCACACAAGGCTCTAGCTTTCCCCCTTCACTTCGGGCCAAGAGATGGCCGGCCAAGGGGACTTCAATCACCACAGGGGAGAAGCTGTCGGAGTTCCTCTCGGCTGCACGGCGGCGGCGACGCCAAGCCGCAGCTGCAGGTGGGAGGAGGAGGTCGTCCGGCGCCAGTGGAGGTCGGGTTGGTGGTCGAACCACAAAGCTAGTGGTGGTGTCGGTGGAGGCTCGGGCTAAAGGGAGAGAAAGAAGAGAGAAAGAAAAGAAATAGGGAAGAAGAAGAAAAAAAAAAAGAGGAATGTTTCCCAAAATGGAAACATTCCCCCTTTTTATACTATGCCCAAATCGGAAATAACTTAATTTCCGACACTCTTTTAAATTTTCTTCGACGAAACGAAACTCAACCCAACGATTAAATTTAATGTTGTCTCCCTCTCGTCACTAACGATTTCCGCTCAACCACCAAAATGAACAAAACTCAAGAGCGTAAAATTTAAATGAAATTACTCATAAATTAGACAGGGTTCGGGACGTATCATTGCATGTTAAACTTGTTTCCAATTAAAAAGACTTTGTGCATATTTGCTAGCTAGTTCATGTGTTGACGCTGCGTGTCATGTAAACCGGTTAGTAATCAGATTAGGATTAGACGCTGAGTTAATTCTAAGTACATGAGAAGTCTAGTACGATTAGATGGCCGATGCGGCTCTAATTGGGAATTGGAACTAAGTCGAGTTTAGATCACCTTTTCATTGTTTGCTGTGAGTCTTGTCTACTATTTTGTTATGTGTTTTGATTGCTTTCGTGCTAGAGATTTGTGGAAGAATGTCGACCAAACTTGTACATAGTAGTCTACACTACCAGATCCGAGTGAATAGCCGACGAAAAAAATTTCGTCAGCTATGCCTATTTTTCGTCGGCTATAATATCTGCCGACGAAATTTTTGTCGGCTATACACTACCAGAAAAGGGGCTATAGCCGACGACGCCATCTCGTCGGCCGTGTTCATTAAATCGTCGGCTATAGTCATAGCCGACGATACTTCGTCGGCTATTATCTCGTCGGGAATGCTCCGTCGGCTATAGTATAGCCGACGATACACCAGGTAAGTCGTCGGCTTATAAAACACTAGGTATAGCCGACGAACAAATCGTCGTCGGCTATACTTCGAACATTGCCGACGACAAGATCGTCGGCTTCAACAATTACGTAATTGCCCCTAACCCGAAGTATAGCCGACGACACTGCCGTCGGCTATCCGTCTGTTATAGCCGACGACACTATCGTCGGCCATACCAATCGCCGGTACCAGGAACGGCTTTTTTTGCCGGAAGCCGGGAGGGTATAGCCGACGACATATGTCATCTTCGTCGGCTATAACACTTATAGCCGACGAAATAATGCCAATATCGTCGGCTATAACCCCTAAATATTTAAAAAAATTTAAAAATTTAACTCGGGCCCAATTTCACTTCGTTTTCGGTTTAGCTGCAGAAAATGCACAAACAAACATCCAAATATCCAACAAATATCCACATCAATCCATCCCTAATATCCTACATACTGTACAAATTAACCCCCTAACTACTCATCATCACCCCCTAAACGCGTAGCGTCGTCGACCGGATCGTTCGAGTTCCGGTGGCTATGGCTGTCCTGATCGGCTGGCGTACTCCGATGCGGGGGGGGGAGTGGGGACGACGAACTGGGGCATCTGTGGCGGAGGCGGGGGCTGGAGTCCAGCCTGCTGGGCCTCCCAAGACTGCTGCATCCATCGGTACATCTCCGCCACAGATGCGTCTCTGGCCTGCTGCGCCGAAGCCTCCACGGCCCTCGCCAACTCCGCCTGCTGGAGCGCCTCCACCGCCCTCGCCAACTCCGCCTGAGTCCTCAGCAGCTGCGTCTGCAAGTCTCCTCTCGTCGAAGCCGCACGCTGCGTGCTGGGATTGGCCAGCGTGTACTTGAGAACCCCATCTCCCGCCGCGCCTAGGCCTCTCTGGTAGAAGTAGTTGTTCCCCGTCCCTACCGCCGCGTGCATGATCTGAGAGGCCAAGCGCGGCTCAAGGGTGTCGATCGTGGAGGCAAACTCCGCGATCGCCTCGTCGGACGCCCCGTCTCCCAGGGTGTCTCGCGCGATCCCGAAGGTGATCGCGTCGGTCTCCGCATCTATTTCCGCCTAATTGACAAGAAAATATAATAAACGAATTAAAAAATATATATATAAATTAATTTAATGAAACAATTTTATTGAAGATGGGCGAATACTTACCACTTGGTCGGGACGCCCCGGATACATCTGCGCATGAATCCACGACAACGGCCTCAGCGGTCGGTCCCTCCTCGCCATCTCTGCCCACTGCCTCCAGGAGCGGGCGCCGCCGTGGTGGGGGTGCTCGTTTCTCTTGCGGTTGTCGCTGTTCGTCCGCGAGATTTTCTGTATTATAAGAACGAACATATAAACGCAAATATAAATTAGTAACTAAATTAAAATATTAGGAACTAACCAAAATAAAATTATTAACTAATTTAGTTACTAACTAATTTAATTTAATTAGTAACTACTTAACTAACTAATTTAATTTAGTAACTAACTAACTTACTAACTACCTAATTTAATTTAATTTAATTTAATTTAGTAACGAACTAACTAACTATGTAACTAACCAACTAACTTAATTTAATAACTAATAACTAACTAACTAACTAATTAATTTAATTAAGTAACTACATAATTTAATTATTAAATAACATTAAAAAGTGATATACTAGCAGGCTAAATTTTCTTACCGAGACCCTGTCGCTCCCGAAGTAGGCTAGCAGCCATAGCCACTCGTACTCCCTGTACCGGAACTCGTGGGGGGTTGCAGCTCGCCCCAAGCGCTGCTCCACATGGTACGTCCTGTAGTGCGTGGACAGCTCGTTCTTCCACTCGGAGTACCTATATTAACAGAACACAACTGTTAGATATATTCGTACACTGCCAATAAATATATTTATATAAAAAAAAGCAAAACACATAACATGTTCTTCAGCTGCTCGTCCCTCCACCAGTCCAAGGTAGGATGGACTCTAAACACTTGCTGCAATATTATAAATTAATTAGAAAATATTTTTATATAGTTATAAGGACTGAATTCATAAATGTTTATTTTCTATAATAAAAATACGATTTAACTCACCGACAGTGCATTGTACACTCGCGCCTTGATGTCATCGGGCACAGAGCCCCAGTCGGGCCACAACAGTGGGACCCTGTCCCGCACGAGCATGCCCGTCGCGTTGATATACTTGGTGGTGGTGTCTCCCCTCTCAATCGGGCGTCCATCCTCACCGGGACCGGGCAGGATCTCTCTGATCCCACCGGCGAGCTCCCTCTCCAGGGTCGACATGTTCGCTGGCCCTCTGGTCCGTCTCGTCCCCGCGGGTTTATTGACGAGGACGCCTGTTTCATAATTAAAATGAAGATATAGTTAAATAATTATTTAAACTAACTAATTAAATAATTAATTAAACAATCTAAATAATTAATTAAACTAACCAATTACCTGCGTCGTTGTACTGCTTGTCCTTCTCACGAACGGCCCACAGGCCGCGGCAGTCCTCTGAGTCGAAAGGACTGTAGACGTAGGCCTCCTCCCAGGGAATCTCGTGGGGCCGGTCGTGCCTCCAAATCTGCCTCCCCCTGGCGTCGTACTCAGGGATGGCAGGGACGAACTGGACCATGTACATCCCCGATGGCGGAGACATACGGGGCGTGGACCCTGAGGGGCCTGCTCCCCCTGACGGTGGGCCCCGTAGCTGTGGACGCTGTCGCTGTGGGGGGACAGGGAGCATCTCTGGAGGGTCCAGATCGGCACGTGGTGGGGTCGGCTGCCGATCCTGGAACAGTGCTGAAGTGCACTGGGGTCTGGTGGCTCTGCGTCCTCCTCCGACACTCGACTCAGGGCCCGCTCCTGTCGACTCATACGAGGAGCCCCCACGTGGATCGCTCGGGGTCAATCCCATCAACGTCTCCTCTCGTCGACTCATAGGCCGGCCTAGGCCCCGACGACCGCTGGACCGCCTGAGCGTCGGGGTCGCTCTCGGTCCGTCTGCCAAGCCATCGGTCTACAAAGCGGCGGTTTCCTGCACAATTAGTATATAAATTCCATAAATTGCACAAAAATTCCACAAAAAAATTAAAAACTTCATTCAATGTATATATACATAATTATATATATACATAAATATATTTATACCTAATTATATATATATTCCGAAATATAACACAAAATTCTTTAAATTTCACAAAAAAATAAAAAACTTTTTTAAATATATATATACCTAATTATATATATATACATAACTATATTTATACCTAATTATATATATATATTCCGAAAAATATATATATATATATATATATATATCCTCCTAAAAATTACACAAAATATTTATACCTAATTATATATAAATTAGTATATAAATTAGTATACTAGTATATAAATTCAACAAAATTCCACAATTAGTATATAAAAACCGTAAATTTAACAAAAAATCCACAAAATTAGTATATAAATTCCACAAAATTAACAAATTTAACAAAAAATCCACACAATTCCATAAATTTCACAAAAACCCTAAATTCCACAAAAAATTCACAAAAACCCTAAAATTCACAAAATTCGACAAAATTAATAAAAACCCTAAATGAGGCTCGATCGGGACTACCTGACATGGTGGTGCAGTCTGAACGAGGACCGGTGGTGCGGTGCGGCGGCGACGGCGGCAGGGGCGGCGGCGGCAGGGAGTTTCGGGTCGGCTAGGGGCGGCTGCGGCTAGGGGCGGCTGCAGCAGGGGCGGCAGAGGCGGCTGCGGCAGGGGCGGCAGAGGCGGCTCGGGGCTGCGGCGGCAGGGGATTTCGGGTCGGGGAGGGGTCGGGCAGGACGGGGAGGGGGAGGGTCGGTCGGCGTCGGTGGTGGTCGGTCGGCGTCGGGGAGGGGCGGGCGGCTGCGGTTTTAGGGTTTCTTGAAAATGAGGGAGAGGCGCCTCTGTTTCGGTTTAAATCGAAGGACTATAGCCGACGATGTCATTTTAAGTCGTCGGCTATAGTCGAAATTCGTCGGCTATACTTTGACGGGCCGGGCCGAAATCCGGGCCGGGCCGAAGTTGGGCTTTGCGGGCCGGTTATAGCCGACGAAGTTAATAAATCGTCGGCTATATATGAATCTCGTCGGCTATAATATGAATCTCGTCGGCTATAATATGAATCTCGTCGGCTATACTTCACGCTATCAGCAGCCGTCAGATCTCGCCCATCCAACGGCGGACAATGAAACGGTGCGGATCGCAAGAGTATAGCCGACGAAGTTAAGTATTTCGTCGGCTATTCCTTGGTCAACTTTTGGTCAAACCTCTAAACGCTTTAAAACGGCAATTGGCCCGTCTAAATGACGTTTTTTGGCCTGACCTTCAACAGAGAATAGTTTCAGATCGATGAGACGCAACTAATCGTATAAAAATTTTCCTCAAAATATTTACCGACCGTCAGGCTACCCATAGGAAATCGGAAGTAAAAAACACCTAACCGCAACATTCGGCACACAGATTTTGTCGGAATCTTCCCATTTTTCAACCGTAGACGTATTTCAATATTTCGGTCGTATCTTATTTCACGACACTTTTGCATTTGAAGGGTCTACGTATAGTAACTATTTGAAACTATACATTCACTTAAACACTTAGTAAACAAGTTAAGGAACATTAGTGCATATGTTCCGATTTCGAATCTAAAAGTTTGGAAAATCTATTCCAACCGTCAGATATCACCGTTAAGATTAAATACATGTATGAAAAAAAAATCCAACTACATCTGACAACGTTAAAGGCTCGATCGGGACGGTCAAACTGCAAAGTCAAACCTCTAAACGCTTTAAAACGGCAATTGGCCCGTCTCAATGACGTTTTTCGGCCTGACCTTCAACAGAGAATAGTTTCAAATCGATGCGACGCAACTAACAGTATAAAAATTTTCCTCAAAATATTGACCGACCGTCAGGCTACCCATAGGAAAACGGAAGTAAAAAACACCTAACCGCAACATTCGACATACAGATTTTGTCGGAATCTTCCCATTTTTCAACCGTAGACGTATTTCAATATTTCGGTCGTATCTTATTTCACGACACTTTTGCATTTGAAGGGTCTACGTATGGTTTCGGTCAATATACTTTAGCCGACGACGTGCAAGTCGTCGGCTACAGTATAGCCGACGACTTGCAAGTCGTCGGCTACAGTATGGGCATTATAGCCGACGAATTGTGGTCCATTTCGTCGGCTATAATGCTGATCTTTCTGAAAATTTTCCATTTAGGGCCTGAAAATTGCCTATTTCACCTGATAAATTCCTGAACATCGCACAAACAATTCAATACAATTTCCCATAAATTCAGAAAACGGTAATTAAAGACAAAAAATGTTTTCATACATGCATGCACCATCGTACACAAATACATACATAAATAGTATACTAAGGATGATAATCAGAATCATCCTCATCACTTGAGTCAGACGTAGTATAGTAGTTAATATCTGGCAATCGGTGCTCGTACTCGTCGTCTGAGTCATCGTCTGCCGGATATAGATGATTCGGATTAACATCATACATGGGCACCTGACCCCTAGGAAGTCGAACCACTCTGCCCGGCGTCACATTATTATCGCGGATGGTGGAGGATTCCGGAATGTCGCCGGCGTCCGGCTCTTGGTATGCGGTCGCTTCTTGACACTCTGTGCTCACACCAAGTGTGGTAGCACTGTATATGTCTCGCTGAGACACATGGTTAACTACCTTCCACGTGCCTTTGTTCAATGGATCGTCAAGATAAAAGACCTTTTTGGCCGCTGTGGCGAAAACAAAGGGGTCGTCTTCATACACACTAGTAGCGGTATTCACCGAAAGTATGCCGTACTGAACGATCCGTATGCGGTGCGGCCTAGTATCAAACCATCGACACTTGAACAAGTGGACTTTCATGCGGTTCCCATAAATGAGTTCAACAACTGACTGTAGGACACCGTAAAAATCCACGCCCCCCTCTGCACCATCCACCATCACCCCACAATTCTGTGTTTTGCGTTCCCCGTCTCGAGCTTCACATATATACTTAACGCCGTTGACATCACACATTGGGCGGACTGTGGAAGATATCGGCTTCATCGACAACAACCTCAATTCCTCTGAGTAATTTGTATGACCACCCCTCGCAGCCACTTGCATGAGCTGAAAAATATAACTCAAATCAGTTGGTGTGTTTATAATTAAAGAATAGGGAACTGTAAAAGAAAGCCATCTAATATATATATTTATACACTTACCCATTGTGGAAAATAGTCTGCAAACGTCGTGTTGTGATACTCGACATCACTGTTCACTTCCGTACATCGAAGATGGGTTCGTTTCCAATATTGTACCTCCGGACAGTTTATTAGAACCCACCAGTGGGCAATCCCTACCTCATGGTCAGACAACTTGTCCACACCCTTCTTCTTGAAGCTTCCGTATGGTACAACAGAGTTGGCGACGATAGATAGGTTGAACTCGGGGTCATCTCGACTTGGATGTTGTGGGGGGTCCTCCATCGGTCCCAAGTACAACTTGGCGTACGTTACACACTCATGCGCAATGTAAGCTTCAGCAATACACCCCTCAGGCGCAGATTTATTGTGCACATATTTCTTGTAGTCTCCAAGTTGTCTGCAAGGTTAACAAGTGCATGTTAAGAGCATGCAACTTTTATTTAAAAACATGTATAAATCAAATTTAGGAATAACATGTACCTTTCGATGGGATACATCCAAGTGTAGTGTACGGGACCGGTAAGCAACAATTGTTGGGGAAGATGGATCATCAGGTGAGGCATGATGTCAAAGAAGTTTGGGGGAAATATCCTCTCGAACTTGCACAAGATAAAAACGATTTCCTCATGCATTCTCATGAGGTCTGATTTTCTAACTTCTCTAGCGCATAACTTCTGGAAGAATCTTGACAACGCCACCAACGGCTCAACCACTTCATCCTCCAAGTACGCTCGAATGAAAATAGGGAAGAGGCGTTGAAGCAGTACATGGCAGTCGTGACTCTTCAATCCATACATCTTGTTGTCTCGGTAGTTAACACACTTGCTTATGTTACCCGCATAGCCATAAGGATACCTGCATAGCCATTAACAACAGTTAGATTTCATGCATATATAGTCGTCCAACAACAGATGGATTCTTTAGGGAATACATGCCTAATAAAAAGTTACCTGACATTACTCAGCCATCCAAAGATTTCATGTTTCTGGTCCCTGGTGACGGTGTAAGGAGCTTGGGGCATTTTGCTCCTGCCCTCTCTCAACCACAAATGGTCCCGCAGTCCCATATTTCTCAGATCAACGCGTGCCTTCGGGGTGTCTTTTGATTTCTTCTCCCAATTCAAAACTGTGCCAACCACGGCTTCACCCACGTTTTTCTCTATATGCATGACATCCAGGTAGTATCTGGTAGCCAACCTGGCCCAATAAGGAAGTTCCCATAAGATGCTCTTGTGTGACCAGAACCTATACCGATCCGGCCTCTCTGGAATCGTGCGCAACACATCGGGATGATTGCTACGCGGACCAAAGTCATACTCATTCAACACTGCCAATATTTCCTCCCCTGTCCATCGCTCCGGTGCCCAGCCCCTTTCTTCAGTCCCATCAAAAGCCTGTGCATCGTCCCTAAATGGATGGTCATGCGGAAGCCAACGACGGTGACGCATCTGGACAATCTTGCTGCAATGAGGACTGGAGCAATCAACAGTCATGCACTCTGAACAAGCCCTGTAACCCCTGGTGACGCTGCCCGACAACATACCCCTCCCAGGAAAGTCACTGATCGTGCCAACAAGCATGGCATGCATCCGGAACATCTCATTTTTGAACCGGTCGTAGACCAGGTGGCCGTTCAGACTCAAGTACCGAAGCTCCTCAATTACGGGTCTCAAATACACATCGAGACACTTTCCCGGATAACCTGGGCCTGGAATCAACAATGTGAGCATGTTATATTCCTTCTTCATGCACATCCACGGTGGAAAGTTGTACGGAATCAAAATAACTGGCCACACACTGTACTGAAGCTCTTTCTTGCCAAAAGGGTTGAAACCGTCGGATGATAGCCCTAGCCAAACATTTCGAACCTCTGATGCAAATTCAGGAAACTCCAACACGTTCTTCTTCCAAGCCTCTCTGTCGGCGGGATGTCTAAGGGTGTCATCGTCAGGCACATTCCTCTCAGCCCACCATCTCATAGCTTCGGCCGTGAAAGCACACATGAACAACCGCTCAAGCCTATCAATCAGCGGGAAGTACCGAAGTATCTTCACAGCTTTCTTGTTCCCTTTAGGAGTGAACTTATACCGCTCTGTATTGCATACTGGGCAGTATTCAAGATCTGCAAGTCCTTCCCCGTAAAACAGAACGCAATCGTATCTGCATGCATGAATCTTGATGTAGGAAAGGCCGAGATCTTTAAGGATATGTCGTACCTTATGATGACTGGTAGGAAGCCGATGTCCGGGGGGCATCGCCCCACCCCATAGCCGAAGCCAATCATCAACCGATTTGACAGTGCCTTTGTTCTCCGTTTTGATCTTCATCACTCCCATGACAGATTCAAGGACAGTCTTACTGCATCCGGGGTACAACGGAGTCTATTGCAATGCGATCAGGTTGTTGTACTTTTCCATACCACTTGTGTTGACAGGAGATCGGGGTAATGGCTGGAGTGGCTCAATATCAGGGAAACACTCCATCTCCGGAGGACGGAGTTGCACATCTGGTGCTTCATCAAAGACACCGCTCTCACGAGGAAACATATCGTTGATCCAGTTCGTTGTTGGATCATTGGAGGAACTCCCTCTCTCGGCAAATTGTCCATGATCATGAGGACCCGCAAACTCTGGTTCACCGTGATAAATCCAATTACTGTATAGGACCCAAAATCCATATCTAGCCAAGTGTTGCTCCACTGTCTCTATGGAAAACCGGTGTCGTGGGGTGGCACACTTGCACTTTTTACACGGACAATAATGAAGTGTAGTGTCTCCACAGTTAGCCATCACAAAATCCAGGAAACTCCTAACTCCATCATGATACGCCTGATCCCATCTTCCAAGGGTAATCCAACTCTTGTCCATCCTGTAAATTCAAGAAATAAATATAGCTATATATCTGTCGATATGTATATATGCACGTACTACGTATGTACGTACGTACGTACGTACGTACTAATTAATTAAAAAATTGATCATTACACACACATATATATACATGTACACATGCATCCCTAAATTAATTAAAACATCGTCAATCTCCCTAATTAATTAAACACAATATATTTTTCATATATACCAACAATATATTTTTAATTACAATTAAATTAATTAATTAATTAATATATATATATATATACATTTTTTCATCAAATTCATCTAAAATCACCGATCTAAATCAACAATCAATCACTGATCTTCAACAAAACTTCAATTCTATCTAACCAACATATCAACCCATTAATAATCTCATCTCAACACACATATATATATATATATATATCAAATTAATCACACATTTATTCTAATTAAACTCTAAATTAACACACCTCTGCATATAACCAACTAAATCAACACACACAGCAATATACGTACCTTTCAAGCTTATGGCCGAGGTGTTGGACGATTTCAGAGCGTTTTGGACGATTTCATCGACGAATGAGCTCCCTGCTGCAGAAGATCGATCTGATATAAGGGTTATAGCCGACGAATACCCTCCTCGTCGGCTATAACCAAAAACTTTTCGTCGGCTATAACTCTTATAGCCGACGAATACCCTCCTCGTAGGCTATAACCAAAAACGTTTCGTCGGCTATAGTTATAGCCGACGACTTGTCGGCAGTCGTCGGCTATAATATTATAGCCGACGATGTGGCCGACGAATTACTATTTCGTCGGCTATGAACCATTATAGCCGACGAAGTACTGTTTCGTCGGCCGTTTTTTCCC
Organism: Potentilla sterilis; assembly: GCA_963682095.1. Lineage (NCBI taxonomy): Eukaryota > Viridiplantae > Streptophyta > Magnoliopsida > Rosales > Rosaceae > Potentilla > Potentilla sterilis. The sequence goes on from OY821764.1 coordinate 2,240,658, forward strand.
ATATCGTCGGCTATGATGCCTTTTCTGGTAGTGATACTTCGTCGGAACAACCCCGTCGGCTATACTAATGGCCGACGAAAAAAACAAATTCGTCAGCTATAGTAGAGTATGGCCGACGAACTTACCGACGAAAATATTTTTTGTCGGCCAAACCTGGGAGAAATTGCCGACGAATTTCGTCGGATATTTTCGAGTATGGCCGACGAAATTCATTAATTATAGCCGACGAAATTCGTCGGCTATTGAGTGTTAACAATAGCCGACGATTTTATAAATTTTCGTCGGCTATTTCCTCGAAATATATTAATATTTAATAGGAATTAATTAGTTATAGCCGACGAAATAATGTAATTTTCGTCGGCTATACAACTTATAGCCGACGAAAATTGGTAAAATTCGTCGGCTATAGTTATTATAGCCGACGAAATAATGCCAAAATCGTCGGCTTTTCTTACATTTGGGAAAAAAAATTAAATTATTTTCTAAATTACCATTCCAAGCAACCTGCAAATCACAAAAACAGTCCATGCATTTGCACCAACAAGAAACACGTCTAAATACCCTTTTTATTAAATTCGTTCTAATATACATAAACCCTAAACCCTAATCATCAACTAAACTACTAAAGTCCACCAGGTCATCCCTAACATCCTGCTCTCCATCAGGCTCGTCATCCTGCTGACCGAACTCGGGAGGTTGAGGCATTGGAGGTTCCGCTAACCGCTGAAACGGGGGCGGGGGTGGAAGGCCTTGTTGTTGTGCCGCGAACATCTCATACCACCAGGTTTGTTGGCCGTCGTAGTTGTGTTGCCGAATTCTGTCGCATTCGGCATGCCAACCGGCCATATCCAAATGATACTGCTGTGTTCTGCGGTGCAGCTCCAAATGATACTGCTGTGTGCTGCGGCGCAGCTCCTGTACTGTCTGGGACGAGGTCGCCAATTCTGCGGCCAATCGCTGCACTTCCCCCCTCATATGTTGGCTCTCCCCGCCTCCCTTCTTTTGACCTCCTTTAGTGGTCTTCAGAAGCCCTAGTCCAGAACTCCCCAAACCCCGGCAGTAGTAGTTGTTTGACCGGTTTGGGAAGGCTGTGTCGAACATCCTCGCTGCCGTTTGGAAACTGGACCGGTCGACATGGCGCATGGCTTCTTCCAGATCTGCCTCTGAAATGTTCGGTTGTGTCTCCCGAACTACTTGTTGGAACACCTCTGCTTCGGCCCGGTTGACCCTCTCCTAAGTGGACGGGAAAAAAAAAATTAATATTATAACAAATATATAATTAAGTAAAATTAATAATTAAAATTTTAAAATTGTAATGAACGACTTACGAGCTGTTCTGTCGCTTCTGGATAAGCGATCTTGAACGTCTCCACGTACGGGTTGCTATCAGGATGATCTCTAAGCGCCTCCTCCTGATTGTGCAAACGGCAATGAACCAGCATGATGGGGGGTTGTGTTCCGGCGGCGGTTCTCAGAGTTTATCCGAGAACGTTGCTTCAAACAAATAATAAAATGTTAGAAAAATGCATCAAAAAATATTAGTGTAATAATTATAAAATAATTAAACTAATAATTAAAATTTTAACAAAATAAACATTTTTACTGAAGTTTAGTATTTACCTGCATAACTGGGTTGTTGAAGTCTGCTGTCTTCAACCAACGCCACTCGTACTCCCAGAACATGAACTCTCTGGGAGTACCCATACGACCAAGGTTGTCGTATTCGTTATAGTGGGAACGCAGCTCGTTCTTCCACTCTTTGAACCTACGAAAAAAACAAAAGTGCATTAGAAATATTATTAATATCATAAAATATTAATAATTATAAGATAATTATAATATCATAAAAACAAACGTACCTCGAGTTCTGCTGGATGTCCGCCCAATCCCGTCTGTGTTCGGCAATCACGAAGAATGTCTGAAAAATAATATTTTATTAGTTTTACAATTATAATAAAAATAAAAAAATTATTAAATATTACGATAAATAAATTAAATTTTTTAAATTACTCACCGACGCGGCGTTGTTCACCTCCCTCTTTATCTCTTCGGGCACATCAGCCCACCGGGTCCACAACATAGGGACTTTGTCCCTAATCAGTGACCCCACGCAACCCGAGTAGTCGCGTTTTTTCTTCCCCTGAACCTCCTGATTAGGAGGTTCGTTGATCTGAATCCTCCCGCTGCGCTCAACAGTTCTCCTGAGCGTGTCAAAACATATGACACCTCTCGTATTCCTCCATGAACTGCTAGCGGCTGTCCCCATCACAAAAACGACGATTGGTTAATAAAATTAAATATTAGTGCGTTAATTTTAATAAAACATTTAATTAATAAAATCAAATGTTACCTGAACTGGATGACTCGTCTGTCGACTTTCCTTTTCTCCTCGCCGAAATAAGGTGGTCAGGGTTCTCAAATGGCTGCTGCTGGTATGCCTCCGCAGCACTCACGTACTGAGGCATATAAGGCCATATGGGCACACCCTAATAGTCGACCTCCGGTATCGCCGGAATGTTGTACGGGAGGTAGACGACGTGAACCTAAGCTCACACACAATAATAACCCTACAAAATATCGTTAGTAGTATAAGCAAGTAGGGATCGTTCTAAGCCGGGGATTAAGGGTACCTGAAATATGAGAATGTTAGATAAAAACACATGTACAAATATACAAAAACATCACGAATGGGGAGTAAGCATGGCGTCGGCAGCAAGGCTGCCCTAGAACTAAATGACATGAAATTTAAACCCTAATCTACTATATACAAGTGATCATCATCTCTCACACAAAACAGTTCACACAAAAGACTCTTTAACACAAAGATTCGCATGCAAGAAAGTAAGAAACAAGTATTCATGCATCTTAGACTTAATCAATTTCGACTACAATTAGAGCGATTAGCCTTTTAACCAATTGTAAGACATCTAATGTTTTAAGATCATGCTATTCGCCTTCGATCCTAAAGTTTATGCTAATCCGGTTTTAAGCGTTTTACCATTTAAGCACAAGAGTCTAAATCGAAAACAAGCAAACAAGTAAGGTCGTCAATCTTCTTATTTAACTTGCAAGTTCTAAGGTTCTTTAGATCTAGGTGAGCAACACAATCAAGAAAACTCAACTCGTATAACTTAATCATATTACTCAATCAAATGAAATCTAGCACTTAGAATTACATGCAAACAACAAATGCTTAAACAAAACTAGTGTGTCGATTTTTGTGCCCTAACCTTAGATTACTAATCGATTTTAAGTCTAAATCATGCATCAAATACCTACTGCCCTAATTATCATACATACGAAATCCATGAATTAAAAATTGCAAAATTCATCACATAAATTCCAACAAAAATCGCAATTCATGTTCATCATACAATACCAAACGAAAACAAAGTATTTTTATAACAACAAATGTGATTAAACCGAAAATAAAAATACAAGTCATAGGGAAGGATCACACTTTAGAAACCTTGGAGAGCTTCGTCTTGGTGTGGTGAATGAGGTTCGGCAGTGGCTGAGGTAGGGAACGGAATCGGTGGTGAGAAGTGGTGGAATCGGTGGACTTGTATTTTAGGGTTTCGGGTTAGAACTTTGCTAGGAAATTTGGTAGAGTTTCGGCTAGTGTTTTGCAAGAGATGAGATGATTTTTCTGTAGGAAAACATGGCTATATATAGAGGCAAATTCGGCAGAAACCCTAGGTAGAAAACCTAGTCCAAATCGGCAAAGGCAATCCTTGTGCAACAAGGTTTTGGTTCCTTCCTTTCTTGGTTCTTCTAGGAAACTTCTTTTTCTGATTTTCTTCCTTGGATTGGGCTGCATATCTTTATGAACTTCTTGTTTAGGCTTGACAACTCCATTTGGTGAGCTTGATCCATGGAAAAATGCCCCAAACCCGCAAGAACACAAGACCGGCAGCAACTCGGCTGGAATGACCTTGCTCCAGTAAATCCGACATATCTCCCTTCTCGGAGCTCCAATTGATACGATTCCAAGTCTCAGATCAACTAGACACATATAGCCATCTCCCCATAAAATATCTCTATCAAATTCCTTGTGAATCGTCGGAAATGATTTTTCGAAGTTTGATCAAAGTCCCAGGAAAATCCTGGAAGCCCCTGGATTGGTTTGCTCGGACTGCCGTTTTGCAGCCATCTTTTGGGTGCCTTCCCGAACTCCGATTGATCTGAAATTTTAGCACAACGTTCCTCAGTATACGAATATTAAGCACACCAAATTTCATTGAATTCGGACAAGGATAGATCATATTTTTACTCATCTCAAAATTACGAAAAAGTCATATTTTGCACTATTTTCCAGATTTCTTATACTTAGTCATTTTTCGGACAATTAAGCACATTTCACCAAAACTCTATCAAAAATGACACTAACTATATTATGACTCTATCTTAGACAAATAAGAGTTAAACAAAGCATAAATGAGGGCATAAGCATATAATATCATCGCACATTGTGCTCCTATCAACTACCCCACACTTATCCTTTGCTAGTCCCTTAGCAAACTAAATAAAAACTAGACTCTAATCAAACTATTGCCCCTAACAATTTGTCTCAGGCTCGTATGTACACATAGCTTTCAAGTTAATGCATGAGAATGCTAGGCACGAAAATTCCAAGCTTCATGAACATGTGACATCAATAAAAACATATAAGAACAAAAGTAAGCATGTAGACATGTTGATGGGATCACATGCGTGCACAATTTGTACCTGCAAAACAATCTCATACAAATAATACCCTTCTTTTGTCGAGTGTAGTATTGACAAGTAGGGATCGTTCTATCCGGGGAAATCAAGGGCTTTCAATCACACAAAGTATTGTATAAAAGGGGGTTGTCGAAATTTTTATCTATTATTTACTGATTTTTACGAAATTTAAAACCTAATCTATTATATACAATTGATCATCACCTTTCACACCATCACCAAACACAAATCTCATTACACATGCAATAAAATTAAAACAAGTAATAGGGGCAGCAAACATATAACGATTTCAAGATTAATTAAGCTCCAATTTAATTAGGGCCAACGCAGCTTATCCTAATTATTCAAGACATCATAAGTATTTAGAATCCGAAACGCGCGCAATCCTAAACATGGTACTAATCGGTTTAACAACACAACGCATGTAAATTAAACACAAATAGCACATAAGCACATATTGTCGAATTGGAACATGTTAGCAAGTATGGCGTCACCCATCTCACATCGACATGTAAATTTCCATAATTACTCTTACCCTTAGATTAATACATGTCAAAACCAACAACGCGTGTGAATCAACATGTATTAGATCGGAATATGAATTCAACATCTAGATAACACTCATGGCCTTTCGAGTGCATCTAAACATCTCCTTCGGTTCCCCACGAATTAAGAAAATAAACCTAATTGAAATCAAGAAACATGCTAAAGCTACTGCCCATAATACAAATTTAATCACATCACATATATAATTCGGCAATCACATATAAAATATCCAAACAATTATAACAAAGATCCGAAGATCCCATATATGATTATCAATACCGAAATTAAAACCAAAAACCAAAACATACTTCATAGACAAAGTTATGTTTAAATACAAAGTAACAAAAACCAAAATAAAACAATCCATATTACAACCTTGGTTAAGATTCGGCAAGGATTGATGAGATGGTGATCGAATTGATGTGAGGAATGGTGGATTCGGCTTTGCTCTTTGTATAAAATTTCTGAAAATAATTTGGCAGGGATTCGGCAAGGATTTTGTGGAGGGAGAGATCCTTTTTTTCTGTGCAAAAGCCTTGGTATTTATAGAGGAAGTAACCTAGAGAAGCTAGCCACAAACAAAAACCGAATTGGTTTAGGTTTCCTTGATTTTCTGAATTCGGCAGAATGACCTCCGTGCATTGATTACGTCATAACTCTCTCTAGAAAATAGCTATTGAGGTGATTCCAGTTGGGTTGGAAACTAGACTCCTGTAGCTTTCTATCCATATAAGGCTCGAATTCTGATTCATTGCCAGCTGTCCGGGAGAGTCCGTGGAAGTTGAGAGACGTGCACAGGAATTTTCCCGAAATTAATCAGGATTTGTTGCGATTTTCTTCCTCTATTTTCTGCCGAAAATTCCCAAGATAATGGCTGAATAATTGAGCAATATCTCTTTAGGTTTTTCATGAATTAATTCAGCCAAAAATCTTGCACAAAGGATGAAATTCAGTCCACATACGTAAGCCAAATCCATGTAGAACTCGGCTTGCTTCTTCTTTTCCATTCCGAAATTAATCTTTTCTTTTCTTTTTTAATTCAGCCAAATTCTTCATGGATCAATGCTTGATGGACTGAATAATGGACTAGGCTCATAACTCATTTGGACAATTTATCCAAGAGCTAGCCGTAGCTTTCCCTAGTTGAGCCAGGAAAGCATCCTTTGTATCTTCTTTTCCTGCTTGCATCAGGGAAACTTCTTTTCTTTTGTTCTTCGACTTCTTCCTTGAAAGGATGACTCTCTAATGCTCCAATATGTTCAGTAGCTCATCACTTACAACCTTGGACACGAAATTGTTGTAGAAAAATAGAAATCCTTCAAAACGGGCAGCAGGTTCTTCCTCTCGGCAGATCTGACCTTCTTGCATTCAAACCGGCATAACTCTCTACTTAGGAGAGCTTTTTCTGCGATTCTAATTGCATATGAAACTAGACACACAGAGCGTTCATCCATAAAAATTTCACCTTCAAATTCCTTGTCAATCGTCGGGAATAAATTCAGAAAGTTGGATGTCGGACACTGAAATCTTCTGGAATTCTTGGATTTGCATCCGATAAGAACTTGAAGTTCTTGGCATTTTGTTCCACTCCGATTTTAATGATTCTTTCCTTTGTTCAATCCTTAGTATGTTGACTGCAAATGAGAAGAGAAAAATCTATCAAAAGCAAAGTTTATGTTTTACAGATTCAATAAAACATCTCAGAGACTTTGTGAATAGGCTTTTGACAATTTCTGCATTTTTATTCTATTTTCCACATGTTTTCACTTTAATTCCACCAAAACTCTTGACTCTATAACATGACTCTATATTACAACAATAAGGGTTAAGCATTGCATAAATGGGGGTAAAAACATATTAAGAACGTCGCATTTTATGCTCCTATCAACTACCCCACACTTAGCCTTTGCTAGTCCCTTAGCAAAACAAATAAAAAAGACTCAACACTACAGCCCCTAAATAATTGTCTCAGGATCTTTACACACATAGCTTTCAAGTTAAGCATTCAATGTAAGCACAATAATCCCAAGCGTCATAGACATGTATCATAGCATGAACAAGTAAGAAACGAAAATCACAAGCAATGACATGTTATGTTGATTCCATCCTCCTCACTAGGCATACTCTCTTCTTTTCACTCATGATATGGCAATATTCACTCAAAGTATATGCAAGAAAATAGATTAAGAGTTTCAAAGAGTAACTTGCATATTTCATCAAATAAAGGCACTTTGTGAATAGATCTTTCAGGAAAAACTTCATATAACAACTATGTGCACCAATGAACCAAAGCCATATGCTCAACTCTTGACAAAAATCTCCACATACAAAGTTCACCTATTATTCGAATCATGAGAGATCTTACATGGGAAAATAGTGGGGCTAGGCATAAGGAATTCGCATTTAGAATAGTGGTGAGAAAATGTCACCAAGACTTAGCAAAGCTCAATACTCCTTATGACTTCACTCAAAAGGGCCAAGTTTAAACTTGTTGGGCCCAAACTTCATTCTTTTCTTCCCCATAACATAGTGAATATGAACAAAGGTCAAGTATGATAATAATAGACCTTCATTTGTAAAACAAACTCCAAATTCACCACAAGATCTCAATCCAAGCATTTCTATTTTTCTTTTCATTTGCCGAAACTTTTTCTTTTTATTTTTTTTTTATTTTCGGTACAAATTTTTTCTTTTATTTTCTGTCCGAATTTTCTTTTTATTTTCGGCAATCATGGTTTTTCATGCTTTTGGATTGGATCACCCCACACTTACTTCAAATCATCACTTCAAATAACAAATTCCAATTAAACTTTACCAAGTCTTGACAACAATGGTTAGGATAAACTGTTCTAAGCTCAAGGAAAGTGTATCATGGTGATGCAATAAATGGCTCAATGTCGGCTCAAGGGGGTTAAAACTAAGGAGTCCCACGACGGGCACAAATTAGGCATAAGCTTTATTTGGCATTGGTGGTAATCCTAACAAGATCATCTCAATCATATTCAAAATCAAGGCATGTTATGAATAATAGTCTCAAAAATCGTCAAAAGTGAGTTCTAGCATTCTAGAGTTCATTAAAATCTATGGCACATAGTCATTGAATAATCAAAGAATGATGAAGTTTTGAAAAATTCTGCCCATTTTTATCACTCAAGAAGAAAGTATATGGCAATCAAAGCTCACAAAGGTTATTATGGAACAAAATCAACACAACAAACATGCTTCTTACACAATTAAGTTCAAGTCTCAAATGTTCATACCAATCACAAAGTCCATGAAACTCACAATTAATTCTTATGATTATGCAAAACCATCATCTATGTATTAAAGATATAATCATCATAGACTATTTAGGGGCATCCTAAGACTCAAAAATAACACAAAACAAACAAAAGCAACGAAATTTTTTTTTATTTTTCTGATTTTCTGATTTTTATTTTCTTTTCTTTTATGACTCAAAACAAAAACTCAAAGCAAAAACAAAATATGTGAAACATATATTCCCTACCCCACACTTAGAAAATTACATTGTCCTCAATGTAAATAAATATTATGTAGTAATTTCCAAGCATTTGATAATTCACAAGTTCCACATTCAAACAATTCAACCAAAAAGAGTTTAGGGATTTAGAAAATTCAAACTCTCGTAGACGGCTCCTTCACAATTTTGGTTGAAATGGGTTGCCTCCCATGCAGCGCTTAATGTTTATAGTCTACTCAGCCTAGACTCTTCTTCATATCATCAGGATCTTGGTGCGTCTCTGAATTGAATCTCCTCAATGGTGTGCTCCTCAAAAGGTTCGTAGTAAGGCTTAAGTCGATGACCATTCACCTTGAACGTTTTTCCTGTTTCAATACTCTGAATTTCTATAGCACCATGAGAAAAAACATTAGCAACAATATAGGGACCAGCCCAACGAGAACGCAATTTTCCAGGAAATAATCTAAGACGAGAATGATACAACAAGACTTTTTGACCAATATGAAACTTTTTGCCTCTTATCATCTTGTCATGAACCAATTTCGTCTTCTCCTTGTAAATCCACGCAGCATCATATGCATCATTTCTGATTTCCTCAAGCTCGCTCAACTGTAATTTCCTGTGAAGTCCAGCCTTGTCAAGCTCCATGTTGAATTGCTTGACCACCCACCATGCCTTGTGTTCCAACTCTACTGGAAGATGGCACGCCTTGCCAAATGTAAGCCGAAATGGAGACATCCCAATGGGTGTCTTGTATGCCGTTCTGTAAGCCCAAAGTGCATCATCAAGTCTGTCGCTCCAGTCTTTCCTTGATGGGCCCACAGTTTTTTCCAATATGCTCTTTATCTCTCTGTTGGACACTTCCGCCATTCCGCTCGTCTGAGGATGATAAGGTGTGGATACCTTATGGGTGACTCCATATCTTCTGAGTAAAGCCTCTATTGTTCTGTTGCAGAAATGAGAACCTCCATCGCTTATAAGCACACGAGGTACTCCAAACCTGGAAAATATGTTAGTTCTCAAGAAACCTGCAACAACTTTAGAATCATTAGTCCTTGTGGCTTTCGCCTCCACCCATTTAGACACATAATCAACAGCCAACAAGATATAAAGAAAGCCCTTAGATGAAGGAAAAGGTCCCATAAAATCTATACCCCATACATCAAATATTTCAACAAATATCATATAAGTAAGGGGCATTTGGTCTCTCTTACCAATGTTACCTGTCCTTTGGCACCTATCACATGTCATACAAAATGTGTATGCATCCTTGAAAATAGTGGGCCAATAAAAACCGCTTTCTAATACCTTGAGCGCTGTCCTCTTGGCTCCAAAGTGTCCTCCACACGCCTCATTGTGGCAAAATGCTAGGATCGGCCTATGCTCCTCTTGTGGCACACAACGTCTAATCACTTGATCACTACACGTCCTCCATAGATAGGGATCGTCCCATATGTAGTGTCTTGCATTCTTTTTAATCCTTGTCTTGGCTGCCTGCAAACATGTACTTGGAAAAGTTTTAGTAACTAAATAATTGACAATATCTGCATACCAAGGTTCTTTTGTGTCCACTCGAAAAAGCTGCTCATCTGGGAAAGTTTCCTGAAGTGGTAACGTTTCCTCTTCTCTCACAATCCTGCTCAAGTGATCCGCCACAACATTCTCGCTCCCCTTCTTGTCTTTGATCTCGATGTCAAACTCTTGGAGTAAGAGAATCCATCGAATCAAACGTGGCTTGGCGTCCTTCTTCTTCATCAAATATCTTAAGGCTGCATGATCAGAATAAACAATCACTTTAGAATTCAAAAGATATGAACGAAATTTTTCTAAAGCAAATATAACAGCCAACAACTCCTTCTCAGTTGTAGAGTAATTTAATTGAGCATCATTCAAAGTTCTAGAGGCATAATATATAGCAATCGGCCTCTTCTCTTTTCTCTGTCCAAGCACTGCTCCAACTGCATAGTCTGAAGCATCACACATGATCTCAAATGGCAATGTCCAATCTGGTGGCGCCATAATTGGTGCTGACGTCAACAATTCCTTCAACTTGACAAATGCATCTTCACACCTTTTGTCCCATACGAATGGAACATCCTTCTGCAAGAGGGCACAAATAGGCTTGGCCACCAACGAAAAATCCTTGATGAACCTCCTGTAAAAACCTGCATGGCCAAGAAACGAACGTACCTCCCTTACAGTTGTAGGGGAGGGTAAGTGAAGCATAATATCAATCTTGGCCCTATCTACCTCAATACCCTTTGCAGATATAATGTGTCCTAGAACTATCCCTTGTTTTACCATGAAATGACATTTTTCCCAATTAAGTACAAGGTTAGTCTCTACACATCTTTTCAGGATTAATTCCAAATTCTCTAAGCATGCATCAAAGTCTTTACCATAAACACTAAAATCATCCATAAAGACTTCAATGATATTTTCAATATAATCACTAAAAATGGAATACATACAACGTTGAAATGTACCTGGTGCGTTGCATAAACCAAAAGGCATGCGTCGATAGGCAAACGTACCAAAGGGACATGTGAACGTTGTCTTTTCCTGATCATCTGGGTAAATGCATATCTGATTGTAACCGCTGTACCCATCCAAGAAGCAATAGAATTCGTGCCCAGCTAGTCTCTCCAACATCTGGTCCATGAAAGGCAAAGGCATGTGATCCTTTCGTGTAGTAGCATTCAACTTTCTGTAGTCGATACACATCCTATGACCTGTCACCAATCGTTGGGGCACGAGTTCATCCTTATCATTCTTCACAACTGTGACTCCACTCTTCTTAGGTACAACTTGGACAGGTGCAATCCACTAGCTATCTGAGATGGGATAAATGACTCCACAATCCAGCAATTTGATCACCTCGTCCTTCACAATCTTCATCATTGGAGGGTGCAATCGTCTCTGACCCTCCCTAGTAGGCTTGGCTCCTTCTTCAAGCAAGATCCTATGGACACAAGTTGTAGGCCTGATTCCCTTGATATCCGCCAACGTCCATCCAATGGCGGTCCTGTTCCTCTTCAGCATGCTAGTCAAACGTGCTTCCTGCTGCTCACTCAGTTGTGATGACACAATAACTGGTAATGTGTCATCGTCTCCCAAGTACACATACTTCAAATGATCCGGAAGCAACTTGAGTTCTAAAATAGGAGCCTGTTCCACAGATGGTAAAATTTTATTAGTGGAAATGGGAATTGACATATACTTACATTGCTTTTTCACGTGGGATGCTGCCTCTAGCTCGGCAACAATATGCATTAGGCTCGGCTCAAGCTTGAGCCGTTCCTCCTTGGTAATTCTCTCCCCATTTGTGTCAATTCCGGCCCCTTGCTCAATAGCTAGTTGCTATTGATCCAAAGTTTCTGACAAAACCTGCGCAATAGAATCAACTACATCAACATTATAGCAAGGTTTTAAATCAGAAATTGGATACCTCATGGCCTCAAAGATGTTGAAGCCAATCACTTCACCATCGAACTCCATGGTGAGGTTGCCTTCAGCCACATCAATTTTCGTTCTTGCTGTCCTCATAAATGGTCGCCCCAACAAAAGTTGAGTGGAATTTAGGGGCGACTCTTCCATCTGAAGCACATAGAAATCTGCAGGAAATATCAGATTATTCACCTGCACAAGAACATCTTCAACATATCCCTCAGGATATTTGTTAGACCTATCGGCGAGTTGAATTATTACATTGTCCTTTTTCAACTCGCCTAAACCTAGGGACTTGTAAACATTATATGACATTACATTAATCGAAGCCCCTAAGTCTAGCAAAACTTTATCAAAATTAGATTGTCCAATTTTACATGGCACAGAAAAGCTGCCAGGGTCTTTCATTTTTGGTGGGAGCTTTCTTTGGAGAACGGCTGAGACCGTCTCACTCATCTTCACCACCTGCTCCTCCCTTGTATGCCTTCTTATTGTGCATAGCTCCTTTAAGAACTTAGCATACTTTGGAATCTGCTTGATGCACTCAAGCAATGGAATGTTCACCTCTACACGCCTGAAGATATCAAGTACCTCCTCATCTGATTTCTCTTTCTTCGATTTAGCAAATCTGGAAGGAAAAGGCAAACTCGAAGATTGGTTAGTAATTAAACCACTTGAGTCAGATTTTACCTTATGTGTCTCTGAGGTAGCGGGATCTTTTTCCATGTCCCTATTCTTCATTTTCTCGAGCTCAGCTTTGCTCGGTTCACCACTCTTGTCAGCCTTGTTGCCGTGTAAAGCACCATCATTGCCGTGTGTCACCTTGTCATGCTCGGCACTAACACCATCGGCAATTGCATCATCATTGCCGTGTGTCTCTTTGTTGGACACGGCATCATCCTCATCACAATCCATCATCACGTCATCAGCCTTCCTTAGTGACGGCCCCTCCAAGATTTTACCACTCCTTGTGGTAATTGCATTAGCTTGCTCATTCTTGGGGTTCTTAATCACTCCTCCAGGTAACCTTCCTTGTTCTTGGATTTGCCCCATGAAATCCACAACCTTCCCCATCTGATTCTTCAGCTCAGAAATATCCTTGGTATTGGAAGTAGTGGATTGCAACAATGTGTGAGTTGCATCATTCAAAGATTTCAGCATTGCATCATAATTAGGGTTTGATGATGCTTGAGCATTGTTGTAGAATTGTTGCTGCTGAGGTCTTACATATCCCTGGAATTGCCCTTGAGGTCTTGGTTGAAACGCCATTCCTCCTTGATTAGCTTGTGGTGGCGCCATAGGTGTAGGGTTCTGCACATTGTTGTTGTTGGCCCACCTAAAATTTGGGTGATCATTAAATCTGGGGTTGAAGTTGGGGAAGTTGGAACGTTGCTGCCCCTGAAAACCAACCGCATTGGCTTCCTCAAAATTATCTCCTCCAACAACTTGTGGACACACATCTGCTGAATGCCCCTCCATGCTACATACCCCACAGACTTGGGCATGTTTCTGCTTCATAAACTGAGACATCATCTGAGTGAGTTTCCCCACATCTTCCTTAAGCTCCTTGACAACACTTGATTCCTCATAACCGCTGGCCTCACTGACTCGCCTAGAGGAAGTAGACCCGAATTGTTGTTGATTGGTGAAATGCATCTCCAACAGATTCTTAACCTCCTCTCTGCTTTTCTCCATTAAAGATCCACCAGCTGCTGAATCTAAAAATCTTCTCTCCAAGGGACGCAACCCTTCATAAAAGTATTGTAGTAGAAAACCCTCACGTATCCCATGATTAGGACACGTTGCCACCAAAGCCTTGTACCTATCATAGTACACATCAAAGCTCTCATCTGGCTCTTGTCTGATCGAGGTGATCTCCTTTCTAATCTGCGTCACCCTTGATGATGGAAAGTATTTTGTGAGAAATTCTCTCACCATTGTAGTCCAAGAAACCATCTTTCCTGGTGGTATAGCATAGAACCATTCCTGCGCCCTATCTTCTAGTGAAAAAGGGAATGCTTTCATCCTCACATGCTGTAAGTCTGCCCCAGTTGGGCACATTGACTCACATCTGAACTCAAACTTCTGAATATGGCGGTTGGGATCCTCTCCACTGAGTCCATAAAACTTAGGCAATTGGTGGATAAATCCACCCTTCAACTCAAATTCTCCTGACTTGCCAGGTGCAACTGCAGGATATGTCACATTACTCGGTCTTACTACTCCTCCTTGTGGCGCATCTACCTGACCATTCTCCTCTCTCAATGAAGTCATATTAAATATGGGATCAGGTAAATCAAAATTCAAGAACTGAATTGGTATAGAACTTTGAAGTAGCTCAAACTCTGGTTCTTCGTGAAACAAAGGGTTAAGTTCACACGAAGCTTCTGAAGGAAATGGTGATGATGGTGCAACAAAATTTCTGTTAAAAGGTGATGAGGAGGGAGATACAAACTGATGTTCTGGTGATGGTGAACGTGCTTGACCTAGAGTTGCTGGCAATTCTAAATCGTATATCTCTCCAATTCGATACAAACGGCCTCTAATGTCACGTGACCAATTGGACATTCATGTACCTGAAATTATCATAAGATCAAGTATATCAATCAATGAATTAAAAAGAAAAATAAACGTGCATTGTAAACTTAGAATGTATAAGTTAGTGTTAGGGTAAAAATATCACACAAAAGAATGTTAGTATGTATAATGTCACCGAAAATTTCAATAAAAGATCGTGTAAAAGTATGTATAAGTATAAGTATCACAATAAATCAAACATGTAAAAGTAAGGGAACAAACGAAAATTTATACAAGTATATAGCAAAAAATATGTCACACGAAAATTTACAAGTATCAAGAAATACATATTTTACAACTTTAAGAGTATTATCGTCACAAGTATAAGTAACACACGAAAAATTCAAAAGTATAAAGTATCACACGAAAATTTCAAGAGTATATATGTATAAGAATGTGTTTTATGTATCCCTAGTTAAATTGCTATATGATTTGTTCGAATTTTCAAGGTACGTGGAGCAGAGGAGATAACGGTGCAATGGGCTGAAACAGTCCAAGGTAGTATCATGCTTATTCCGATATACCTCAAAAATTCAAACCAAGAAATGTTTTCTTTTGAGATAAAAAATTTACTCATTAATCATTTAACTAATTTTACATATCACACGAAAATTTATTTGTATAAGTATCTATATTGGTTCGGTATTTAGTGTTCATCGATTGTGTAAGTATTGTAATTGCCAAAACTTAGGGTTTCTAGATGTCTTTCACACAACTTTAAAATTCGAGGTACGTGGAGCAGAGGAGATAACAGTGCAATGGGCTGAAACAGTCCAAGGTAGTATCATGCTTTTTCCGATATACCTCAAAATTTAAAGACGAATTTTATCTTTTGAAGAAAAACAGATTCACATATGCTCAAGTTATTTTCTAGCGTCTAAAGTGAGGTGATGCTTCGGCACAAGCGGTTGTCTAGGTCGAAGATACTTTACTTTTCTAAGGCGGTGTCGTTAAAATTCACGGAGAGTAAACTCTCTTTAGGAACAAGGCAGGTCTCAAAGTTTTTAACCACGGAGAACAAGTCCCCTATCGACTCACTCACAGAGAATGAACATCAGTCTGTGGGTCTTGAAAACCAGTTTTACAAACCTCGAACCCATCAATGAAAATAACTTGCCCTATACTTGGTAAAATAAACTCGGGTCCTAGCGGTCTACAAGTGTTGATTAAAACCGCCCTCAACCTCATAAAAATAATACCAAGTTAGCGTCTTTATGCGTGGGGGGCCAACGATGGACTAATTCCAACATTGCAGGGCCCGTTTCCCAATCTACACAAAAACATACCTAACATGGCATCACTCGTATGAAGGGTTTTGGTTATTATCAACAAAAGAGGCTTCACCTACATGTTACACTTTAGAAACTACAATAAACTACAAGCATACACAAAAACTACCATCTTCCTAGAAATTATCTAAGTGTACAACAATCACAATAAAACATACAAATCGGCAATTAAGGACAAAAACCAAAAACCAAAAACAAAAATAAAAATCGGAAAAGGAAAACCGTATTTACTATTACACTTCCAAAAATCCTATTAATACATATCCCAAAACTATTGCAAAAATTAAATAATTTACAAATATACAAAGTTACAAACAACACTTTATGAATCAAAATATTATAATTTCCCCGGCAACGGCGCCAAAAACTGATGGGATCACATGCGTGCACAATTTGTACCTGCAAAACAATCTCATACAAATAATACCCTTCTTTTGTCGAGTGTAGTATTGACAAGTAGGGATCGTTCTATCCGGGGAAATCAAGGGCTTTCAATCACACAAAGTATTGTATAAAAGGGGGTTGTCGAAATTTTTATCTATTATTTACTGATTTTTACGAAATTTAAAACCTAATCTATTATATACAATTGATCATCACCTTCACACCATCACCAAACACAAATCTCATTACACATGCAATAAAATTAAAACAAGTAATAGGGGCAGCAAACATATAACGATTTCAAGATTAATTAAGCTCCAATTTAATTAGGGCCAACGCAGCTTATCCTAATTATTCAAGACATCATAAGTATTTAGAATCCGAAACGCGCGCAATCCTAAACATGGTACTAATCGGTTTAACAACACAACGCATGTAAATTAAACACAAATAGCACATAAGCACATATTGTCGAATTGGAACATGTTAGCAAGTATGGCGTCACCCATCTCACATCGACATGTAAATTTCCATAATTACTCTTACCCTTAGATTAATACATGTCAAAACCAACAACGCGTGTGAATCAACATGTATTAGATCGGAATATGAATTCAACATCTAGATAACACTCATGGCCTTTCGAGTGCATCTAAACATCTCCTTCGGTTCCCCACGAATTAAGAAAATAAACCTAATTGAAATCAAGAAACATGCTAAAGCTACTGCCCATAATACAAATTTAATCACATCACATATATAATTCGGCAATCACATATAAAATATCCAAACAATTATAACAAAGATCCGAAGATCCCATATATGATTATCAATACCGAAATTAAAACCAAAAACCAAAACATACTTCATAGACAAAGTTATGTTTAAATACAAAGTAACAAAAACCAAAATAAAACAATCCATATTACAACCTTGGTTAAGATTCGGCAAGGATTGATGAGATGGTGATCGAATTGATGTGAGGAATGGTGGATTCGGCTTTGCTCTTTGTATAAAATTTCTGAAAATAATTTGGCAGGGATTCGGCAAGGATTTTGTGGAGGGAGAGATCCTTTTTTTCTGTGCAAAAGCCTTGGTATTTATAGAGGAAGTAACCTAGAGAAGCTAGCCACAAACAAAAACCGAATTGGTTTAGGTTTCCTTGATTTTCTGAATTCGACAGAATGACCTCCGTGCATTGATTACGTCATAACTCTCTCTAGAAAATAGCTATTGAGGTGATTCCAGTTGGGTTGGAAACTAGACTCCCGTAGCTTTCTATCCATATAAGGCTCGAATTCTGATTCATTGCCAGCTGTCCGGGAGAGTCCGTGGAAGTTGAGAGACGTGCACAGGAATTTTCCCGAAATTAATCAGGATTTGTTGCGATTTTCTTCCTCTATTTTCTGCCGAAAATTCCCAAGATAATGGCTGAATAATTGAGCAATATCTCTTTAGGTTTTCCATGAATTAATTCAGCCAAAAATCTTGCACAAAGGATGAAATTCAGTCCACATACGTAAGCCAAATCCATGTAGAACTCGGCTTGCTTCTTCTTTTCCATTCCGAAATTAATCTTTTCTTTTCTTTTTTAATTCAGCCAAATTCTTCATGGATCAATGCTTGATGGACTGAATAATGGACTAGGCTCATAACTCATTTGGACAATTTATCCAAGAGCTAGCCGTAGCTTTCCCTAGTTGAGCCAGGAAAGCATCCTTTGTATCTTCTTTTCCTGCTTGCATCAGGGAAACTTCTTTTCTTTTGTTCTTCGACTTCTTCCTTGAAAGGATGACTCTCTAATGCTCCAATATGTTCAGTAGCTCATCACTTACAACCTTGGACACGAAATTGTTGTAGAAAAATAGAAATCCTTCAAAACGGGCAGCAGGTTCTTCCTCTCGGCAGATCTGACCTTCTTGCATTCAAACCGGCATAACTCTCTACTTAGGAGAGCTTTTTCTGCGATTCTAATTGCATATGAAACTAGACACACAGGGCGTTCATCCATAAAAATTTCACCTTCAAATTCCTTGTCAATCGTCGGGAATAAATTCAGAAAGTTGGATGTCGGACACTGAAATCTTCTGGAATTCTTGGATTTGCATCCGATAAGAACTTGAAGTTCTTGGCATTTTGTTCCACTCCGATTTTAATGATTCTTTCCTTTGTTCAATCCTTAGTATGTTGACTGCAAATGAGAAGAGAAAAATCTATCAAAAGCAAAGTTTATGTTTTACAGATTCAATAAAACATCTCAGAGACTTTGTGAATAGGCTTTTGACAATTTCTGCATTTTTATTCTATTTTCCACATGTTTTCACTTTAATTCCACCAAAACTCTTGACTCTATAACATGACTCTATATTACAACAATAAGGGTTAAGCATTGCATAAATGGGGGTAAAAGCATATTAAGAACGTCGCATTTTTTGCTCCTATCACATGTTAAGCTAATTCAATCCTCCTCACTAGGCATACTCTCTTCTTTTCTCTCGAAGCATGGTAATTCACTCATAAGTATATGCAAGCGAAAGATAATGAATTACAAAGAGTGAATTGCATATATCAAAGAAACGAAAGCACTTTGTGAATTTTTATGGAAAAACCTCATATGATAACTATATGCACCAATGAACCAAAACCATATGCTTACTCTTGAGATAATCTCCACAAATCAAGTTTAACCATCTTCAGAATCATGAAAAAGATCAATAAAAGGGTTGTAATGGGGCTAGGCTAAGAGGTATTCGATATTTGGATAAGGAGGCTTAAAAACGTCACCGTGGCCTTTGGCAAAGCTCAAATCTCCTTATGTCTTCTCGCCAAGGGTCAAATTTCATCTTGTTGGACCCATACTTCATTCTTTTCCTCCCATAACATTACAACAATAATCAAGACAATAGCCATGCACAAATTTTTTTTTTCTTTTCTTTTTCAAGCCGTGCCTTACATCTTTCTTTTCTTGCTCTCGGTATCTTTTTCTTTTTCTTTTGGTCCGAGCAAAAATGTTTCAAAATTTTTCATTCTTTCTTTTTCTAAGGCACGGCATACATATACACTTTTCATAAATTTATGGCTAAGTCTACCCCACACTTGTTCTTCTTCATCACTTCACGCAAAAACTCCTTCAAAAATCAAGCTTTGCCGACACACAATGGTCAAGACATCACTATACTAAGTTCATGGAAAGTGTTTAAGGGTGATGAAAGAAAAGGCTAATCGTAGGCTCAAAGGGGGTTTACTAAGGTGTCCCACGACGGGCTCCAATAGGGCACATGCTTTATTTGGTAATAGTGGTAAACCTAAATGATCTTTATTCAATCATATTCAAAATCAAAGTATTTTATGATATAAACGTTTCGAAAATCAACAAGAGTAAGTTCTAGCATACTAGAGTTCATTAAAAAGCTATGGCACATAGTCATCGAATATGCAAAGAATTATGAGGTTTCATGCTTCCTACAAATCTATCGAATTTTATCTTTTATCGCTCAAGAAGAAAGCAATTTGGCACAAAAGCTCACATAGGTTGTAATCGAAATAAACTAGCTAAAACATGCATGCTTCATAATCAACAAGTCCTACATGCTCCTACCAATGCACATAATCCATGAAACTCATAATTTTAATTGTATGCAAAACCATCATCTATGTATGCAAAGAGGAGAAAAACATCATTGACATATTAGGGGCATCCTAAGACTCGAAACAAATTTAAACACTCTATTTTTGTGGAACAATTTTCTGAAATTTTCTTTTCTAAACTAAGCACACGAAAACATAAACGGAATACGTTATCCCACCCCACACTTAGAAAATTACATTGTCCTCAATGTAAGCACAAACCTATATCGACGAATTTCCTAAGCATGCAATTGTCTAACATATTCCAACATATCATCACAAACCAAAGAAAAGGAGAAGGGTTAAGAAATTTCAAACTCTCGGTGATGGCTCCTTCATTTTTCATGGTCGAATTGGGTTGCCTCCCAATTAGCGCTTAAATTTTTATAGTCCGTAGCCTAGACTTCTCACCATGTGTGTTGTGTGTTCATCATGCCATGTGCAGCTCCGCAGTTGCGGCAGCAGCCCCTCTCGGCAGTAGGATTTTCTTGGCAGGCAAGCTTCTCTCGGCAGACGTGTCTACTTCTCTTGAGGCCTGATTTTGGGTGTGTTACACTATCCGAATACAAAAGTGTTCTGAATAAATGTTGTAGTGGACACACATAGCTTTCCATCGGTATAAAATTCACCTCAATCGGACCAGGGGAAGTACTCCTTGTTGGGTCTTTAATCGGACCTATTGATCTGCCCAGTTCTCTGTTCCGCCAGATTGACCTTGCTGTACTCAAATTGCAACTGGGAACGGTTTGTAGCTCCAAATCCACTTCTGTAAAAACCTACGGAAAGTAGACTCAGAGATCTTTCCAACGGTATATGGCTCAGCATCCTAGGTTTTGTGAGCTGAAAACGGCAGCCATTCAAAATTGACATACAGTACTGCCAGAATTCTGCTTTGGGCAGAACTTGGTATTTCCTGCATTTTTTTTTTCTTTTCAATTCAATCTGCACATGCACAAGACACTTCAAAACGAACTAAACCAAAAAATAAATATAAGAAGAAAAAGTTGAGTTAGAAAAGAATGAGTTAGAAAATCAGAGTTAATATGTTAAAGTTAGTAAAGGTTAGAGACAATTACAAGTTAGAATCAAGTTACAAGTTAAAGTTAGCATCGAAAATTTTCTACAATACATACATGAATTAGCAAAGTTAGAGAAGATTTATACAAAACCGAAAATAAAGCTATACGAAATTTACACAAATATACAAAGTTAACATTCAAATATAACAAGATTTTATAATCCCCGGCAACGGCGCCAAAAATTGATGGGAGCCTAAGCTCGCATGCAATAATAAACCCTGCAATCATTAGTAGTATAGACATAAGTAGAGATCGTTCTAAGCCGGGGATTAAGGGTACCTGAAATATGAGAATGTTAGATAAAACACATGTACAAATATACAAAAACATCACGAATGGGGGGTAAGTATGGCGTCGGCAGCAAGGCTGCCCTAGAACTAAATGACATGAAATTTAAACCCTAATCTACTATATACAAGTGATCATCATCTCTCACACAAAACAGTTCACACAAAAGACTCTTTAACACAAAGATTCGCATGCAAGAAAGTAAGAAACAAGTATTCATGCATCTTAGACTTAATCAATTTCGACTACAATTAGAGCGATTAGCCTTTTAACCAATTGTAAGACATCTAATGTTTTAAGATCATGCTATTCGCCTTCGATCCTAAAGTTTATGCTAATCCGGTTTTAAACGTTTTACCATTTAAGCACAAGAGTCTAAATCGAAAACAAGCAAACAAGTAAGGTCGTCAATCTTCTTATTTAACTTGCAAGTTCTAAGGTTCTTTAGATCTAGGTGAGCAACACAATCAAGAAAACTCAACTCGTATAACTTAATCATATTACTCAATCAAATGAAATCTAGCACTTAGAATTACATGCAAACAACAAATGCTTAAACAAAACTAGTGTGTCGATTTTTGTGCCCTAACCTTAGATTACTAATCGATTTTAAGTCTAAATCATGCATCAAATACCTACTGCCCTAATTATCATACATACGAAATCCATGAATTAAAAATTGCAAAATTCATCACATAAATTCCAACAAAAATCGCAATTCATGTTCATCATACAATACCAAACGAAAACAAAGTATTTTTATAACAACAAATGTGACTAAACCGAAAATAAAAATACAAGTCATAGGGAAGGACCACACTTTAGAAACCTTGGAGAGCTTCGTCTTGGTGTGGTGAATGAGGTTCGGCAGTGGCTGAGGTAGGGAATGGAATCGGTGGTGAGAAGTGGTGGAATCGGTGGACTTGTATTTTAGGGTTTCGGGTTAGAACTTTGGTAGGAAATTTGGTAGAGTTTCGGCTAGTGTTTTGCAAGAGATGAGATGATTTTTCTGTAGGAAAACATGGCTATATATAGAGGCAAATTCGGCAGAAACCCTAGGCAGAAAACCTAGTCCAAATCGGCAAAGGCAATCCTTGTGCAACAAGGTTTTGGTTCCTTCCTTTCTTGGTTCTTCTAGGAAACTTCTTTTTCTGATTTTCTTCCTTGGATTGGGCTGCATATCTTTATGAACTTCTTGTGTAGGCTTGACAACTCCATTTGGTGAGCTTGATCCATGGAAAAATGCCCCAAACCCGCAAGAACACAAGACCGGCAGCAACTCGGCTGGAATGACCTTGCTCCAGTATATCCGACATATCTCCCTTCTCGGAGCTCCAATTGATACGATTACAAGTCTCAGATCAACTAGACACATATAGCCATCTCCCCATAAAATATCTCTATCAAATTCCTTGTGAATCTTCGGGAATGATTTTTCGAAGTTGGATCAAAGTCCCAGGAAAATCCTGGAAGCCCCTGGATTGGTTTGCTCGGACTGCCGTTTTGCAGCCATCTTTTGGGTGCCTTCCCGAACTCCGATTGATCTGAAATTTTAACACAACGTTCCTCAGTATACGAATATTAAGCGCACCAAATTGCATTGAATTCGGACAAGGATAGATCATATTTTTACTCATCTCAAAATCACGAAAAAGACATATTTTGCACTATTTTCCAGATTTCTTATACTTAGTCATTTTTCGGACAATTAAGCACATTTCACCAAAACTCTATCAAAAATGACACTAACTATATTATGACTCTATCTTAGACAAATAAGAGTTAAACAAAGCATAAATGAGGGCATAAGCATATAATATCATCGCACATTGTGCTCCTATCAAACTAGTTTGGGAGAGTAGGCCCCTCAGTCGAGTCAGCAGCAGACTGAGTCGGACTCGGCATCGGCTGCCGATGAACGTCAGGCATACGAACCTGAGGAACGTCGGCAGCTATGTCCTCGTGAAATAGCTGCCGACTAAACCTCGGAGCCACAGAGGGACCGACATGCGGAAGTGAAGTGCTCGACGGCCGCCCCGCCTGGAGAAGGGTCTGGTGCCGAGAACTCACACTCCGTCGTGGCTGGGCTGCATCCACAGTCCTCTGCGGCTGGGATGAATCTACACTCCTCCGCGGCTGGCTGGTGGTCCTCTCAGGCTGGCTAGCGGTCCTCTCGGAGTCTGCGGAACCGGCGGAATTTCTAGAATCTCTAGATCTGCCGGCACGACGGCCTCCGAATAGGTTTCTTAATGCATCGGCCATCTAAAGCCCGAGACATTAATACATTAATTGATATTAAATTATATTATATTAAATAACAAATTCTAATTAATATAATAACCAATAATACTAACATATTTTAATATAACAATTTATATACTAACATATTAAATTATATTATATTAAATAACAAATTCTAATTAAATATAATTAAGCTATATATATAATTAAGCTAAATTATACAATTAAGTTATCAATTTATATAATTAAAAAACCAATTTATACGTATAAATTATACAATTACACCTAAATTATACAATTAAAATAAATTTGAAAACAATTACCTAAATTAACATAAATACCTAAAATTTATCTAAATTAACATAAATACCTAAAATTTACCTAAATTAACATAAATACATAAATTATACCTAAATTAACATAAATACCTAAATTATACGTAAATTAACATAAATACCTAAATTATACCTAAATTAACATAAATACCTAAATTATACCTAAATTAATATAAATACCTAAATTATATCTAAATTAACATTAATTAACATAAATGAAAAAAAAAAAACCCTTACAACGAAAATGCAGAGGAGGAGGAGGCCGGCCGGATTTGAGGAGGCTGGGCCGGAGGAGGGACACGCCGGATTGGAGGAGGAAGAGGAGGGAGGAGCGGGCTGCCGGCCGGATTGATTGGAGGAGGAAGAGGGAGGAGGGGGCTGCCGGATTGGAGGAGGAAGAGGGAGGAGGAGGCCGAGGCGAGCGCCGGAGGGAGGGTTGGAGGCGAGCGGCGGAGTTTTGGAAAAATACAGAAAATGGAGGCTAGGGTTCGGCTGCTGCAAACTTATACCCGATAGTATAGCCGATGAAATATATGAATTCGTCGCCTATACTTTGAATTTCGTCGGCTATAGTTTAGGCGCTCAGCAGCCGTCCGATCTCCCCCATCCAACGGCGGACAATGAAAAGGCGCGGATCACTAGAGTTTAGCCGACGAAATAGAATTTTCGTCGGCTAAACTTTTGGTTAAACTGCGAAGTCAAACCTCTAAACGCTTTAAAACGGAAATTGGACCGTCTAAATGACGTTTTTTGGCCTGATCTTCAACAGAGAATAGTTTCAGATCGATGAGACGCAACTAATTGTATAAAAAATTTTCCTCAAAATATTTACCGACCGTCATGCTACACATAGGAAAATGGAAGTAAAAAACAGCTAACCGCAACATTCGGCATATAGATTTTGTCGGAATCTTCTCATTTTTCAACCGTAGACGTATTTCAATATTTCGGCCATATCTTATTTCACGACACATTTTCATTTGAAGGGTCTACGTATAGTAACTATTTGAAACTATACATTCACTTAAACACTTGTTAAACAAGTTAAGGAACATTAGTGCATATGTTCCGATTTTGAATCTAAAAGTTTGGAAAATCTATTCCAACCGTCAGATATCACCGTTAAGATTAAATACATGTATGAAAAAAAATCCAACTACATCTGACAACGTTAAAGGCTTGATCGGGACGGTCAAACTGCAAAGTCAAACTTCTAAACGCTTTAAAACGGAAATTGGCCCGTCTAAATGACATTTTTTGGCCTGACCTTCAACATAGAATAGTTTCAGATCGATGAGACGCAACTAATCGTATAAAAATTTTCATCAAAATATTTACCGACCGTCAGGCTACCCATAGGAAAACGGAAGTAAAAAACAGCTAACCGCAACATTCGGCACACAGATTTTGTCGGAATCTTCTCATTTTTCAACCGTAGACGTTTTTCAATATTTCGGTCATATCTTATTTCACGACACATTTGCATTTGAAGAGTCTACGTATAGTAACTATTTGAAACTATACATTCACTTAAACACTTAGTAAACAAGTTAAGGAACATTAGTGCATATGTTCCGATTTTGAATCTAAAAGTTGGGAAAATCTATTCCAACCGTCAGATATCACCGTTAAGATTAAATACAGGTATGAAAAAAAATCCAACTACATCTGACAACGTTAACGGATCGATCGGGACGGTCAACCGAGTGAGTCAAACCTCTAAACGCTTTAAAATGGAAATTGGCCCGTCTAAATGACATTTTTTGGCCTGATCTTCAACAGAGAATAGTTTCAGATCGATGAGACGCAACTAATCGTATAAAAATTTTCCTCAAAATATTTACCGACCGTTAGGCTACCCATAGGAAAACGGCAGTAAAAAACAGTTAACCGCAATATTCGGCACACAGATTTTGTCGGAATCTTCTCATTTTTCAACCGTAGACGTTTTTCAATATTTCGGTCATATCTTATTTCACGACACATTTGCATTTGAAGGATGAAGCAATGGTTTGTCGATAGTGATAGAAAATGGAAGCTGCTCTTTTTTTGTTTTTTTTTTTAATCATAGCCGACGAAATCAAACCTAGTACTCGTCGGCTATTCTTTTGTCGTTTTCGGTCAAAAATAAAATATTTATTTTTAAAAAAACTTATGAGAATAGCCGACGAAAAATTTAATTTTTCGTCGGCCATTATTTTAATGGCCGACGAAATAATGCATTTTTCGTCGGCTATTCTCTGAAAAAAACCAAAAAAATCAGTGGTTTTACACCTCTCCTATTCCGATGTCCTGTTCACATATAACCAAAATTGAACATAAAAAACCAGAAACCCAACAGTCAACATATTTCAAATTTTTTTTTAAGGGGTTTGAAACCCAGCCTAGCTGGGAGGCTCATCCCCACGCCCGTTCATTAGAAATGAGTTGATTACAAATGAAAGGATTACATCATTTAAATTACTTAATCCGTCGGATTGTAATCGGAATCATCGGATGAGTCTTCTTCGGTTTCTGAATTGCTCGATGGGGGTAATCTATGTATTTCCTCACCACTAGAGTCCTCGTTAGTTTCTTCATTTGGATCAACATCAACAAGCAGTGGCTCTTCACGTCGAATTCACACCGGCGTGTCTAGGCGAATAAAAGAGGAGTCAGGAATACCGTTTGAGTTGGGCTCTTGATACGCGGTGCCCCCTTCCTCGTTCTCTTCAGCCACTCCAAGTGTAGACGCCCGGTAAATGTTGCGATGGTGGATAGTGTTGACTACTTTCCACGGGTCACCCTTGGCGAGATCATCAAGCTAAAACACTTGTTTCACCCATGTGGCTAAAACGAACGGGTCGTCCTCATACCATGATGTACTAGTGTTCACAGAAGTTATGCCGTATTGATCGGTTTTCATGCTCTGCGGCCGTGTGTCAAACCATCTACACTTGAAAAGGTGCACTTTCATGCCTTCCCCGTAATGCAGTTCCACAACTGAATGGAGAACACCGTAATAGTCAACTCCACCATCCCCACCATGTGCCATAACCCCTGAATTTTGTGTTTTCAGTCTGAGGTCTCTGTCTTCACATCAAAATAACACACCATTCCACTTGCACGTCGCATAAACTTTTGAATAGACCGGCCTCATCGCTAAAAGTCTGAGTTCGTGCGACCAATTTGGGTGATTATCATTTTGAATAAGGTCCATCAGCAACCATCAGAATCAACTATAAATATGAATAAATATACACAATAATATATGAACAAGTATAGAATAGTGTTAAAGTTACGTACCCAGCGGCCGAAATACTCTGCGAATGTCCGGTTGTGGTAATCGACATCACCTCGTACTTGTTCACAGTGTAGATGTATGTTCTTCCAAAACTGAACTTCTGGACAGTTGATTAGTACCCACCAATGTGCAATGGCTACCTCATAATCTTTCAACTTGTAGGAAACTGGCATGTTTCCACTGAGTACAACATCGTCGGAGAGTATGGAAAGATTGAACTGTGACGGTACATCTTCCGGTATACTTTCCTGTAACACTCCTAAATACAGCTTCATGTAGGTGACGCACTCGTGCGCAATATATGCTTTAGCTATACATCCTTCAGGTGCGGATCTGTTTTGGACAAAACCACCGTATTGTCCAAGTTGCCTATAAATCAAGTTTTTAAAGTGTTATGATAATACATTAACACTATATCACATATATTGATGAGGAAATTAACATAAGGTGTAAAATACGTACCTTTCCATCAGATACATCCAAGTGAAGTGCACAGGACCGATAAGCAACAACTGCCGAGGAAGATGGATCATGAGGTGAGGCATGATGTCGAAAAAATTTGGAGGAAATATCATCTCAAATTTACACATGATATGAACGATGTCTTGTTGCATTTCCCGGAGGTCAGATTTTCTCACTTCCCGTGTGCATACCTTCTGGAAAAATCTTGCCAACGCTACTAACGGCTCCACAACGTGACGGGGAAGGAACGGTCGAATGAAAACAGGGAAGAGACGTTGTAGCAGGATATGATTGTCATGACTTTTCAACCCGTACAGATTGTTGAATTGTCTGTTCACACACTTGGCTATATTTCCAGCAAAGCCTGAAGGATACTTGGCCCGACTTATCCAATGGAAAATTTATGGTTTATGCTCAGGCTTGACGGTGTAAGGAGCTTGAGGCATTTTTCTCTTCCCTTGTTTCAACCATAGTTGTTTTCTGATATTCATGTTTTGCAGATCAGTGCGAGCCTTAGGACCGTCTTTCGTCTTCCCCTCCAAGTTCAGCGTTGTGCCCACCACACTTTCAGAAACATTTTTTTCTATGTGCATAACGTCTAGGAAGTGACGGATCAGCAACTCACACCAGTACGGGAGTTCCCACAATATGCTCTTATGTGTCCAAAATTTGTACTGCTCAGGTCTTTCAGGTATTTCTGCTACAATATCGGGATGATTGCTGAGGGGCCCAAAATCGTACTCATTAAGCACTGCTAAAATTTCTCTTCCCGTCCATCTTCTGGGAGGACCACCGTGTTCTTCGGTTCCATCAAATGCGGCGGACTCGTAACGCCAGTGGTGATCCGCCGGAAGGAACACACGATGACCCATTCGGCATATCTTGTTGCAATGAGGGGTGCTCCCATAATCGCTGAGGCACTGTGGACAAGCCTTGTATCCCCTAACAACGCTGCCCGACAACATCCCATAAGCAGGAAAATCACTAATGGTACCAATAACCATGGCATGCATCTGGAACGTCTCCTGCTTGTACTTGTCAAAAGGGGATGACCAACGTCCCACAATACCTTAAGCTCTTCAATCAATGGTCTCATATACACATCGAGACATTTCCCTAGGTAACCAGGCCCCGGAATCAACAACGTTAACATATTATATTCCTTCTTCATGCACATCCACGGAGGAAGGTTGTAAGGTACCAAAACCACCGACCATATACTGTATGAAAGACTCATGGTACCAAAACCACCGCTCAACAGGGCCATATATCTGCGTCTCCCGCATCCCGCTCACCGTGCCACCTCATAGCTTTTGCGGTGGTTTCTGACATGTACAATAGCTCAAGCCTATCACTCAACGGAAAATACCGAAGCACTTTCACAGGTTTCCTATTGCCTGCTCCCGTCAACTTATATCGGTCAGACTGACATATCGGACATGCGTCAAGGCTAGCAAGGTCATTCCCTTCTGCATCTTTACCCCAGAAGAGAACGCAGTCAAATACGCATGCATGGATCTTAATGTAGGAAAGCCCTAGATCTTTGAGGATACTTTGGACCTAACGGTGATTGGTAGGATTACGATGACCCTCCTCCAACAACGAAGAAGTGTACTGTAGATATTCATCCACTTGCCTGATGCTCCCTTTTGTCTCGACTTTAATCCTCATTACCTCCATCACACTTTGAAGAACTGTCTTCTCAGAACTTGAAGACACAGGGGTCTGTTGCAATGCAATCAGTTTGTTGTACTTGTCAAAGGCAACAGTGTTGACAACTTGTGGGAACGGCTGCACCGGGTCCTGCATATATTGTTCCCCACGTACACCGCTTTCAAAAGGAAACACGTCGTTGACGAATGCCATTGTTGAATCGTTGGATGTACTACTACTGCTCGCCTCAAAATACTGCCCATGATCATGCGATCCATCTAATGATGGCTCACCGTGATATATCCAACGTGTGTACTTCGGCCAAAACCCATTACTCTTTAGGTGCTCCCATACTGTCCTAATCGGAAATCGACACATATCACTGCGACACTTACATTTCTTGCACGGCCAATAATGGTAATTCCCGTTTGCATTTTCCTTGACGAACTGCAAAAAATCCACAACTCATGTAGTGTATCGTCGGTCATGCCTTGGAAGCGAAATCCAACTCTTATCTCGATCCATATATAGCCTGATAATAATATATATGTATAACTTTAATTAATAATAAATTAATTAACACATATATATATTACAATATATATTATTATCAACATCAACTCATATATATATATACCATTAATTAACAACCATTATTTAAGTTCATTACACTATCAACAACCATTAATTAACATATTTATATATATTTTAACACTAATTAAAATAACATTATTAAATTAAAACACATAATTATACTCTAACTGAAAATCAACTCAACTACAACTCAAATTCAACATATATACATACATTCTAACACTAAAGCAACAACAAAACAAAAAATCACTTACTATATCAAAATCACTAAAACTCAAAATCAACTCAACTAAAACTCAAAATCAACATATATACACATATACGTACCTATATATAGCTCCA
Source organism: Potentilla sterilis (assembly GCA_963682095.1). Lineage (NCBI taxonomy): Eukaryota > Viridiplantae > Streptophyta > Magnoliopsida > Rosales > Rosaceae > Potentilla > Potentilla sterilis. Next base: position 2,271,011 of record OY821764.1, read on the forward strand.
CAATGTAAGAGAGGACGGATTTCAACAATACCCACAGATTTTTCACTCTTTCTCCCGTTTTTTTTCCGTTTTTTTTGAAATGAGCAGCTTCTGTCCAGATCTGAAAATATAAAGACTTATAGCTGACGAAAATGTCAACTTTCGTCGGCCAAACTTTCTAAAGTTTTCGTCGGCCAAACTTTTTAAAAGAAAGGCCGACGAAAATACAAATCGTCGGCCATTCTTGGGGTATAGCCGACGAAAAATATTTTTTAGTGAAGAAAGAAAAAATCGTCGGCCATTCTTGGGGAATAGCCGACGATTTTTTATTTTTACCGACGAAAGAAAAAATCGTCGGCCATTCTGGGTAATAGCCGACGAAAATAGCTATACTTTTTCTCTAAATTTTTGTACCTAGCCCTAGGGCTGCCGACACCATACTTCTTTCCCCTTTTTGGTTTTGCTTTCGTGTTCTTTAGTTTAGGGGCACAAAGCTGCCGATCCCATATCATCCCCAAGTTGTGACGATTCTTGTTGTATATATGTATATTTTTGTCTAACAATCTCATGTTTCAGGTACCCTTAATCTCCGGCTTAGAACGATCCCTATTTATGTTTATACTACTAACGATTGTAGGGTTATTATTGCTTGATGCTCGCTTCGGCGACTCATCATCACTAAGATTTCATGAAAAGACAGGTGATGTTAAATTTAAGTTCATTGGAATATGTGTCACTTGGAGAGACTTCAATTGGACGTGTTAGATCAGATATCTAATTTCACGGATTACTAGGGATCTTTTTGGTTAAAGATAAATTTGCGTGGACTAAGTGAAACTAATCAGGATCGAAAGCGTTTGGATGCTCGTCATTATCCAGTAATGGGAAAGGAGAAACAAAAAAAAAAAAAAAAAAAAAGACAGGTATATAGATCATAATACAGTTTGAGATCTCATATAAGGATTTATGGACTTCTACTGAAATTGGAATTGTTTTGTTTACAGTGAATTCATAGTTTTGTTAATATAGCAATTGTGGTTATCAACTTTAATTTTTGAATCAGATGCAAGTATTTTAGAAGCTCAGGTTTAACATTCGGAAAGTGATCAGGACTCGAAAGTGGAATCGAAAGGCATTCAAGGAAATTATGAATCTCTGATTGTTAACACAAGGATGTTACGGTTATTTGTTCGTGGAGTGTTAATTTAAAGAGAAGAGTGGATTTGAATATGAGTGGTTGTTAGTGTGGAAAAAAAGAAATTACATTGAGGAATGTTGGTGCGAATGGAAATACATGGTCAATTACTAGTAAGAATGTAAGGATCCATTAGTGTTGGTAGTTTATACTCAAGGTGAAAAGGAAACATTGATCGTCATGGAGGATTTGTTGTTGGGAAGCGAGGTGGTACTAGGAAAGTGATAGGAGTTAAAGGAAGAAGACGGAAAGGAAAGAGAATGAGAAATGGAGTTGAAAGAGAAGAGGAAACAGAAAGGAGAAAGAGGAAGAAATGGATCGACAGAGAATTAGATTTGGAGTTTAGCTTTCGATGTTACTTCAGAAGTTCAATGTCAACAACTGCATAAGTGAGATGGGGAAAAACAATGAAAAGAAAGGGAAGACTTAGAGCTAGTCACTTCGAACGGGATAAGTTGATTCGTTATTTGGTTGTGGGAAATGTTTCGGTAATTGCATTGACTTATCAGACTTGATAATGGAAACATATATCCTTAGTGTAGATATTTTCTTCTGGGAAATTGCTCAAGGTTAAGTTACGATCTACATGGGTATCAGCATGTAGTGATAGTACGACAAGAACTGATTTTGATTGGCTTTCAACTGGTATATCTGTGATTGAGATTTCTACTAGATGCTTAATCATTAGTTAGTTTCAGATCACAGGACAAGTGTATATGCGATGTTGGTGTTCTGGTAAGTAACTGAGAGAGTAGTGTTCAATCAAATGCATAATTGGATGGTATCAGTTTGTATGTTCAACTATTCAATAGCGTGACGGTGAAACATGTATTCATTGCACAGTTATGAGTGAATTGAGTCTTACTGAACAAAGAAATTATTTGGTTTCCAGTGGGTAAATCTTGAACATGGGAACTTTGAAGTGTTTGGTTTAACAGGAGTGCATGATTGGACTGAGAAGAAAGAACTCAGTAGAGGTCAGACAATGAGATATCATAACCGGAAATGGTAAGGCTATTTTCTTGTTGGATTTGATTTGGACACTATTGGGCTATCAGTTTGGTATGTGTCTAATTGTGAAGAGATAGAGAGTGCATCTATGGAAAGTTGCAAATAGTCAATACGACATAAGCAAGGAAAATGAAAGTATTTGTGGTTCTTAGTACACATTGCGACGTGGAAAGAGTAGAGATGAGTTTCGTTATCTGTATTTATTTGTTATGACATTTAACTCAGGTTAGGACCGACTGGCCATCAGATTCCCCTTATGCTTTGAAGTTAAATGCTCATTAATTAATAAACACGGATTGCGAGTACTACTTTCTATTTGATTCATAGTTAACGCCATAGCAGTGAAAGGACATTATGGTACATATATTGAAGAGTTATGTTGCAAGTACAGTTATTGGAATTTCGGGACGAAATTCTTTTAAGGAGGTTGGATTGTAATATCCTAGAAATTTGATTTTCTATTTTAATTAAGAAAATTATTTTCGAGTTATTTTGATAACGATTTCTCTTATATTTACATTTCTTATAGCTTTCGAAATTTAATGAAATTTTTAGTTTGTCTAATTCTAACTTTCGAGCCGTAAGTTTAAAGTAGAGTTCGTTACGAGTTCGTTGGTTTTTACGGAGCATCGTTTGGACACCGAAACTATTTTTATTGATTTTTGGAAGTTGGTTTTATCCAAGGATTAACTAAAAATAGATTTTTAGAGTCGGTTTGATTTGAACCCTTGATTAAGATTGACTTCAAGATCTGGACCGTTGGATTTTGGGTATAAATAAGTTGGATTTTGCTTGAGATGCAACAGAACAAAGCCCAGACCAACCTCGGCCTCGAGCTACTCTGCAGCAACGAAGCTCCGCTCCTCCTCTCCTCTCTCTTTCAGCCGTCTCCTGGCCTGGCACCAATGGCTGTAGCTTCTTCTTGAGGTGGTGGTCTTATATGTGGCTTCGGTTTCCAGAGAAGAGCCTTGGAGAAAGAGAAACAAAGAAGAGAAGGTGACGACTTCTCCGATTGGTTTCCAATTTCGGCACATTCGAGGTGGCTCATCGATATCGGTGGCTTCGTCTCGACTTCAGGAACCTCTCCATGGTATTTTTTTGCCCAGACCAACAGCCTGGAGGGGGATTCGATTAATTGAAGCTCTGGAATTTTTGGTGGTTTTCTGTTCTTGTCTGGCGATTGTGATTTCAATTCAGGTATCCGAATTAATCTTCATGACGAGCTCTAGATGTTGATATGCTTGGGTTTGATTTTGGTTGAGTTTTGGGGAAATTGGGATTTTAGCAGTCGTCGACCACCGGCTGTGGTGGTGGTGATGCTGGGCTCTTCGACTTAATATTGATTTAATTTCTACCCTGGAATATATATTGATGTCTGTACAAGCTTGAAGTTGTGATTTGAGCAAATTGACATTTTGGGTTTGGGTTTTCCTGCTGCTGCTGCGGGTTACTGTGTTGGTAGTGGTTTTTGGTTGTTTTGGTTCATTGTTGATATGAAGCTATTCTCTGAAAACTAAATTGACATTTGGGAATTCTGAAATTACAGAAGAGTGGAAATCAGAGCACGTAGAAAGGAAGAGCAGTATATATGTTTCTATATGTTCATGGGTTATAATTGTGAAGTTAGTATTAATTGTTAAAATATCGGGGGAGTGATGATCATTCTTAGCTACCAATGATTTCAGAGGCTTGAATTTCCAGAAATTGGAGGAGTTGGGCAATTTAAGGTTTAGTTCGATGTTTGGGGATTATGGAAACGGTGTGTGTTTATATATATTCTTCCATTCTTGTTTGGTGTAATGGTGACCTGGTGGTACTGTGTTTATATAGTTGGTTTCTTTGTTAAATGGAGGAAACAATTATCGTTGATTTTGTTCCTGGAAGTTGATTAAAGAGAAGTGGGGAAGTGAGAATGGGTTTGGAAGAATGATATATTTATCAAGGCAATCGGGGTGTCCAAAGTAAATTGGAGTGGTTTGGTAATTGAAGGTTAAGTTGGTTGCTCGGGAGTTAGGAATTATAGTAATGGTTTACACATGGTTTGATTGCTTATTAATTTGGCTAAGTTGCATTGGTAGACATGGAGATAGGCCTCATCATTTGGCCCTTTGGCCCTGGCCCGCCCTAAAGCCTGCCCTACCTTATAGGGCCGAAGCCCGACCCGACCCTCCATTAGGGCGGGTCAGCCCTAGCCCTTTTTTAGTAGGGTAGGGTGAGGGTCGAGCAAATTAAACCCTGCCCTACCCTACGGTCCGGTCCTATTGAGCCCTTTAGGGTCAAGTCCTACCCGGTCCGGCCCTACCCTAAAATTTTAACTATTTTATATTACATAATACATACAAATGTCTCCACTAAGCAATTTGGGGCTCTAACTTTGTCGGATTTAAGTGATTTTTTTACCATCACCATATTTCATCATAACGATCAAATGCTATTTCATAGTGTTTTTCAAAATTTGACTTCTTTTATATAGTTGTTTCAAAAAGTTGTATAGTTGAGTATAATCTATTAATCAAGTTATACCGCATTAGTAAGCATGTTATCATTATAATGTCTAAATTCACAAAATGAAAATTTTGACCGTCTGATATAATCGTTATAGTCAAATATGAGTAGAGTATGAAAATCAACTCGTTTCGTGAACGTTCGATGCTCGATCGAAACGGTCAACCATATTTTCATAAAACTTATCACACGAAAACGCTAATACGTACCTTTAGATGACCTTGTTTCGTCGACTCTTCCAAACATTAAACTCTCAAATAGATGAAACGTAATCATCCATGTAAAAATGTAGGAACGTTTACCTCCCGATACTATGGCTCCCCATAGAGAGATATAAGCTTAAATAAGGTTGACTGCATCGATCGGAGCTCTAACTTTGTCGGATGTAAGTGATTTTTTTACCATCACCGTATTTCATCATAAAGATCAAATGTTATTTCATAGCGTTTTTCAAAATTTGACTTCTTGTATATAGTTGTTTCAAAAAGTTGTACACTTGAGTATAATCTACTAATCAAGTTATACCGCATTAGTAAGCATGTTGTCATTATATTGTCTAAATTCAAAAAATAAAATTTTTGACCATCTGATATGATCGTTATAGTCAAATATGAGTAGAATATAAAAATCAACTTGTTTCGTAAACGTTCGATGCTCGATCGAAACGGTCAACCATATTTTCATAAAACTCATCATACGAAAACGCTATTACGTACCTTTAGATGAACTTGTTTCGTCGACTCTTCCAAACATTAAACTTTCAAATAGATGAGACGTAATCATCCATGTAAAAATTTGGGAACGTTTACTCCCGATACTATGACTTCACATAGAGAGAGATAAGTTTAAATAAAGTTGACCGCATCGATCGGGGCTCTAATTTTGTCGGATTTAAGTGATTTTTTTACCATCACCGTATTTCATCATAAAGATAAAATTCTATTTCATAGCGTTTTTCAAAATTTGACTTCTTTTATAAAATTTGACTTCTATTTCATATCCGGCCCTAAAAGCCCAACCCGGCCCGGCCCTGTTAGCCCTAATAGAATGGGCCTTAAGGGCGGGTAAGGGTTTACATATCAAAACCCTAGCCCGACCCGGCCCGGCCCTAAGCTATGTTGACTTAGTCAAAGCCCGGCCCGACCCTACCCTAAGCCCTAAATTTTAGGGTAGGGCTTGGCCCGGCCCGGCCCATGATGAGGCCTACATGGAGAGATGGCTTCCGATCAATTTAGGCCATAGAGATAGTTGAAGAGGATAAAGAGTGAGAGACATGTAGTGCGGAGGTGATGATCAATTAAATGTGAAATGGAGATATTACACTGCACACTTGGAGTAATATTTGATAGTTTAGAGATCAGACTTCAAGTAGAGAAGGACATCCACTCTGGGATATGTAATTGGAATGGGGGTGGAGGTTCATTCGAAGTTGGGTGTCCATAGTAGATATGGAGTTGGATAAATGATTGCAGACTTGCAGCATAATTCAGATATGATGACAAGAGAGGTATTACAAAGGACCGGGTTATAAGTAATTAAAGGTGTGAAATTGAGAAGCACGAAAGGATAAGGGAATAAGAAGATTTGGATGTCCTTAGCAATTTTAAGGATTTTATCAAGTTGATTTGAGGGTGATTCATTGACGTCCTCAGAGCAAGAGTTTGATTCTAGGAATGAATGCATGCTTACAATTTCCAGAAGCAGAAGGATACGGATTTCAGAATGCGTGTCGCTGAGTTAATATTTCGTTTAGCATCGGAACTAACTCGGATTACAGGTAGGGTCTCTCGGGGAACCTCATTTTAAATTGATAATTAGATTATAATTGAATTCGGTGGTTGCGTGACATTGTTTGATTTAACTCTTGAATGTTATCGCTTTTGATTTAAAGCTTTTGTAATTGATGAGTTATATGATCGACGTTACTGCTTTCCATATAAGCATGTGTTGTATATTTTAATATGAGTACCGACAATCAAGTGGCATGTAAAATGCATTGAGAGGTCCGGTGACTATGCATTTGAGAGTGGTGATTGTGAAAAGTTGAGAATGAGATGAAAGGAAATAATGCCTTTTGCGTAGTTGTGTTTCCTCGTGGGGACATCCAGTAGCTATGATCAGCCCACCGTGCACAAATGTGGGGAAAATATGCCCCTTCGACGCAGAAGTCGATAAAACGATCTTTTCGGGTTTCCGGACTGGGGACCATGAGGTTAACAAGACGACTAGCAAAAGAGACACATATAACGAGGAGTTGTCGGTTATTAGATCATGTGTCTGAAATGTTAGAGTCACCCAAAGTGGGTAAAATACATGGTATGGGACATGTAGGCTCTATTGTTTTTGATATATGGTGTAATGTCCGGTAACTGAGTGGAAGAATTTCATTTGCATTCATGCATCTGATTATTATTAATTTTTATGTTTTTATTTCATAACTTGTTGTAACATAGTTAACATTAAAGAGGTTTGGCCCTACTGAGCGTAAGCTCACCCCTAGAGATTTTTTTTGTTCAGAAACGTACGTGGTACGACACGTCTTTCGAGAAGATTAACTGTGACGTTGAGGAAGAGTCGAGTGAGATAGAACGTAAGGCGTTATTTTCTTTGTAAAATATTTTGTTATTACAAATGTTTTATTTTCAACATTTCTGTAAAGTATTCTGTATTTATTTATTTTAATTTAATTTTTTTTCCGTTCGCGCCTCGGCTTCGAGGAGCGTGACATATATATATATATATATATATCAAATCAAATCAAGAAATTTGAAGATAACAGGTCGATGTGAATGTCTACTAATTGTAATTGAATGTGTTTAGGTTTAGGTTTTATATATTATGATCTAGTTCTTTTGTCCCTTTGAACTACATTTAATTTGTAAATCAATCCCTAAAGTTATTTGTCGTCTACTGTAAATTGTGCAATTATTTTACTCTTACTATTTATATATTTAGCATTTGTAACAAACCAGGTATCATAATGTGTCTTCCTCTTTAAAGCTTTAAGAGGACGTTGCCTATTGCTATAACTGATGAGCTACGTGACATCGTAATGGCAGCAAATATAGAAAGGCCTACTATAGGTACACGTTATATTTATATTTGTCAGAAATAGAAAAACATGTTACATGATTGAGTAATCAAAACTTGTGATACAGGTTTTGGAATAGGAGTGCGGCGAAACACAAGACAACTGAGTTTTGAGATGGTGTGTTCCATAAAATATTTGTCACTTTGATGCCAGATAGTGGAAGACCCATACTTTCATATGCACAATTGTTCGTGAACGATATTAGCCTAATAGTTACGAATCCACTGTTGTGTCTAAGATGACTAGAAGAATAACTGTGAGTAATAATTTGATAATTCTCGAGCAATTTACTTTCTTATTACGTATGTAAAAGTTTCACAATAATAACAGTACATCTATTTGACACGAGTTTACTAAAATGTTTGTAGAGAAAATTCAACATTAACATTGCTTTTTCTTGGGTCACGAGATGTGTAATCAAAATGTGCATGGAGACATTTTTAAAATTTCGTTATGGGCTAAAGAAGCATTTTGATAAATTCTCAAATGTGAGTGCATACAAGTATGAGCATCTGTTTAGTGCAGCCCAAAGACAATTGTACCCGGGTTATACAAAATTCTCAGCATTAAGTTTTATTTTAAACCTTATGCAAATGAAAGTACTGTTAAACGGCGACAAGTGTGGGCTGTGGATCACAATTGTACCGATACTGTCTCAACTTAACCACCTTTAAGGTTGTTGACAGTAGCCACAGAGGGGCTACATAAGCCCACAGACCCGTAGCCAGTGCATCCGGGGCCGGACTGAGGCCCGGAGCAGGATCACCAGCACCCGGACCCGAGGTCCAGCAGTCTACCTTGTGACCAGGGGCCCGGGGACCGGGGACGCCAGCTTGCCGAACAGGCCGCCAGAGCTGTCCTTTTGTGTGCGAACAGAAGGAAACCAGTCCCACATCGAAGAGTAAAACTAGACCTCACGCCCGACCACTTATATAAGGGCCTCAACTACCCTCTTTAATAGGTAACTGATCTCTCCAACTACTTATCATACGTGCTTAAGTTATCTATTCATCCCAACTGTACTAACTTAGGCATCGGAGAGGAGAAGACCGGCCCGCCCGGTATTCCCCTTAGTTAGCAGGTTCGCCGGAGGAGATCACATCTACATTCACCAGTCTCTACCAGGCCTACGGGTTTGTGCTGAAACAATTGGCACCGTCTGTGGGAAGCATTTAATCCACTAAAAAAGTAGCGTTGCTCTACCGGAGGGTAGAACCCGATCGATCCTTTGAAAGGCAGTTTGAAAGTAAGTCCACAATCCGGAGGCCATGAAGGGAAGGAAGATAAAAGCTGGCGGGAGAGGGCTGAAAGAGCGAGTCCGGGTCTCCGACCGGGCCCAAAACCTTAAATCTGAGGTCAGCGCGAGGTGTGTCCCTTCTCCAGACTGGGACGTAACCCACGATCGCCGGGGCTCAGACAATCCTGACCAATACGATGCGGGGGAGGAGATAAAAAAGATGAAGGCAGAAGTCGCGCAATTGGGAGAGGAGTGCAATCGAGACCGACTAAGGGCGGATGCCCGGTGCCAAGAGTTGGAAGCGGTAAACATCGCCTTATTGGCGGCCCTGGAGAAAGGACACCAGCAGGACATCTCTCGGGCGGCATCACGGCCCGCAAATAAAGGTAACGAGTTCCCGCACCTAGAACAGCCTACGGGAAGAAGAAAGACTGCGCATTTGCCCACGCCACTCTTTCCGGAAGCTCTGAGGAATTCTAGCTCGGTTGAGCCCCCATACCGAACGAGCTTGGCATCGAGCGAGCAGGACAGCTCTATCGCAAGGACGCTTCAGACGCTCTCCGCCTCGGTGTCAGACATAAAGGACCGGTTGGAGGCTAGCGAGAAAAGGACGGTGCGACCGCAGGACAGTGCGCGATTCAACGAATGCACTGGACCTTTTCCACACCGGGTTAGGGAATCCGGAAGATCTAGTAACCAAAAGTCCCTGAAGCTGACGTACTCAGGAACGAGCTGCCCATACCAACACCTGGATAGTTTTAAGTCACAAACGGGCACAAAGGGCTACTCAGATGCCACGTGCTGCAATGTGTTCCAAGAGACGCTCTCAGGGGAGGCATTGGGCTGGTTCTACGAGCTGCCAATAAACTCGGTGGAAACTTTCGAACAGCTGGCTGATAAGTTTGTCGGCCGATTCGTCCTTAGAGCCGAGGTGGCCCAAACGTCAACGATCCTTTTCGATTGCATGCAGACTGATGACGAACCGCTGCGCGCTTTCACCAACCGGTGGCATATCGCTACATACGGGGTCAGGAACTTGGATAAAATGATCGCTGAGATGGCATTCAAGCAGGGGTTAAGACCCGGGGAACTCTCGTACGTCCTACGAGTAAAGGAGCCACTAGGGTACGATGAGTTGATGGCCGTAGCCGTCAGGCATGCCCAGGCGGAGCATGAGACGTATGGGGATAAGATGCCCAAGCGAAGGTCAGATGACCTATTACCATCATCCTCCCTTGAAAACAAAGCGGGGCGGCAAGATCGCAATCGTATGCCTACGACCAGTAAGAAAGCCGAAGTATGGGAGGATTGGCGACCCCGCCGGAGCGGTGACAACAGTTCACGGGCAGGTGGAAGACCACCGCCTTTGCGACCGGCATGGCCCATGGCAGCAGCGCCAACAGGGCGACAACCGCAGGCCCTGGCCATTACGCCAGCAGGAAAACCCGAAGACCCAGCCCTTCGGACTAACGACCAACGACCCCAGAGAACGGTTGTGGACGGCCGAGTCCGGACAGATGACCCACAAAGGGACAGGCAGGGTGCCCGAGAAGTAGGAACCATACGCACCCGAGTCTCCGGAGGGATCGAGGTGCATGGAAGCATAAATATGATACATGGTGGGGACCACATAGATCGACTCACCCAGAGCTCGAAGAAGCGATGCTTAAGGTCGATCCGGGGAAAGGAAGTATATGCCTTTGGGGGAGAAAGCGGCCAAGCCGCTAAAACCGGATGGAACTCGGTCACGTTCTATGAGGAAGAAAAATCGGAGGATCTGATCCAACCACACAACGATCCCTTCCTCATTACGGTCCAAATAGACCACTGGATAACCAGCCGCATGTTAATCGACACCAGGGCTTCTGTCAATGTGATGTTCCGAGACGCATACAAGGGGCTGCATCGGGGAAGGGGCAAGTTATCCCAGGATAACGAGCCACTGATAAGCTTCTCCGGCGAGGTGGTCCAGCCTCTGGGATCGGATTACCTGCCATCTAAGTAGTAAGCCCACCCCAAGATGAGTGCTCTCCTATTCCGACTTCCCCAGAGCCTCCGGCAGCACAGCCAAGACGGCGATGGGTTTTCTGCCCCTGCGGGGGTGGAGCGACAGAAGTTTTGAGAATTCAAGAGAAGGTCACGGCGAGACGAGCCGTTTATCATTACGATAGGTGTCAAGTGGAAGTGCAGTGATGTATGCAGCTGAGGCATCCTAACAGACCGGTAGACTTGAACCTTGTTCCTACATGACCCGATCAATTGATCAGGCACTCGCCATCTATTTTCATTGTTCAGCTCTTTGACAACACGAAAAAACCATTGTTCAACTCTTTGACAACATGAAAAACCAAAAGCTCTGCCCTTCCATCCCTTGGATAGATAGAAGGGAGGGCAGAGGCCTTTGGTGTCCCCTCCAGGCAATAATTTTGGCCTCACAATCACTAGCCAATTTTCTCTCATGCCTTTGTTCGCTCATGGTTCGATATTCTGGTGTCCTAGGCGTAGAGGAACCACACCAATCCATCCCGAACTTGGTGGTTAAACTCTACTGCGGTGACGATACTGTAGGGGAGGTCCTGCGGAAAAATAGCTCGACGCCAGGATGATAAAAAGCTTAACACCCCTCGTTCTTATTACTTTTTCAATATGAAAAAAAAAAAAAATGAAAGGGTTGTCTTATTCAAAACCCCAATCCAATTATGAAATCCCTTCTCTCCCACTTCACGGCGAGGGAGACAGGACGAGGAAGGAGCACCTGGAGTTCATCATCGTGGATTGCCTGTCCTCATACAATGGCATAATCGGTCGGCCGGGGTTGTGGAGGCTGAAAACATTCATAGCCAGCCATATGCTGATGTTAAAGATGCCTTCACCCGCCAGCGTCATTACCATACGCGGGGACCAGAAGATTGCTCGCAGATATTATGCGGAGGCCCTGACCCACGGGAGAAAGCGGACCGAGGTCTTCACGGCTACTCAACAAGCGCCAGTACCGGATCCGAGTATTGACCCCCGTGATGACACCGATTCCGACGACGAGAAGCTAAAACGACCGTCGGTCGTGGAAGAAACAGAAACAATCTCCATTTCAGAGGATCACCAGGAGCGAAAAGTGGTGATAGGAACGAAGCTCACCCCGGCTGTGAGGCAAGAGCTCATCACCTTTCTCCGAGACAACAGTTCAGTGTTCGCATGGTCCTACGAGGACATGCCAGGCATATCCCCAGAAATAGCCGTCCACCGGTTAAATTCGTTGCCCAACGTTCCCCTGGTGAGGCTGAAAAGGAGGTCCTTCAGCCCGGCGAAGTATGAGGCGATCAGAGAGGAAGTGTAGAAGCTGAGAGGTATAGGTTTCATCCGGAAAATCCAGTATCCCTGATGGCTGGCCAACGTGGTTATGGTCCCAAAGAAGAGAACCGACCGGTGGCACATGTGCGTTGACTTCACCAACCTAAACCGGGCGTGCCCAAAAGACAAAAGACAGCTTCTCGCTCCCCCGAAGAGACCAGCTTATAGACTCCACGTCCGGCTTTAAACTACTCAACTTCATGGATGCCTACGCCGGATACAATCAGATAAGGATGAGCCCGGACGATGAAGAGCATACCTCGTTCACGACTGACCGAGGGACCTACTGTTACAAGAGGATGCCGTACGGTCTAAAGAACGCCGGGGCCACATACACACGGATGGTAAACCGCATGCTGGAGCAGGAGATGGGTAAAACAGTGGAAGTGTACGTGGATGACATGCTAGTCAAAAGTTTGACTGCAGGGGCCCACGTCCGAGACTTGGCAGTAGTCGTCGGTAAGATGCTCAAGTTTGGGATGCGCCTGAACCTGATAGGAGCATAAAATGCGACGTTCTTAATATGTTTTACTCTCGTTTATACTTTGCTTTAACCCTTACTTTTGTAGAACCGAGTCATATAATCGAGTCATGAGTATTTGGTAGAGTTACATCAAAATTGTGCTAAGTATAGATAAAAATGTTGAAAAATGTTAAAAGTCGATTTATGGAGCCTAGAGATGTTTCGTTGAATCTGTAAAACTTCGACTTTGATTTTGATAGATTTTTCTTCTCTTATATGCAGTAGATATGTTGAGGAATGAACAACGAAAAGAGGTAGAGAAATCGGAGCAAAAGAAGATGCCAAGAAGTGCATGACAAAATCGGATCCAGCAAGTTCCAGAATTTCCTATGCACAACACTAAACTTCCAGAATTTGTGTGGGACGATTCACAAGGAACCAGAAGACAAGCCTTATATGCACGGAAAAATCTATGTGTCTAGTTTCTACAGAATTTGGAATTGCATCAAAAGCTTGCTTGCGGAGAGAGTTATGCCCATTGCAAAGCAGAAAGGTCACTGCCCTGCCGAGAAAGGAACCTACTGCCCATTTTTGCCACTTTCTGCATTTGTGCATCAAAGGGGCATCCGAATGTGTCAAATGGGAGTTTCCAAGCTTAATGAAGGATAGAGGATTCAGCCAAGCAAAAGAGAAGTGCAAAATATGGAAAGAAAAAGTTCCCTAGTTCGGATAGGAAAAGGAAGAGAAGGCTGCAATGTCTAGGAAGCTTCCTACCATGTCCAAGACAAATAAGAAAATGTGTGAAGCACATAGACAAGGCATGTGACAAGTCCTAGGTGATAGAAGCTAGCAGCTGCAGTTGTGGACTAAGGGAAGCTAGCAGCTGCAATTGTGGACTAAGGAAAGCTTGGAGCTACAATTGTGGACTAAGGGAAGCTTGCAATAAATTTCAGTCATTTCCTGGGCACATCATCCAACTTCCACGGACTCCCCCGGACAGTTCAAATTGAACCAGAATTCGAGCCATATATGGATAGAAAGATATGGATGTCTAGTTTCCAATGCCACCGGAATCACCTCAATATCTATTTTCTAGAGAGAGTTATGTCCAAATCAAGACACAAAGGTCAAAGCTGCCGAAAATAAACACATGTTTCCTCCACCAATAAACCACCACCAACAAACTTCCACCATAAATCTCCACCTATATTGCCAAACTCTCACATTTGCTTCCTCTATATATAGCTTGGCACAAATTCAGAATAGATCATCTCATCTCTCTCACTTTCATTAGTCAAAACTCTAGCCAAAAATTCTCTCAAGTTCTAGTATAGAAATTTACATAGCCAAAACACCATCCATTCCACCACCACAAATCGTATCCGATCCTACCTTCAACCGTTCACTTCGCCACACCATCCGAGCTTCATTCTTCAAGGTGTCCTTAAAGTGTGATTCTACCATCTCATGGCTTGTATTTTCTTATGTATAATGTCTATGTTATATGTAGCTAGAAACTTTGATTCTTGGTTTTGTAACTTTGTATTGGATTTCCGAATTCTATTTTGGTTTTTATGAAACAATTTTGCAACTTGTAACATGTTTTAATTCGTGTGTTAGACATAGGGTAGTAGCATGTTCATGTATTTTTAGGTTGTTATTCGATTAGTTTCATGAATTCGTGCATAAAAATCAATGTTTACATGAAGCCACGGCCATGGTTTTTGTGTAGGTTGCGATTTCATTCACCATAAGCAAATCTAGGATCAAGTTAGGCGTTGAGTAAACTTGATTGTAGGATGCTTAGTCAGTGGTTAACATAATTCATAGAAACTTGCATGTTAATAAGATGTTGACGCCATACTTAAAAGCATGTTTCCGATTTAAGACTTTCGTGCACAATTACTTTTCATGTTTGATTTCGACGTTGCTTGTTTTCAAATATGATTAGTATAATTTTAGGATTCGACGTTGCGTGTTTTCTAAATACTTGTGAAGTCTAGTAACGATTAGATAACCGTTGAGGCCCTAATTGAAATCGGAATTGAATAGAGTCTAGGAAACTTGAAACAAGTTGTTACCAAGTCTTGCATGATATTCTTGTGTGTTCTTGTGTGTTTTTGTGCTATGTGTTGTGTGACAGATAATGATGATCACTTGTAAATATTAGATTAGGATTTATTTTCTTGTTTTGTCTTTATTTTCGTAGGAAATATAATTGATTTTCAAACCCCCCCTAAACGTGTATATATGTATATATGTATATATTTGTGACATGAAGCATTTATGTATATATGCTTGTGACATTGTTTGTATATATGTGTGAATATTTGTCTAACATTATTTTATTGAAGGTACTCTTAATCCCCGGAAAGAACGATCCCTATTTACCAATGCTACTAACGTCTTTTGTAGGGTTTTAAATTAACGCGTGCTATTGGCACTCGTTCAGAACCCGAAGAAGTGCATTTTCGGGATTTCAGAGGGCCTGTTCCTAGGCCACATTATCAGCCAACGGGGGATAGAAGCTAACCCGCTGAAGGTCCAAGCGATCCTAGACATGGAAACACCAGGGGAAAGAAACCAGGTCCAGATGCTGACCGGCCGACTGGCTGCCCTGGCCAGATTTATCTCCCGCCTGACTGATAAGTGCGCCCCATTCTTTAAACTGCTCAAGGCACAGCAGTTCAAGAAAATTCACTGGGCGGCGGAGCACAAGGCGACATTCTAATCCATCAAGACATACCTGTCTGCAGTGCCTCTCCTATCCAAACCGGTGCCGGGAGAGATGTTATACCTCTACATAGCTGCATCAGGAACGACCATCTCCGTGGCTCTCGTCAGGAAGGAGGGCACGCTCGATCTCCCGGTATACTATGTAGGGAAGGGACTTACCGGAGCCGAAAGCCGATACCCTGACATTGAAAAACTGGCTCTGATCGTCAGCGCCAGGAAGCTCAGGCACTATTTCCAGGCTCATTCCATCAACTTGTATACCAATCACCCTCTACGGCAGATCCTGCAAAGACCGGATACTAGCGGCAGGCTCGTACGTTGGGCAGTCGAGTTGGGAGAGTTCGATATCACTTATGCCCCGCGAACGGCCATCAAGGGCCAGGCCGCTGCGGATTTCATATGCGAACTCACCCCGATGGCAGTAGAAGCGCACTCCGGCCGGTCCGAGGGCACCGAAGCAGTTCAAGCCATAAAGGTCGAACCAGGCCTCCCCAGCGGTTGTAAGTTTTATGTGGACGGCTCCGTAACGAGTAAAGCGGAGTGGAGCCGGCGTCATGCTAACCTCGCCCGATGGCCAGTCATACGAGTATGCCCTGCAGTTCCTCTTCAATACTTCCAACAACGCCGTTGAATATGAGGCCCTCAAAGCCGGTTTGCAGCTAGACAAGGAAATTGGGATCCCATCCTTGGAAATATACAGCGACTCGAGCCTGGTGGTAAATCAGATGAACGGGCTGTTCGAAGTCAAGGAACCCCAGTTAGCCTCCTACTAGGCTTTGGCCAAAACCCTGATCGAGCCATTCCAGGGCGCAACGATTCAGCATATACCCCGGGAGGCAAATAGGCATGCGGACGCCCTAGCAAGGTTGGCAACCAGAAACTACCCACCAGAGTACCGAAGAGCTAAGATTGAAACCCTCCAGAAACCGAGCATAAGCAAGACCATCTCTGAGATATTTGATGGATCCGATAATTAAATACCTGGTTGAAAAAACCAACCCCTAGGATAAGGTAGAGGCTAGGAGGCTACACCTCCGGTGTGCCAGGTACAGCCTCCTCAGCGGCAAGTTGTACCAAAGAGGGCACAGCTTCCCCCATCTAAAATGTGTAACTAAAGAGGCGGGAGAAGCCATCATGCAAGAAATCCATGAAGGAGTGTGCGGTAACCATTCTGACGCCCGGTCCCTGTCTCACAAGTCGCTACGGGCAGGATACTTTTGGCCAGACATGGCAGCAGCATCGAGAAAAATATCAGGCGGCTACCACAAGTGCCACATGTACGCCACTACACCTCATGCTCCGGCAATCGCGTTGTCAATTCTGTTAGCGCCATGGCCGTTCGCACAGTGGGGGCTAGACATCATCGGCCCTTTCCCAACAGTTGTGGGACAATACAAGTACGCCATTGTAGCCGTTGACTATCAGACTAAGTGGGTCGAGGCGGAGCCCCTTGATGGGAGCCTAAGCTCACACACAATAATAACCCTACAATCGTTAGTAGTATAGACATAAGTAGGGATCGTTCTAGGCCGGGGATTAAGGGTACCTGAAATATGAGATTGTTAGTCAAATTATTCACACAAATATACATTTAATTTACATATGAACATGTCACAAATCACACAATGGGGGTGTAGGTGTCGGCAGCCCTAAGGCTGCCCTAGAACTAGGCACGGCAAAATAGCACAAAACACACGAATATGTAAAACAAATCAACCTAGGTCCGGCAGCCTATTGCTGCCTCTAGCTAACATATGCATAAAAACAGAAATTTAAAAGTCCTAAATTACTATATACAAGTGATCATCATCTCTCACAAAACAATTAACATTCAACTCTTTTAACGTATAAGATCCACACAAAAGAAAGTAAGAAACAAGTATTTAGCATGTATTGAATTCAAACAAGTTTCAACCTACAACTAGAACGTTTCCGATTTTACCTAGTTGAGAGACTTTTTCTTATGTTTTAAGATCGAGCTATTCGCATGGTGATCCTAAAAGTTATGCTACCTTATACAAGTCATAGCATTGAAGCTCAAAAGTCTATAGTTGAAGACAAGCAAACAAGTAAGGTCGTCAATCTTCTCATTTAACATGCAAGTCCTAAGGTTAACCACTCTAGGTGAGCATAACAAATCAAAGTGATCATACGTCTACTTAGTTCATTATAACTCAAGCAAATTAAACCTAATACTTAGATCATGTTCAAAGACAACACTAAGCATCGATTATAAGCCCTCACCTTAGGTCTAACCGGTTTAAATTCACAACATGCGTCAACACCACTGTCCTAATTATCTAGTGTATTCATCTTACAAGTTTTATATTACAAGTTAACATGCAAATTCATTGTTGCTGAAATTTAAACCCAAGTCTAAACATCGAATCAAACAAATCATCAACATAAAAATTATAAAACCAATCTCCAATTTGGTTCATACATAGACATATAATCCAAAACAAAAAATACATGCAAGTCTCATAGACAAAACTAAGCATAGCTACACAAAGAGTACAAAACCGAAAGAGGGGAGTGGATCACACTTTGTGACACCTTGAGAGCTTCACGTCGTGTGGATCCGGCGGCTTGTGGTGATCGGTGGCGGCTGCTGCACGGCAAGAGATGGCTCAGCAGCAAGGCAGTTTCCAAGTCGGCAGGAACTTGGTTGGAGTGGAGGGGATTTTCGGTTTAGGGTTTGTATAGGATTTTTGGGGAGAATTTGTTAGAGTTTAGGTCTTGTGTTTAAGCTTGAGATGAGATGATTTTTAGAATGCAAAGATGAGGTTATATATATAGGAGGCTGCCGGCAAAACTCTAGATGCAAAAGGGATTCACAAAACCTATTAGAATAAGGTTTTGAAACCTTTCTTTAATTAGGTTTTCTTTTTCTGATTTTTCTTCAAGGCCTGGGCTTCACATCTTCATGGAATTCATATGTGGTCTTGACATCTTCAAAAGCTGAGTTTGGTCCATCAGAAAATGCCCAGAACTGGCACCTCTTCAAAGTGGCACTAATTTGCCTTATTTCGGCAGCTTCTCCTAGCTTGACTAGGAGAACTTCTTTCTTCATATTTTTCTTCAATACCTTAGCTCAGTGTCTTCCTCTTCCCTTCTTTAAGCTTGAACCATCTTCATAAATGCATTTGAGCACAATTTGGTCCATCAAAAACAGAAAGCACAAAAAGGGGGTAGTAGGTTCCTGGAATCGGCAGATTTGATGTTGATGTAGTAACTCCGGCGTATCTCCCTCCTCGGAGCTCCGATTGATGCGATTCCAAGTCTCAGATAAACTAGACACACATAGTTACCTCTATATATAACAGTTCGATCAAATTCCTTGTGAGTCGTCGGGAATGATTTTTCGAAGTTGGGACACAGTCCCAGGAAAATCCTGGAAGTCCCTGGATTGGTTTGCTCGAACTGCTGTTTTGCAGCCATCTTTTGGGTGACTTCCCGAACTCCGATTGATCTGAAATTTTGACACAACATTCCTCATTATATGAATATTAAGCACACCAAATTTCAACAAATTTGGACAAGGATAGATCGCATTTTTACTCATCTCAGAATTACGAAAAAGACAACTTATATTATTTTCCAGATTTCTCAAACGTAGTCATTTTTCGGATTCTAAAGCTCATCTGATAAAAACTCTACCAAATTGACACTAAACTAAATTATGACTCAATCGTAGATAAATAAGGGTTAAACAAAGCATAAACGAGGGTAAAAACACATTAATATCATCGCACATTGTGCTCCTATCAACTACCCCACACTTATTTTTTGCTAGTCCCTTAGCAAACTAAATTAAACTAGACTCTAAACAAACTATTGCCCCTAACAATTTGTCTCAGGCTCGTATGTACACATAGCTTTCAAGTTAATGCATGAGAATGCTAAGCACGAAAATTCCAAGCTTCATGAATATGTGACATCAATATGAACATGTAAGAACAAAATATAAGCATGTAAACATGTTAAAGGCTAATCCAATCCTCCTCACTAGGCATACTCTCTTCTTTTCTCTCGAAGCATGGTTATTCACACATAAGTATATGCAAGTGGAAGATAATGAATTACGAAGAGTAACTTGCATATGTTAAAGAAAGGAAAGCACTTTGTGAATAATATTTAAGGAAAAACCTCATATGATACTATATGCACGAATGGACCAAAACCATATGCTCAACTCTTGAGAAAATTTCCATAAATCATAGTGTTGACAGTAGCCGCAGAGAGGCTACAGCAGGTCCACAGACCCGCAGCAAGCGCACCAGGGCCCGGCCCATGGCCTGGGACCGGATCACCAGCACCCAGCCTCGGGGTCCAGCACTCTATCCTGCCTCCAGAGACCCTAGGGCCGGGGGCGCCAGCCTGCCAAAGAGGGCACCAGAATGTACAAACAGAAGGGAACCAGTCCCACATCGAAGGGTGAGGCCAGCCCTCACCCCAAACACCTATATAAGGGCCCCAACTACCCTCTTTAAGAGGTAACTTATCTCTCTCCCTGCTTACATACGTGCCTTGGTTATATATATTCCAACTATACTAACTTAGGCATCGGAGAGGAGAAGACCGGCCCGCCCGGTATTCCCCTTAGTGAGCAGGATTGCAGGAGATCAAGTTGGATTCATCTGTATCTACCAGGCCCCCGGGTTTAGGCAGAAACACATAGTATGCCATCTTAAGAATCATGAAAACGTTATAGGGGAATAAATATGGGGCTCGACTATAGGGAAGGAATTTTTTTTTAGGATAAGTGGTGCTTTTAAAACGTCGCCCAGACATGGCAATTCTTGATCCTCCTTATGGCTTCTGATACGACCCGAATCTGGAATTAACTTTTTACGGTGTTACGAGTATTTTTTTTCTCATCGGGAATTGTTACGATTCGGAAAATTCAAAAGGTTGACTTTTAAATAAGTTGACCTGACCGAGGATTTTATTTCGCGATGAAATAGAAGTCGTCGAAACGAGTTCGTGGTCACGCGGCACGATTTATTTGGAGTTTGTACGAAAAAGTTGTGATGTAAAATCGGAAATTTGTCCGATTTTTGGACGAGTATAAATAGCGAGAGGAAAATTTCCCGAAAAGGAAATCCCCCATTTTTCTTTCTTTTTTCTTTTCTTTCTTTTACTTTTTTCCTTCCCTTTCTCTCTCCTCTCCCCCGACTCCGGTTCGCCCTCCCCCTGGCACCGCCGTCCGGCCGAATTGGGGGGCCGCACCGGTCGCGTTCGGACCGTCTCGGCTCCCTCGTCACGCCGGTGGTGGTGATTCACGACGAATCGCCGCCGTTCGGCCGTGCGGGGCCCGAAACAGTCCGCCACCGATCGGACGGTTCTCCCTCCTCCGGCCATGGTTCGGCCCGATTCTGGTAGGGAATCGAAGGCCTCGACCCGCACGTCAATCCTACGAAAGGAATTGAGCCGATTCGTAGCAGGTAAGGAGGCATTAGATTTTGAAAATTTTAGGATTTTTGGTGATTTTGTTGGAAGTTGTGATTTTGAAGTTTTTGGTGAAATTGGAGGTTAGAATTGAGTTTAGGACGATGATTGGAGTCGATTGAATGTAATTTGTGGTTCGATTGGTGGATTTTTGGAGAAATTGGACGTTGGGGGTTTCGGGCCGCCGTGCCAGCCGCCGTATGCGGCGGCTGGGGCTGTTTTTGGCGGCGGGGATGAGTTCCCGAGGTGGTGGTGATGGTGTTGGATGAAATTGGCGTTGATCGGAGGTGTTTCGGCCTCCTGTGGCGGCGGCGCCACTGTTCCGGTGGCTTGGAGAAGAAGATGAACAGTGTTGTGGTAAAAAGTGAAAAGGTAAAACGGTAAAAGGTGAAAAGTAAATGGTGAAACAGTAAAAGTAAACAGTAAACAGTAATTAGTAAAAGTAAAAAAGTAAACAGTAAAAGTAAATAGTAAACAGTAAACAGTAAATGGTAAATAGTAATTGAATTTTTAACCATTTACTGTTTGACTTTCAGAATTACTGTTTGACCTGTAATAATTATTGTTTAACCAGTAGTTTTTACTGTTGACTTACCGTAAAAAGGGTAAAAGCTGATTAAAAGGGTTTTACGACGGAATAACTGGGAAAAGAATTATTTGGACACGAGGTGGGTGTCCTAAGCTATTTCGGACGTAGATTATCGGTATTAAAGCGTAACTCCTATACCGATAACTAAAAAGGAAAAATTAGGAGTTTTCGGACGAGCGAGGACGTCCGTGGTTTGGGTTTTATATTTGTTTTCCGAGGTTTAGAAATTTACGATTTCGCCCATGTGACAGGTCGAGAGGGTACTCGACGGGACGAGAGCCGAAACGGCTACCAGCTCGGAAAGACTATGAGTGGATTTTTATTTTAAATAAATGCATGCATAAATATTTTATTGAAATGAAGTTGATTTTAATTAAAAGATTTCTTGAGGTTGATATGAGTTATAGAGATTTGATTATGATCATTGTTTCACTTACTATTTAAAGGAAAATATGGAATTGGAATATATGTTTACTACTATTTTAAATAGTACGAAATTTTACTCAGAAAATGAGATTTTCGAAAATAGTATGAATTGATAAAATCATATTTGAGCATTCTAAATATATTTATAGTAAAAGACCGGAAATGAGATTTCCGGGGATTTTATGATTTCATTATTTATGATTTTCGACATGGGAGATGTCGAAATTATATATATCATTTTTATATTTATTTTGTGACATGTAAGATATGTCGGATGTTTATATATTCTTTTGAGGCTACGAGTTTATGTGATTATATATATATGAGCCTCGGACGTACGGTCGGGGATCGTACGGAGTGTTATATATAAGGGGAAACGTATTTTTGGTTTGTTTTCGGATTTTCACCATACGAGGGTCCACGGTATTATTATATTGATGCTAGCTAGCGAGGCCTCATCCCACGCGAGGTGACGACTTGACCATATAGGTCAGATTCACGCTCGGTGGTCGACGTAGGGTGGTATATATTGAGGCGGTGACGTGTCTAGGTACTAGACTTAGACACGGGGGGAGTCAATAAGACTCTCGGACCCGGAGCCTGACGAGGTTCCAGTTATTTATGGTGGGTAGACTTTCCCCTGTTGCATGGCCAATGAGATTTGGTCACGAGGATGTTTTTCACTGTGATTGCGGGAATATTTCCTCTGTGAAGCTTTCAGTTTTAATAAATTCCCGCATCAGTCGATTGAGATTTTTATATTATCATATGACGTGATTGAGATTTTATACGATTATATGATGTGGCTTCGGGAATATTTCATTTATGAGACTTTCAGCTTTTGATAGATTCCCGAAGCAATGGATTAAGATTTCTATATTTCTATATTATCTAGTTTCGGGAATATTTCCTCTATGAGGCTTTCGGTATTTTATAGATTCCCGAACCAGTGGAACTAAGATTTTTATATGACCAAAGAGATTGATCGAGATATATTATAAGTTGATTTTCAAATGATTATGATTTTATATATATATATATATATATATATATATATATAAACAAAGGAGTTTTGTTTATTTGAGTTGTCAGCGAGGCTGAGTTGTTTTAATAGAGTTTTTCATAAAATGTGGTACGTTTATATATAAATATGCATGCATTGTGATTTTCCGATTAGTATGAAAACGTGGGAAAGTGATATAATGTCTTTAACGAAAAATTTTAGTTGAAATTATTTTATTTTTATCCACTCACTCTAACGTTCTTAAATTACTTTCCCCTGGGCCCTTCGTTTTAAAATGCCCAGTGTGCAGACTAGTAGTTGAGGTCAAAGATACTCATGTCGAGGCATAGTCAGCGTCGGTATTGCTTCCGCTCGGTAGAATCTTTTGATCCTTTATCTTTTGATTTTGTCTCCGTAGTTACTTTCTGTAGAATGCTCTGATAAATTGTAGATGTTTTAAAAATGAAATTGTTTTACTTTTGTGTGTATTTGTGGCGGTTGTTGTGATTTGGGGAGCAGGTGGCTCCAGGTGTTGAGGATGGTTCTGGATTTAGAAGTGTTTTGTGTTTTGACAAGTGAGGGTTGTCCATTTTAAGAGAGGTCATGCCGATTTTTCGGTAAAATCCCTCTTAAGGTGGTCCCCGCAGGATCTGATCCGGGTTTCGGGGTGAAATCTGGTTCGGGTCCTGTCAATAGTATCAGAGCATTAGGTCCTGTCTTTTCCTTGAGTCATGTTGTCTTTTCTACATGATGATGCCTAGCAATCTTTGAGTGAGGATCCGACCGCGGCGGATTTCCATCACATTCTCTGATGCTAGTGTGTACATTAAGTCCATGAGCCAGATTCTTGGATATCTTGTCATGTACTCGGTAGAGTACTATTCTATTCTGTTATTTTATATGCTTGGTAATGCTTAGTACCTCTGACTGATGGTCCGACTGCAGCGGGTAGCCATCGTATGTTCTTTGGTGCTAACGTTATTATCAAGTATGTAAAATACATTCCCGGTATCGACTTGTATCTTTTAGACTATGCCTCGAGTATATTGACCTCCTAGGATGTTATCCTTATTTGCGGAATAGGTATGTGGTAATACCTATTCGGTTATGAGTTTGACGCGCATCCGCTGTTATAGCATCAGATTACGCGGCGGAAACTCGGATGCTGGGCCTCATTCCCTTCGAGAGGAGCACATATTTTCTTATTTGGGCTACGCGTTATTATTCTGGTCTGGTATTCTCTTGGTGCTTTGGGAATGGCCTTGGATTTTGTGTAACGGGTAATGCGATCGTTTCTACTTTTGTCGCCAAGATACCCGTGAGGTGATTGACGTCGTTGCGACCTGGTTACAAAGATTGGAGAATCGAACGTGTAACTTCTGAACGTCGTTGCGGATTGTCACGTGCTTGTTTTGGGCCTCGTCATAAGTGATATTTTGTGGATTGACAATGGATTTGGCGTATGTGGAGAAAGTGAGTATGTGGACATTTAAGTGGCAGTGTACATGTGTTGTTTTTATGAATCTCATAACCGTCTTATTTGGATTTTGGACATATCGGTTATGACGGAAGAAATGGAGAGTTATATAGAGATTGTGGGAGTTATAAATAATTCTAATTCTTAGCGACTTTGGTCGGGAGATTTGATAAAGGAAGAATTAGAATTCGAAATAGCTACCGATATTGGAGATGTTTGCCTCGATATATGTGGTAATTGAAGGGAAAGAGATTGAATATGTGATCATGGTAACATTGGAAGGTCAGTGATGATTGGAAGTTGGCGATGCTTAGTGATTCCATGCGGCGTAAATTTCGAGATATAGTCGTTGTGGCTTCGGAATCACCGTGTTACGATGATGTATGGCTTGGGCTCGATGGACATTGCTTTAGCACGCGAGCAGCTAGAGACGATATCTGGAATACCGAGATCGAGGATCCATTCGACCATTGCAGGGTTTGCTCGGTAATTCGGATGAGAAGATTTTGGTAGTTGCACCAAAGTTGACAAGTGACTTTTCTTCGACTGGTCATCTTATAAATGATTGGAGTTGTATTTGATCAGTCGCTTCTTTTGTTCTTCTGTGTTTCTTGTTCGAGGATTTGTGACGAAGCTTCGGCGGATCATAACTTTTGATCCGTAATCCCGATTCGAGATCCGTCAATGGCTTCTGGTTTGTCTTGAAGTCACATGCTTATTTATGGTGGTTGGGGTGAAATCCACCGGTGATTTCCAAGAAACATGTTTCGAACTCTAAGAGTTATTTTGGTAATTTTTCATGGTTAAGTCGGGAGTCTATCTGCTAACATTGGAGCGATATCTTTTGATTTTCGAACATTTTTCAGGCTGATGGCAAATGTTGACGTTGACTATTTAGTTAGTCACGGAACACTTGTCAAGTAAAGGTATCGGGTTTGTTCCTATTTCGACAAGTGTGAGAGGCATATGGATAGTGCAACCTGGATTTTGGCGATTGTGGATATAAAGATTTCGACGCCAAGGGGTCAGCGATATTGAAGTCATTGAATGTAGCATGGGATAAGAATTGAATGGTGTGATTCAATCGGAAGACACTAATGACTCAAGTGACTTCATTAAGAAAAGCGAATCTTGAGAACGATAAGACGAGTCACGAGTAATTATTTTGTACTGGTTTTACAGGGCAATGTCAGATGAATTGCTCGAGGTGTTTCATTGGTCGCTTATAATATAGCCGTAGCGTTTCGAGTCAAGGCTTGTGTAAGGAAATGTTGTGACGTGAGTAGTGTATTTCTGATTAGTTGAACGACGTTTTGTTAGTGGGAGAATTTATTTTGGGATCGTAATGTGGTGGGACCACTTACGGATCCCGAGATGACTTGAGAAGTCATTTTTTTTTGTAATACGTGTTGGTGTTTTCGTCGGATAGAACATTGGTTTGAGTTTTTCTCATGTCAGCTTTCATGGGACGATATATTGACTGGAACTTTTATAGTTTAATTGAGGTTTTGAGAATCTTATTTCTTGAGGGTTTCTTTTCTTTGATGCGAGTTAGTAGAGGATATTGGATATTTGTTGGCTCGAGCAACTCAGGTTGGAAGGTTTATGTTGTAAATTCGGCGAGTCTTTTGGGTATTTGAGATGTTTTCTCTCGAGTTTAAGGTGATATGCTGAAGTTCGATTTTCGTTGCAATGTTGTTTTTTTTTATAATGATCGATTTAACAGTTCTGGTGTTAATAGTCGGTTTTGGAAACTAATTTTGACATCTGAAGGATTCCTTGATGTCATATCAGATCTGGTTTATTGATGGTAGCTGATGTATTTAGTTGGAAACCTCTGTTGGTGGTCACATTTGACGATGATTCTGGTCCCACTCTTTTATGAGTTGTGAGTTACGAGAGTTGCTTTATCCATGGACGAGATTGGACTTTGATAAATGAGTTTCATGTGAAACCAGTCCTGATTATTGTTGTGCAAGGAGCACAAATCGAGGACTCGTCCATAGAACTTATGAGAGATAAAGCATAATATAGCTCACATGTGCATTTTCATCAGTTCGAGTGATGGGACGTTGTTGATTGAGGTGGCAATATGTAAACGTTGAGAGGTAAAACCCCAAAGTTCTTAGCGGCGTTTGTGGGTGTTAGTGTGAGATTTCATATCCCTATGTGATTGTATGTATGGCGTGTCTCACACCCAAAGTCAGTTTGTTGATATGTGGGTGATAAAGATTGGGAGACTCTTTGATGTCTAAATCCGTGAAATCTGATTGAAAATCGTGATTTATTTTATAGACTTAAAAGGAGTTGCAGGCAGCTTTACGGGTTCGATGATATTTTCGCACTGCCTTGCACATTTGGATTGGGGGAATAGACAGAGATGTCTATTCATATCCTAAAGAATTGGAAGAGCATGAAGATGTCGCGTCCTCAGTCTTGGCAAGTACGCAAATTTCGCGGACGAAATTTTTATAAGGAGGGGAGAATTGATACGACCCGAATCTGGAATTAACTTTTTACGGTGTTATGAGTATTTTTTTTCTCCTCAGGAATTGTTACGATTCGGAAAATTCAAAAGGTTGACTTTTAAATAAATTGACCTGACCGAGGATTTTATTTCGCGATGAAATAGAAGTCGTCGAAACGAGTTCGTGGTCACGCGGCACGATTTATTTGGAGTTTGTACGAAAAAGTTGTGATGTAAAATCGGAAATTTGTCCGATTTTTGGACGAGTATAAATAGCGGGAGGAAAATTTCCCGAAAAGGAAATCCCCCATTTTTCTTTCTTTTTTCTTTTCTTTCTTTTTCTTTTTTCCTTCCCTTTCTCTCTCCTCTCCCCCGACTCCGGTTCGCCCTCCCCCTGGCACCGCCGTCCCGCCGAACTGGGGGGCCGCACCGGTCGCGTTCGGACCGTCTCGGCTCCCTCGTCACGCCGGTGGTGGTGATTCACGACGAATCGCCGCCGTTCGGCCGTGCGGGGCCCGAAACAGTCCTCCACCGATCGGACGGTTCTCCCTCCTCCGGCCATGGTTCGGCCCGATTCCGGTAGGGAATCGAAGGCCTCGACCCGCACGTCAATCCTACGAAAGGAATTGAGCCGATTCGTAGCAGGTAAGGAGGAATTAGATTTTGAAAATTTTAGGGTTTTTGGTGATTTTGTTGGAAGTTGTGATTTTGAAGTTTTTGGTGAAATTGGA
This sequence comes from Potentilla sterilis, assembly GCA_963682095.1. NCBI lineage: Eukaryota > Viridiplantae > Streptophyta > Magnoliopsida > Rosales > Rosaceae > Potentilla > Potentilla sterilis. The sequence goes on from OY821764.1 coordinate 2,298,720, forward strand.
GGTTAGAATTGAGTTTAGGACGATGATTGGAGTCGATTGAATGTAATTTGTGGTTCGATTGGTGGATTTTTGGAGAAATTGGACGTTGGGGGTTTCGGGCCGCCGTGCCAGCCGCCGTATGCGGCGGCTGGGGCTGTTTTTGGCGGCGGGGACGAGTTCCCGAGGTGGTGGTGATGGTGTTGGATGAAATTGGCGTTGATCGGAGGTGTTTCGGCCTCCTGTGGTGGCGGCGCCACTGTTCCGGTGGCTTGGAGAAGAAGATGAACAGTGTTGTGGTAAAAAGTGAAAAGGTAAAACGGTAAAAGGTGAAAAGTAAATGGTGAAACAGTAAAAGTAAACAGTAAACAGTAATTAGTAAAAGTAAAAAAGTAAACAGTAAAAGTAAATAGTAAACAGTAAACAGTAAATGGTAAATAGTAATTGAATTTTTAACCATTTATTGTTTGACTTTCAGAATTACTGTTTGACCTGTAATAATTATTGTTTAACCAGTAGTTTTTACTGTTGACTTACCGTAAAAAGGGTAAAAGCTGATTAAAAGGGTTTTACGACGGAATAACTGGGAAAAGAATTATTTGGACACGAGGTGGGTGTCCTAAGCTATTTCGGACGTAGATTATCGGTATTAAAGCGTAACTCCTATACCGATAACTAAAAAGGAAAAATTAGGAGTTTTCGGACGAGCGAGAACGTCCGTGGTTTGGGTTTTATATTTGTTTTCCGAGGTTTAGAAATTTACGATTTCGCCCATGTGACAGGTCGAGAGGGTACTCGACGGGACGAGAGCCGAAACGGCTACCAGCTCGGAAAGACTGTGAGTGGATTTTTATTTTAAATAAATGCATGCATAAATATTTTATTGAAATGAAGTTGATTTTAATTAAAAGTTTTCTTGAGGTTGATATGAGTTATAGAGATTTGATTATGATCATTGTTTCACTTACTATTTAAAGGAAAATATGGATTTGGAATATATGTTTACTACTATTTTAAATAGTACGAAATTTTACTCAGAAAATGAGATTTTCGAAAATAGTATGAATTGATAAAATCATATTTGAGCATTCTAAATATATTTATAGTAAAAGACCGGAAATGAGGTTTCCGGGGATTTTATGATTTCATTATTTGTGATTTTCGACATGGGAGATGTCGAAATTATATATATCATTTTTATATTTATTTTGTGACATGTAAGACATGTCGGATGTTTATATATTCTTTTGAGGCTACGAGTTTATGTGATTATATATATATATGAGCCTCGGACGTACGGTCGGGGATCGTACGGAGTGTTATATATAAGGGGAAACATATTTTTGGTTTGTTTCCCGATTTTCACCATACAAGGGTCCACGGTATTATTATATTGATGCTAGCTAGCGAGGCCCCATCCCACGCGAGGTGACGACTTGACCATATAGGTCAGATTCACGCTCGGTGGTCGACGTAGGGTGGTATATATTGAGGCGGTGACGTGTCTAGGTAGTAGACTTAGACACGTGGGGAGTCAATAGGACTCTCGGACCCGGAGCCTGACGAGGTTCCAGTTATTTATGGTGGGTAGACTTTCCCCTGTTGCATGGCCAATGGGATTTGGTTACGAGGATGTTTTTCACTGTGATTGCGGGAATATTTCCTCTGTGAAGCTTTCAGTTTTAATAAATTCCCGCATCAGTCGATTGAGATTTTTATATTATCATATGACGTGATTGAGATTTTATACGATTATATGATGTGGCTTCGGGAATATTTCATTTATGAGACTTTCAGCTTTTGATAGATTCCCGAAGCAATGGATTAAGATTTCTATATTTCTATATTATCTAGTTTCGGGAATATTTCCTCTATGAGACTTTCGGTATTTTATAGATTCCCGAACCAGTGGAACTAAGATTTTTATATGACCAAAGAGATTGATCGAGATATATTATAAGTTGATTTTCAAATGATTATGATTTTATATATATATATATATATATATATATATAAACAAAGGAGTTTTGTTTATTTGAGTTGTCAGCGAGGCTGAGTTGTTTTAATAGAGTTTTTCATAAAATGTGGTACGTTTATATATAAATATGCATGCATTGTGATTTTCCGATTAGTATGAAAACGTGGGAAAGTGATATAATGTCTTTAACGAAAAATTTTAGTTGAAATTATTTTATTTTTATCCACTCACTCTAACGTTCTTAAATTACTTTCCCCTGGGCCCTTCGTTTTAAAATGCCCAGTGTGCAGACTAGTAGTTGAGGTCAAAGATACTCATGTCGAGGCATAGTCAGCGTCGGTATTGCTTCCGCTCGGTAGAATCTTTTGATCCTTTATCTTTTGATTTTGTCTCCGTAGTTACTTTCTGTAGAATGCTCTGATAAATTGTAGATGTTTTAAAAATGAATTTTTTTTACTTTTGTGTGTATTTGTGGCGGTTGTTGTGATTTGGGGAGCAGGTGGCTCCAGGTGTTGAGGATGGTTCTGGATTTAGAAGTGTTTTGTGTTTTGACAAGTGAGGGTTGTCCATTTTAAGAGAGGTCATGCCGATTGTTCGGTAAAATCCCTCTTAAGGTGGTCCCCGCAGGATCTGATCCGGGTTTCGGGGTGAAATCTGGTTCGGGTCCTGTCAGCTTCACTCCAAGGGTCGGATATTATCTTGTTGGACCCTTCCTTGATTCTTTACTTCCCAAAAATCATAAACATGGACAAAGGTCAAAATTTCACAATGCTAGACCTTCCAATACGAACGAAACTCCAAGCTCACAACATTTATTCAAGGATAGGACTTAGCAAATTTTGCAATCACAACCGTGCCCAGCTTCTTTTCTTTTTCTTTCGGACTTCATGTTTTTCTTTTCTTTTCTTTTCTGTCCGTTTACATATTTTTCACTTTTGCTAGGCACGGCATACACATTTTTCACACAATTTCTAGCTAAGTCCACCCCACACTTGTTTCATGACATCACTCTACATCAAACCTCCAAATCGATTTCAAACTTTTGCCAAGTCTCGCGAGGACAAGGGTCAAGATATAACTATTCTAAGCATAGGAATTTTAATAAGGGTGATGAAAGAAAAGGCTCAACGTAGGCTCAAAGGGGTTTCTAAGGAGTCCCACGACGGGCACAAATAGGGCACATGCTTTATTTGGCAATGGTGGTGATCCTAATATAACGTCTTCAATCCTTTTCAAAATCAAGGCAATTTTCATGACTATCAAGTTTCAAAAATCACAAGAGCGAGTTCTAGCACTTCTAGAGTCCATGAAAAGCTATTGCATATAGTCATTGAATAATCAAAGAATTATGAGGTTCACATATTAGCATGCTCGAAATTTTCAATTTATCACTCATGAAGAAAGCAATTTGACTCTAAAGCTCACATAGGTTATTATGGAAACAAACTAGCTAAAACATGCATGCTTCATAATCAACAAGTCCTACATGCTCCTACAAATGCACATAATCCATGAAACTCACAATTTTAAAAGTATGCACAACCATCATCTATGTATGCGAAGAGGAGAAATAACATCATTGACAATTTAGGGGCACCCTAAGACAACAATTAAAACACTCTATTTTTGTGGAACATTTTTCTGAATTTTCTTTTCAAAACTAAGCACACGAAAACATAAACGGAATACGTTATCCCACCCCACACTTAGAAAATTACATTGTCCTCAATGTAAGCACAAATCAATATCAACGAATTTCCTAAGCATGCAATAGTCTAACACATACCAACATATCATCACAAATCAAAGAAAAAGAGAAGGGTTAAGAAATTGCAAACGCTCGGTGATGGCTCCTTCACTTTTCTTTGATCGAATTGGGTTGCCTCCCAAGTAGCGCTTTGTATTTATAGTCCATAGCCTAGACTCTTCACCATGTGTGTTAATCGCATGTGTTCATCGCGCTTCCAAATTAAGTTAAATCGGCAATGAGTAGCTCGACTAGGTACGCATTGCATTGTGTATCCATAGTAGCCGGAAGTGAACTTGTGTCGGCAAAAGGGCTGAAAGGCGTGCATGCGGCCTGCAAATGGTGGCATTCGGCAGCTAAGGAATGGGGCTGCTGCACAGCAGGATCTATGCCCGTATCGGGTACAGTGGACGTGTCCGAGCTTGTATCGGCAAGAGGCAGCTTCTTGGCTTCACGGTAGTTGGCAGCACAGCCGGCAATGACTGGTCCGGCGGCTGCAATAGGGGGCTGCGTCACGGCTAAAGCAAGTGTGGCCGGTGGTGCGTCTTCCACATGTTGAGAATCAATGGTGTGTTCGTGGAATGAATCATAGTAAAGCTTCAAACGATGGCCATTAACCTTGAACTCTTTGTTGCTCTTTGGATTTAGAATCTCGATGGCTCCATGAGCAAATACTTTAGTGACTATGAAAGGTCCAACCCATCGAGAACGAAGCTTACCCGGAAAGAGTCGAAGTCGAGAATTGAATAAGAGAACTTTTTGACCAACTTCAAACTTTTTCCCTCGAATCATCTTATCATGATAAGCTCGTGTCTTTTCCTTATAAATCCAAGCGGCATCATAGGCTTCATTGCGGATTTCCTCAAGTTCGTTGAGTTGAAGCTTCCTATGAAGGCCGGCTTTGTCAATGTCCATGTTGAAGGCTTTGATTGCCCACCATGCTTTGTGCTCTAACTCAACCGGTAAGTGACATGCTTTGCCATAAACTAACCGAAAAGGAGACATTCCTATCGGTGTCTTGTATGCAGTCCTATATGCCCACAAAGCATCATCGAGACGATCACTCCAATCCTTCCTTGAAGGTCCAACCGATTTCTCTAGTACTTGCTTGATCTCTCGATTACTCACTTCGGCCATGCCACTTGTTTGAGGATGATAAGGTGTAGATACCTTATGAGTGACTCCATACTTCTTCAATAAGGCTTCAATGGTGCGGTTACAAAAATGGGATCCTCCATCGCTAATCAAGACTCTTGGAACTCCAAAACGTGAGAATATGTTAGTCTTGAGAAACTCGGCTACTACCTTGGCATCGTTGGTGCGTGTAGCCTTTGCTTCGATCCACTTTGACACATAATCAACCGCAAGCAATATGTAGAGAAAGCCCTTACTAGAAGGAAATGGTCCCATGAAGTCGATGTCCCAAAGATTAAAAATTTCTACGTCAATGATAGGGGTGAGTGGCATTTGGTCTCTAGCTCCAATGTTGCCGGTTCGTTGACACCGATCACAAGTTGTACACGCCATGTATGAATCTTTGATCAAAGTTGGCCAAAAGAATCCACACTCAAGTACCTTCAATGCCGTCCTCTTTGGTCCAAAGTGACCACCACATGCCTCAGAGTGACAAAAAGAAAGAATGGATTGATGCTCTTCTTTCGGAACACAACGTCTTACCACTTGATCACTACATTGCTTCCACAAATATGGCTCATCCCAAAAGAAGTGTCGAGCTTGTTTCTTGATCCTATTCTTGATGTGGCTCGGCATATCCCTTGGAAGTTGACGAGTTGCAAGATAATTGGCAATATCGGCGTACCAAGGTTCACTTGTTGCATCAATCCGAAATAGTTGCTCATCCGGAAAGTTCTCTACTAAGGGCAACCGATCCTCCTCCTTGAGAATTCTACTCAAGTGGTCGGTAACAACATTATCACTTCCCTTCTTGTCTCTTATTTCGATGTCGAACTCTTGTAGCAAAAGAATCCAACGTATGAGCCTTGGCTTTGCATCATTCTTTGTCATAAGATACCTTAAGGCGGCATGATCACTATAAACAATGACTTTGGAATTCAAAAGATATGAGCGAAACTTTTCCAAAGCAAAAATTACCGCCAAGAGTTCCTTCTCCGTTGTGGTGTAGTTGAGTTGAGCATCATTAAGGGTCCTCGAAGCATAGTAAATGGCGCATGGCTTCTTCTCAATTCGTTGTCCAAGTACCGCTCCTAGTGCATAATCACTAGCATCACACATCAACTCAAACGGCTCGTCCCAATTAGGGGATACAAGGACCGGCGCCGTACATAATAGTTGCTTTAATCGGCAAAAACTTGCCTCACATGCATCCGACCACTCAAACGTCACCTCCTTTTGTAACAAGTTGCTCAATGGCTTTGCAATTGAAGAGAAGTCTTTGATAAATCTTCGATAGAACCCCGCATGGCCAAGAAAACTTCTCACATCTCTAACACACCTTGGGCTTGGCAAGTGTTGAATCAACTCAACTTTGGCTTTGTCGACTTGGATCCCTTCCTCGGATATAATATGGCCTAGCACAATACCTTGGCTTACCATAAAGTGACACTTCTCCCAATTTAACACAAGATTGGTCTCGACGCACCTCTCAAGTATCTCCTCCAAATTCTTCAAACATGTGTCGAAGTTGCGTCCATAAACGCTAAAATCATCCATGAAGACTTCGATCTTATTCTCAATAAAGTCGGAGAAGATGTTGTACATGCATCTTTGAAACGTACCGGGTGCATTGCATAGTCCGAATGGCATCCTCCTATAAGCAAAAGTACCAAATGGACATGTGAAAGTAGTCTTCTCTTGGTCATCCGGGTGTATGGCAATTTGGTTGTATCCACTATAGCCATCAAGAAAAAAATAGAACTTGTGACCGGCTAGTCTCTCCAACATTTGATCCATGGATGGCAAGGGCATGTGATCCTTCCTCATTGTTGCATTGAGTTTCCTATAATCGATACACATGCGATGACCGGTTACCAACCTTTGTGGCACAAGCTCATTCTTCTCATTTTTTACAACCGTTACACCACTCTTCTTTGGCACTACTTGCACCGGTGAGACCCACTTGCTATCCGAAATAGGGTAGATGACTCCACAATCGAGTAGCTTGATAATCTCATCTTTCACTACTTTCATCATTGGGGGATGTAGTCGACGTTGACCCTCTCTTGTAGGCTTTGCTCCTTCTTCAAGCAATATCCGATGAACACATGTTGTAGGGCTTATTCCCTTGATATCCGCTAAGGTCCAACCTATTGCGGTCTTATGCTTCTTAAGCACACGTACTAATTCTTCTTCTTGCTTCTCATTAAGCGATATCTGAAGACACAATAACCGGTAAAGTATCTTCCTTTCCAGGATAAACATACTTCAAAGTACTAGGGAGTTCTTTGAGTTCTAACTTTGGGGCCTCTTCCACACTTGGGCGAAATTTGTTTGTGGCATTTGGAATTGACAAAAACGAGTTCTTTCCATAGATTGGGGCTGCATCAAGCTCGGCAACCACCCTCTTCAAACTTGGCTCGGCAAACATAAGATAAGGCGCCATTATGCTCGGCACCATGCCTTGCTCGGCAACAACATCTCCCTCCTTCTCGTGCGTGACTCGCTCTCCCTTCTTGTCAAATCCATGCTCAATGGCTAATTACTATGCATCAAGGGTAGCCGACATGACCTGCTCGGCCTCTTCAATAACATCCAAAAATCGGCACTCTTCTTCCCTAGCAATTGGGAACTTCATGGCTTTAAAAACATTAAACTTAATAACTTCACCATCAAATTCCATTGTTAAGTTGCCCGCGGCAACATCAATCTTGGTTCTCGTCGTCCTCATGAATGGCCGGCCAAGCAATAGTTGTGTGCATTGCTCCGGCGAATCCTCCATCTCAATGACATAGAAATCGGCTGGAAAGATCAATTCATTAACTTGCACAAGCACATCCTCCATATAGCCTTCCGGATACTTGTTAGAACGATCCGCTAGCTGTATAATTACATTATCCTTCTTGAGAGGTCCAAGGTTCAACGTTTCATAAACATTGAGTGGCATCACATTAATCGACGCTCCCAAATCCAACATAACTTCCTCAAACTTAGTGTTGCCAATGACACATGGAACATTGAAGCTTCCGGGATCCTTCATCTTTGGTGGTAGCTTCCTTTGGATAACGGCCGATACCGTCTCGCTCATTCGTACCACTTGTGTCTCCCTTGTGTGTCTTCGTGTAGTGCATAGCTCCTTAAGAAACTTTGCATATCTAGGGACTTGTCTAATACATTCCAATAATGGAATATTCACTTCAACCTTCCGAAATACCTCCAACACTTCTTCATCGGATTTCTCCTTTTTAGACTTTGCAAAGCGTGAAGGGAAGGGCATACATGAGTTAGACACACCTTCCTTTGTTGGTATGCACGGCAACAACTCTTTGTTTGAAGTTGCGGGATCTCGCTCCAAGCTGTTCTTACTTATGTCTCGGCTTGGCCTCTTGTCCTTCTTACTCTCGGTTGCTGCCCCATCGACAGCTTCATCTTGCACCTCTGGCTGCACCGCCGTTATGAGCAGTGGCTCGGCTGCAGCCTTCTGCTGCTCGGCAGCAAGATTGCCTCCGGCAGCTTCTCCAATAGTTTGCTCGCCAGCCATGTTGCTGCCGGCAACTTTCTTCCTCTCCTCCATAGCTTGTGGCTCGATTAAAGTTTTACCACTTCGAGTAACTATGGCCTGAGCTTGCTCATTCCTTGGATTCTTCACAACTCCTCCCGGCAACTTCCCTTGCTCGGTAAACTTTCCCATAAAATCCACGACTTGCCCCATTTGGGTTTTGAGTTCCCCAATATCCTTCGAGTGAGTCTGTTGTCCCGCAAGTAATGCTTGAGTAGCACTCGAAAGAGATTGAATTAATGCTTCGTAATTGGGGTTGCTTGTTGCTCCTTGATGTTGGTTCGACAATGACTGGTTAATTTGTGGTATGGTTTGGCAGTCCTTGATGGGCTTGGTACGGCTGCCTTGGCACAAATGGTGCTCTTGGTTGGTAGGGTGCGGCAGCCCCTTGATTTGGCTGCATTGGTGCCCTAAGCACGTTATCATTGTTCGCCCATCGAAAGTTAGGGTGATCATTGAACCTTGGGTTAAAGTTCCCAAACCGTTGACCTCCTTGAAAGCCAATAGCATTGCACTCTTTTACTCCCTCATTCGATCCAAATTGAGGGCATTGCTCGGTCTCATGGCCCTCGGTGCAAATACCATAAACAATGGCACGCTTCTTCATCAAATTGCTCACCAAGTCGGTAAGCTTGTCAACTTTCTCCTCTAGCTTTGAGCTCGAAGAGGTCTCATGCACTTTCTCACTCCTTTGCACATTGCTACGTGCCATGCCAAATTGTTGGTTATTCAAGGCACGAACTTCCAACAATCTTCTTGCCGCACCGGCATTCAACTCCAAAAAGTTACCTCCCGCGGCCGAGTCAAGAAACTCTCTCTCCATGACACGCAATCCCTCATAGAAATATTGCAACAAGAGCCCATCGCTAATGCCATGCGATGGACACAAAGAAACTAGGGACTTAAACCTCTTGTAGTAGTCGAAGAAAGTCTCATCTCCGGCTTGCTTCACACTTGTAATTTGCTTCCTCAGATCAATGATGCGTGAAGCAGGAAAGTACTTGAGCAAGAACTCATCCATCATAGAACTCCACGAAACGATGCGACCACTAGGCACCTCAAACAACCACTCCTTCGCTTGATCTTCCAATGAGAACGGAAAAGCCTTCATTTTGAAGTGTTGCAAATCGGTCCCTCGCGGACACATAGACTCCGTGGTGAAGTTAAACCACTGTAGATGATTGTTAGGGTCCTCACTTGGCATCCCATAAAACGATTTCAGCTTATGGAGGAATCCACTCCTCAATTCAATCTCTCCCGTCTTATCAGCTTCCAAAGGAGGATAAGTGATATTAGAAGGAGCAACTCTAGCTCCAGCAACATGACCATTCTGTGATCGGATTGAAGTCATAATCTCTTCTTCTTCTTCTGATTCGGCAAAGGCCTCAAACTCTGGATTTCCAACATCACACGACGATGAAACTATGGAGGGGGAACTCGGCAAACTAGTAGAACCGGATGACAAAGATGGCAATCTGGATGGCGATGATGGTGATGACGGCAAGGTTGGTGATGGAACTGATGAACTGGTTGGTGACGATGGCGGTAATGGCACAGAACGAGCAATAGCGAGTTCTTGATCTAAACGTTGCAATCGGCCTTGAAGATCTCTTGTCCAAATATTAGATTCGGACATGCATTATTCTGAAATTTGCAATATTTAAATAAGTTAGAACATCGTAAAGAAATAGAAAGCAAGAATATACATCATTACAAGCCACGACATTGGCAATTACACAACATCTTTCAAACAATGGCACACACATATTCACAATCGGCAAAGTATCAACATATTTCGGCAATAGGAGATGAAAAATTGAAACGTTCATGATCATGTAATTACTAAGTCTAATTTCTTTTAAATTTTTGTTCTAACTCTCGAAGTACGTGGAGCAGAGGAGATAACGGTGCAATGGAGTGATACAGCCCCCGGTAGTATCATGCTTTTCCCGATATACCTCAAGAGTTTGAACCACACAACTTATTTTATCTTTTGAAGAAAATAGGTCACATATGTCAAGTTATCTTCTAGCGTCTAAAGTGAGGTGATGCTTCGGCACAAGCTGTCGACTAGGTCGTGCGGATTTTACGTTTCAAAGGTCATTAAAATCACGGAGGGCGAACCCCCTACAGGAACCAGGCAGGACTCGTTGTTGGACACCACGGAGGGCGAACCCCCTATCGACTCACTCACCGAGAATGAACATCAGTCTGTGGGCCTTGAGATCCAGTTAGACAAACCTGAGAACCATATCTATGATAATAACTTCCCCATACTTTTGATAGGAGCATAAAATGCGACGTTCTTAATATGTTTTTACCCCCATTTATGCATTTCTTATCCCTTATTGTTGTAATATAGAGTCATTGAGTCATGTTGGAGTTGTTGGCAAGTGTTGGTGAATAAATTGAGCTAAAAATGCAGAAATGTCGATTTGTGAAGTGTTTTAGTTTGAGTAGGACTCCTTGTTGTACTAGGAATCCTGTTTGGACTAGGAAACCTGTTTTGACTAGGAAACTTGTCGGAATTGATTTCTTTATCTTTCGTCGTTTCTAATATTTGTGTGGAATCGGTTTGTGCTATAAATTGTGAAAATACATAATTATGGTGGAGTCCTTATTGAACTAGGATTCCTAATAAGAGTTTCAATGTAACTAGGACTCCTTTTTCAAGTAAAACTCTATTTGGAAAAGGAATCCTTACCAAAGTAGGAATCCCAGTTGAATAAGGATTCTACGAGTTTGAGTCCTAATTGAAGTCTACGAATTGAAGAGTCTTAGTCGAACAAGGAGTCTACAAACGCTCGACGTTTTTGTAATGTCGAAAGAATTTCATTGAAAATACAACTCCTTGTTGGACTAGGATTCCTTATCTATCTAGGACTCTTACTCATGATAATTGTGCTACATCTTTTTATCTTCTTTTTAATATAATTCTTATTCTTATTTTTCAGGAATTAAAGAGAAGATTGATGAAGGAAATCAAAGATATATTTCGGCAAAGAAGAGGATAACATGGCATTTATTCAGCCATTATCTAGGAATTTTAGAAAAGAAGAAAGGAGAAAAGCTTGGAATGCATGTGGACCTCATTAAAGCTTGCTTCATTGCTTATTGCCGAATTATTTGAGGATTAAATTGAAGATTTTTGGAAGAGATTTTCGGCAGCAATATGCATGAAGAGATGACTAGGCCGAATTAAAGAAAAAGAAAAGAAGATTTCGGTGAAAAAGAATATCCTTGCCGAAACCATACCCAACTTGGTTTTGGTTTTCTTGTGCTTCACTCTTGCCGAACCCTAGCTCCTCTCTTCCCCTATAAATACAACACTTTGTATTCATAAAAATCATCTTCTCTTCCCCTCAATTACCTTGCCGAACCTCTGCCCATTTAATTTCAGAAATTGTGCCAAGAGCTTTGCCGAATTCCACCTCCACCTTTCACATAAATCCAACCTCCACCAATCCTTGCCGAATCTTCATAAGGTTGTAACATGGATTGTATTTTTTTGGCTTTTGTTTCTTTGTATTTAAACATACTTTTGTCTATGAAATATGTTTTAATTTCTGGATTTATTTTTGGTATTGATGATTATATATGGGATCTTTGGATCTTTGTTATAAATGTTTGGGAATTTTATATATAATTGCCGATTTATATATGTGATGTGATTAAAATTGTGTTATGGGCAGTAGCTTTAGCATGTATTCTTGATTTAATTAGGTTTATTTTCATAATTCGTGTGCAACCGAAGGAGATGTCTAGATGCAATCGTAGGCCATGGTTGTTATCTAGGTGTTGAATTCATATGCCGATTTAATATATGTTGGATCATACGCATGTTATGTTTTAATATGTATTTATCTAAGGGCTAGAGTAATTATGGAAATTTACATGTCGATGTGGGATGAGTGACGCCATACCTGCTAACATGTTTCCAATTCGACATATTGTGCTTATGTGCTATTTGTGTTTAATTTCTACGCATTGTGTTATTAAACCGATTAGTACCATGTTTAGGATTACACGCATGTTGGATTCTAAATACTTGTGATGTTTTGAATAATTAGAATAACCGCATTGGCTCTAATTAAATTGGAACTTAATTGATCTTGAATTCGTTTTATGTTTGCTGCCCCTATTACTTGTTTTAATTTTGTTGCATGTATAATGAGATTTGTGTTTGGTGATTGTGTGGAAGATGTTGATCATTTGTATATAATAGCTTAGGAATTAAATTTTCGTAAAAATTCAGTAGATATTTAGATTAAAAAATCGAAACTCCCTTTTTGTGCAATACTTTATGTAATTGAAAGCCCTTGATTTCCCCGGATAGAACGACCCTACTTGTCAATACTACAATCGACACAAGAAGGGTATTATGTGTATGTAGTTGTTTTGTAGGTATTTTATGCTTGGATAACACCTCCATCAATTTTTGGCGCCGTTGCCGGGGAAATTATAATATTTTGATTCATAAAGTGTTGTTTGTAATTATGTATATTGCAGGTTATTTTAATTTTTCAATAGATTTTGGGATATGTATTAATAGGATTTTCGGAAGTGTAATAGTAATTAGGGAAGTATTTTCCGATTTTTGGTTTGTGGTTTTTGGTTTTTATTTTGCTTAATTGCCGATTTTTGTGATGTATATTGTGATGTTGATACACTTAGATAATTTCTAGGAAGTTGATAGTTTTTGTGGATGCTTGTAGTTTATTGTAGTTTCTAAAGTGTAACATGTAGGTGAAGCCTCTTTTGTTGATCATAACCAAAACCCTTCATTTGAATGGTGCTTTGTTGGATCCGTTTTTATGTAGATTGGAAAACGCGGGATACTTCCCCCCCAAGCATACAAGCGATTTTTCAGCAATAGTATTACTTCAATGAGGTTGAGGGCGGTTTTAATCAACACTTGTAGACCGCTAGGACCCGAGTTTATTTGACCAAGTATAGGGCAAGTTATTTTCATTAATGGGTTCGAGGTTTGTAAAACTGGTTTTCAAGACCCACAGACTGATGTTCATTCTCTGTGAGTGAGTCGATAGGGGACTTGTCCTCCGTGGTTAAAAACTTTGAGACCTGCCTTGTTCCTAAAGAGAGTTTACTCTCCGTGAATTTTAACGACACCGCCTTAGAAAAGTAAAGTATCCTCGACCTAGACAACCGCTTGTGCCGAAGCATCACCTCACTTTAGACGCTAGAAAATAACTTGAGCATATGTGAATCTGTTTTTCTTCAAAAGATAAAATTCGTCTTTAATTTTTGAGGTATATCGGAATAAGCATGATACTACCTTGGACTGTTTCAGCCCATTGCACTGTTATCTCCTCTGCTCCACGTACCTCGAATTTTAAAGTTATGTGAAAGACATCTAGAAACCCTAAGTTTCGGCAATTACAATACTTACATAATCGATGAACTCTAAAAACTGAACCAATATAGATACATGTATAAAAAAATTTCGTGTGATATGTAAAATTAGTTAAATGGTTAAGGAGTTTTAAAAGTCTATTCTTGTTGAGTTTGTTTTTGGTTTTGAGGGGAAGAGGAATAGGTAAGATCACTAATGTTGATATTAGCCTTAACCCTTCATACTAGCGCTTGTGTTTTTATGAGGTTGAGGGCGGCTTTTATGCACTTTAGTGGTACTGACAACATAAGGTTCTAAACAGAGTAAGGGGCAATCATAGTTCGTTTGTTCTAATTTCGGTATTGAGGTTTGTTTAACTATATCTCAAGGCCCACAGACTGATATTCATTCTCTGTGAGTGAGTCGATAGGGAGTTCGCTCTCCGTGGTATCCAACAACGAGTCTTGCCTCACTCCATTATTAGTACTTTCGTTCTAGCCTTCTGAAACCACAGAACCTTGTGTCTAGTCGATAGACCTAGGCCGCACGTCCACCGAGCTTCAAAACCTGAAATGAGTTTGATATAAGTAAATTTTTGATCTCAAAAGAAAACATTTCTTGGTTTGAATTTTCGAGGTATATCGTAATAAGCATGATACTACCTTGGACTGTTTCAGCCCATTGCACTGTTATCTCCTCTGCTCCACGTACTTTGAAAATTCGAACAAATCATTTAGCAATTTAACTAGGGATACATAAAACACATTCTTATACTTCTTTCATACTTGTAAACTTTGTGAAATATACTTGAAATTTTCGTGTGATACATATACATATTTTTAGTTTAATGTGACGTTAATATTCTTATATTTGTATGATATGTATTTCTTGATACTTCTTACGATATACTTGTGAAATTGTGTGTGCCATACTTGTAAATTTTTGTGTGACATATTCAATTTATTTCGTGTGACATATTCTTTGTAATATACTTGTATGAATTTTTGTTTGTTGCCTATACATTTACATGTTTGAAATTTTATGTGACACTTATATTTATACATACTTATACATAAATATGACGCTTATACATATTTTTACACGTCCATATATTGAATTTTTCGGTGACATTTTACTAACACTCTTTCGTGTGATATTTTTACCCTAACACTAACTTATACATTCTAACTATACAATACACGTTTATTTTTCTTTGTAATTCATTGATTGATATACTTGATCTTATAATAATTTCAGGTACATGAATCTTGGTTGGACACAAGAAATTGAGGAGAGATTGAAAAGAATTTGCAACCAAGAGGAAATAGAGCCAGTTTTGCCGAGCATTTCTTCACCAGAACACCAGTTTGTATCTCCCTCCTCGTCACTTTTTAACAGAGATTTCGTTGCACCACCATCACCATTTCCTTCAGAAGCTTCGTGTTAACTTAACCCTTTGTTTCACGAAGAACCAGAGTTTGAGCTACTCCAAAGTCCCATACCAATTCAGTACTTGAATTTTGATTTACCTGATCCTACATTCAATATGACTTCATTGAGAGAAGAGAATGGGCAAGTAGATGCGCCACAAGGAGGAGTGGTGAGACCAAACAATGTAACATATCCTGCTGTTGCACCTGGCAAATCAGCAGAGTTTGAGTTGAAGGGTGGATTTATCCACCAATTGCCGAAATTCTTTGGACTTGGTGGAGAAGATCCGAATCGCCATATTCAGAAATTTGAGTTCAGATGTGAGTCAATGTGCCCAACTGGGGCAGATTTGCAGCATGTGAGGATGAACGCATTTCCTTTCTCACTTGATGATAGGGCAGCTGAGTGGTTCTTTGCTATTCCACCAGGGAAGATGGTGTCTTGGAATACTATGGTGAAGGAATTTCTCACCAAATATTTTCCTTCATCAAGGGTAACACAGATCAGAAAGGAGATCACCTCGATCAGACAAGAGCCAGATGAGAGCTTCGATGTGTACTATGATAGGTACAAATCTTTGGTGGCGACGTGTCCTAATCATGGGATACGTGAAGGCCTTTTGCTGCAGTACTTTTATGAAGGGTTGCGTCCCTTGGAGCGTAGATTTCTTGATTCAGCAGCTGGTGGATCATTAATGGAAAAGAGCAAGGAGGAAGTTAAGAACTTGTTGGAGATGCATTTCACTAACCAACAACAGTTCGGGTCTACTTCCTCAAGGCGAGTAAATGAGGCCAGTGGTTTTGAGGAGTCTGGTGCTGTCAAAGAACTTAGGGAAGACATGGGGAAGCTGACTCAGATGATGTCCCAAATGATGAAGCAGAAGCATGCTCAAGTATGTCGAGTGTGTAGTTTGGAGGGCCATACGGCTGATGTATGTCCTCAATTGGGAGGAAGTGAAAATTTTGAAGAAGCCAATTCAGTTGGATACCAAGGGCAGCAACGTTCCACTTTCCAGAATTTCAATCCAAGGTACAACGATCACCCTAATTTTCGTTGGGCCAACAATAGCAATGTTCAAAACCCTCAACAGGTGGCGCCACCACAAGCAAATCAAGGAGGAATGATGTTTCAACCAAGGCCTCAAGGGCAATTCCAGGGATATGCAAGACCTCAGCAGCAACAATTCTACAACAACAATGCTCAAGCATCATCAAATCCTAATTATGATGCAATGTTGAAATCCTTGAATGATGCAACTCACACATTGTTGCAATCCACTACTTCCAACACTAAGGATATTTCTGAGCTGAAGAATCAGATGGGGAAGGTTGTGGATTTCATGGGGCAGATCCAAGAACAAGGGAGGTTACCTGGAGGAGTGATTAAGAACCCCAAGAACGAGCAAGCAAATGCAATTACCACAAGGAGTGGTAAGATTGTGGAGGGGCCGAGCATGAAGAAGAATGATGATGCCGAGTATGATGATGCCGAGCACAACAATGTGATACTCGGCAATGATAATGAAGTAGCACACGACAATGAGGCCGAGAAGAGTGGTGAACCAAGCAAGGCTGAGCTTGACATGATGAAAAAGAGGGACATAGAAAAAGATCCCGCAACCTCGGAAACACATAAGGTAAAATCTGACTCAAGTGGTTTAATTAATACTAACCAATCTTCGAGTTTGCCTTTTCCTTCCAGATTTGCTAAATCGAAGAAGGAGAAATCAGATGAGGAGGTACTTGATATCTTCAGGCGTGTAGAGGTAAATATTCCATTGCTTGAGTGCATCAAGCAAATTCCCAAGTATGCCAAATTTCTTAAAGAGTTGTGCACAACAAGGAGGCATACTAGGGAGGAGCAGGTGGTAAAGATGAGTGAGACGGTTTCAGCCGTTCTCCAGAGGAAGCTCCCACCAAAAATGAAAGACCCAGGCAGCTTTACTATTCCTTGTATTATTGGACAATGTTGTTTTTCTAATGTTTTGCTAGACCTAGGAGCGTCAATTAATGTGATGCCCTATAATGTTTACAAGTCTCTAGGTCTAGGAGAATTGAAGAGAGACAACGTGATTATTCAGTTGGCTGATAGGTCTAACAAATATCCTGAGGGATATGTTGAAGATGTTCTTGTGCAGGTGAATAATCTTATATTTCCTGCAGACTTCTATGTGTTACATATGGAAGAGTCGCCCCTAAATTCCACTCAACTATTGTTGGGGCGACCATTTATGAGGACAGCAAGAACTAAGATAGATGTTGCTGAAGGCAACCTCACCATGGAGTTCGATGGTGAAGTGATTGGCTTCAATATCTTTGAAGCAAATGAGGTATCCAGTTTCTGATTTAAAACCTTGCTATAATATTGATGTGGTTGATTCTCTTGCACAGGTTTTATCAGAAACTTTGGATCAATAGCAACTAGCTATTGAGCAAGGGGCAGGAATTGATGCAAATGGGGAGGTAAATTCGATGGAGGCTCGGCTTGATCTTGAGCCGAGCATCATGAGTATTGTTGCCGAGCTAGAGGCAACACCCCACGTGATGAGGACATGTAAATTTTTGTCAATTCCCATTTCCACTAATAAAATTTTACCATATGTGGAACAGGCCCCTATTTTAGAACTGAAGGTGCTTTCCAATCATTTGAAGTATGTGTACTTGGGAGACGATGACACACTACCAGTTATTGTGTCATCACAGCTGAGTGAGCAGCAGGAAGCACGCTTAACTAGCATGCTGAAAAGGAACAAAACCGCCATTGGATGGACGTTGGCGGATATCAAGGGAATCAGCCCTACAACTTGTGTCCATAGGATCTTGCTTGAGGAAGGAGCCAAGCCTACTAGGGAGGGTCAGAGACGTTTACACCCCCCTATGATGAAGATTGTGAAGGACGAGGTGATCAAATTGCTGGATTGTGGAGTCATTTATCCCATTTCAGATAGTCAGTGGATTGCACCTGTCCAAGTTGTACCTAAGAAGAGTGGAGTCACGGTTGTGAAGAATGACAAGGATGAACTCGTGCCCCAACGATTGGTGACAGGTCATAGGATGTGTATAGACTACAGAAAGTTGAATGCTACTACACGCAAGGATCACATGCCTTTGCCTTTCATGGACCAGATGTTGGAGAGATTAGCTGGGCACTAATTCTATTGCTTCTTGGATGGGTACAGCGGTTATAATCAAATATGCATTCACCCAGATGATCAGGAAAAGACAACGTTCACATGTCCCTTTGGTACGTTTGCCTATCGTCGCATGCCTTTTGGTTTATGCAACGCACCAGGTACATTTCAACGTTGTATGTATTCCATTTTCAGCGATTATATTGAGAATATCATTGAAGTCTTTATGGATGATTTTAGTGTTTATGGAAAAGACTTTGATGCATGCTTAGAGAATTTAGAATTAATCCTGAAGAGATGTGTAGAAACTAACCTTGTGCTTAATTGGGAAAAATGTCATTTCATGGTAAAACAAGGGATAGTTCTAGGACACATTATTTCTGCAAAGGGTATTGAGGTAGATAGGGCCAAGATTGATATTATGCTTCACTTACCCTCCCCTACAACTGTAAGGGAGGTACGTTCATTTCTTAGCCATGCAGGATTTTATAGGAGGTTCATCAAAGATTTTTCGTTGGTGGCGAAGCCTATTTGTGCCCTTTTGCAGAAGGAGGTTCCATTCATATGGGACAAAGGGTGTGAAGATGCATTTGTAAGGTTGAAGGAATTGCTGACATCGGCACCTATTATGGCACCACCAGACTGGTACCTACCATTTGAGATCATGTGTGATGCTTCAGACTATGCAGTTGGAGCAATGCTTGGACAGAGAAAAGAGAAGAAGCCAAATGCTATTTATTATGCTTCTCGCACACTTAATGATGCTCAATTGAATTACTCTACTACTGAGAAAGGACTGTTGGCTGTTATATTTGCTTTAGAAAAATTTCGTTCATATCTTTTGAATTCTAAAGTGATTGTTTATTCTGATCATGCAACCCTTAGATATCTTATGAAGAAGAAAGATGCTAAGCCACGCTTGATTCGATGGATTCTCTTACTCCAAGAGTTTGACATCGAGATCAAGGACAAGAAGGGGAGCGAAAATGTTGTGGCGGATCACTTGAGCAGAATTGTGAGAGAGGAGGAAACGTTGCCACTTCAGGAAACTTTCCCAGATGAGCAGCTTTTTCGAGTGGACACAAAAGAACCTTGGTATGCAGACATTGTCAATTATTTAGTTACTAAAACTTTTCCAAGTACATGTTTGCAGGCAGCCAAGACAAGGATTAAAAAGAATGCAAGACACTACATATGGGACGATCCATATCTGTGGAGGACTTGTAATGATCAAGTTATAAGACGTTGTGTGCCACAAGAAGAGCATAGGCCGATCCTAGCATTTTGCCACAATGAGGCGTGTGGAGGACACTTTGGAGCTAAGAGGACAGCTCTCAAGGTATTAGAAAGTGGATTTTATTGGCCCACGATTTTCAAGGATGCATACACACTTTGTATGACATGTGATAGGTGCCAAAGGACAGGTAACATTGGTAAGAGAGACCAAATGCCCCTAATTCCTATAATCTTTCTCGAAATTTTTGATGTATGGGGTATAGATTTTATGGGACCTTTTCCTTCATCCAAGGGCTTTCTTTATATCTTGTTGGCTGTTGATTATGTGTCAAAATGGGTGGAGGCGAAAGCCACAAGGACTAATGATTCTAAAGTTGTTGCAGGTTTCTTGAGAACTAACATATTTTCCAGGTTTGGAGTACCTCGTGTGCTTATTAGCGATGGAGGTTCTCATTTCTGCAACAGAACAATTGAGGCTTTGCTCAAGAAATATGGCGTCACTCATAAGGTATCCACACCTTAACACCCTCAGACGAGCGGAATGGCGGAAGTGTCCAACAGAGAGATTAAGAGCATATTGGAGAAAACTGTGGGCCCATCAAGGAAAGATTGGAGTGACAGACTTGATGATGCACTTTGGGCTTACAGAACGGCATATAAGACACCCATTGGGATGTCTCCATTCCGGCTCACTTATGGCAAGGCGTGCCATCTTCCAGTAGAGTTGGAGCATAGGGCATGGTGGGCAGTCAAGCAATTCAACATGGAGCTTGACAAGGCTGGACTTCACAAGAAATTGCAGTTGAGCGAGCTTGAGGAAATCAGAAATGAAGCATATGATGCTGCGTGGATATACAAGGAGAAGACGAAATTGTATCATGACAAGATGATAAGAGGCAAAACGTTTCATATTGGCCAAAAAGTCTTGTTATTTCATTCTCGTCTTAGATTATTTCCTGAAAAATTGCGTTCTCGTTGGGTTGGACCATATATTGTTGCTAATGTGTTTTCTCATGGTGCTATAGAAATTTAGAGTATTGAAACAGGAAAAGCGTTCAAGGTGAATGGTCATCGACTTAAGCCTTACTATGAACCTTTTGAGGAGCACACTATTGAGGAGATACAATTTAGAGACGCACCAAGATCCTGATACTATGAAGAAGAGTCTAGGCTGAGTAGACTATAAACATTAAGCGCTGCATGGGAGGCAACCCATTTCAACCAAAATTGTGAAGGAGCCGTCTACGAGAGTTTGAAATTCTAAACCCTAAACTCTTTTTGGTTGAATTGTATAAGTGTGGAACTTGTGAGATATCAAATGCTTGGAAATTACTACATGATTATTGTGTACATTGAGGACAATGTAATTTTCTAAGTGTGGGGTAGGGATACATGTTTCACATGTTTGTTTTTGTTTTGAGTCTTTGTTTAGAGTCATAAAAGAAAAGAAAATAAAAAATCATAAAAATTTATATAAAAAAAAAAAAAAAATCAGAAAAATTTCGTTGCTTTTTGTCTTTAAATTTCGTTGCTTTTAAATTTTTGGTTTAATTTTAGAGTCTTAAGTGCCCCTAAATAGTCTATGATGATTATATCTTTAATACATAGATGATGGTTTTGCATAATCTTGAAAATAATTGTGAGTTTCATGGACTTTGTGATTGGTATGAACATTTGAGACCTGAACTTAATTGTGTAAGAAGCATGTATGTTGTGTTGATTTTGTTCCATAATAACCTTTGTGAGCTTTGATTGCCATATACTTTCCTTCTTGAGTGATAAAAAAATGGGCAGAATTTTTCAAAACTTCATCATTCTTTGAACATTCAATGACTATGTGTCATAGATTTTAATGAACTCTAGAATGCTAGAACTCACTTTTGACGATTTTTGAGACTATTATTCATGAAATGCCTTGATTTCGAATATGATTGAGATGATCTTGTTAGGATTACCACCATGCCAAATAAAGCATATGCCTAATTTGTGCCCATCGTGGGACTCCTTAGTTTTAACCCCCTTGAGCCGACATTGAGCCAATTATTTCATCACCATGATACACATTCCTTAAGCTTAGAACAGTTTATCCTAACCATTGTTGTCAAGACTTGGTAAAGTTTAATTGGAATTTGTTATTTGAAGTGATGATTTGAAGTAAGTGTGGGGTGATCCAATCCAAAAGCATGAAAAGCAATGATTGCCGAAAATAAAAAGAGAAATTCGGACAGAAAATAAAAGAAAAATGTGTGCCGATTAAATCAAGAAAATTGAAAAAGTTTCGGCAAAAGAAATCAAAAGAGAAAAATAGAAATGCTTGGATTGGGATCTTGTGGTGAATTTGGAGTTTGTTTTACAATTGAAGGTCTATGATTATCATACTTGACCTTTATTCATATTTACTATGTGATGGGGAAGAAAAGAATGAAGTTTGGGCCCAACAAGTTTAAACTTGGCCCTTTGAAGTGAAGTCATAAGGACTTATTGAGCTTTGCTAAGTCTTGGTGTCATTTTCTCACCACTATTCTAAATGCGAATTCCTTATGCCAAGCCCCACTATTTTCCCATGTAAGATCTCTCATGATTCGAATAATAGGTGAACTTTGTATGTGGAGATTATCTCAAGAGTGAGCATATGGCTTTGGTTCATTGGTGCACATAATTGTTATATGAATTTTTTCCTGAAAGATCTATTCACAAAGTGCCTTTATTTGATGAAATATGAAAGTTACTCTTTGTAATTCTTAATCTATTTTCTTGCATATACTTTGAGTGAATATTGCCATATCATGAGTGAAAAGAAGAGAGTATGCCTAGTGAGGAGGATGGAATCAACATAACATGTCATTGCTTGTGATTTTCGTTTCTTACTTGTTCATGCCATGATACATATCTATGACGCTTGGGATTATTGTGCTTACATTGAATGCTTAACTTGAAAGCTATGTGTTTAAAGATCCTGAGACAATTATTTAGGGGCTGTAGTGTTGAGTCTTTTTATTTGTTTTGCTAAGGGACTAGCAAAGGCTAAGTGTGGGGTAGTTGATAGGAGCATAAAATGCGACGTTCTTAATATGTTTTTACCCCCATTTATGCATTTCTTATCCCTTATTGTTGTAATATAGAGTCATTGAGTCATGTTGGAGTTGTTGGCAAGTGTTGGTGAATAAATTGAGCTAAAAATGCAGAAATGTCGATTTGTGAAGAGTTTTAGTTTGAGTAGGACTCCTTGTTGTACTAGGAATCCTGTTTGGACTAGGAAACCTGTTTTGACTAGGAAACTTGTCGGAATTGATTTCTTTATCTTTCGTCGTTTCTAATATTTGTGTGGAATCGGCTTGTGCTATAAATTGTGAAAATACATAATTATGGTGGAGTCCTTATTGAACTAGGATTCCTAATAAGAGTTTCAATGTAACTAGGACTCCTTTTTCAAGTAAAACTCTATTTGGAAAAGGAATCCTTACCAAAGTAGGAATCCCAGTTGAATAAGGATTCTACGAGTTTGAGTCCTAATTGAAGTCTACGAATTGAAGAGTCTTAGTCGAACAAGGAGTCTACAAACGCTCGACGTTTTTGTAATGTCGAAAGAATTTCATTGAAAATACAACTCCTTGTTGGACTAGGATTCCTTATCTATCTAGGACTCTTACTCCTGATAATTGTGCTACATCTTTTTATCTTCTTTTTAATATAATTCTTATTCTTATTTTTCAGGAATTAAAGAGAAGATTGATGAAGGAAATCAAAGATATATTTCGGCAAAGAAGAGGATAACATGGCATTTATTCAGCCATTATCTAGGAATTTTAGAAAAGAAGAAAGGAGAAAAGCTTGGAATGCATGTGGACCTCATTAAAGCTTGATTCATTGCTTATTGCCGAATTATTTGAGGATTAAATTGAAGATTTTTGGAAGAGATTTTCGGCAGCAATATGCATGAAGAGATGACTAGGCCGAATTAAAGAAAAAGAAAAGAAGATTTCGGTGAAAAAGAATATCCTTGCCGAAACCATATCCAACCTGGTTTTGGTTTTCTTGTGCTTCACTCTTGCCGAACCCTAGCTCCTCTCTTCCCCTATAAATACAACACTTTGTATTCATAAAAATCATCTTCTCTTCCCCTCAATTACCTTGCCGAACCTCTGCCCATTTAATTTCAGAAATTGTGCCAAGAGCTTTGCCGAATTCCACCTCCACCTTTCACATAAATCCAACCTCCACCAATCCTTGCCGAATCTTCATAAGGTTGTAACATGGATTGTATTTTTTTGGCTTTTGTTTCTTTGTATTTAAACATACTTTTGTCTATGAAATATGTTTTAATTTCTGGATTTATTTTTGGTATTGATGATTATATATGGGATCTTTGGATCTTTGTTATAAATGTTTGGGAATTTTATATATAATTGCCGATTTATATATGTGATGTGATTAAAATTGTGTTATGGGCAGTAGCTTTAGCATGTATTCTTGATTTAATTAGGTTTATTTTCATAATTCGTGTGCAACCGAAGGAGATGTCTAGATGCAATCGTAGGCCATGGTTGTTATCTAGGTGTTGAATTCATATGCCGATTTAATATATGTTGGATCATACGCATGTTATGTTTTAATATGTATTTATCTAAGGGCTAGAGTAATTATGGAAATTTACATGTCGATGTGGGATGAGTGACGCCATACCTGCTAACATGTTTCCAATTCGACATATTGTGCTTATGTGCTATTTGTGTTTAATTTCTACGCATTGTGTTATTAAACCGATTAGTACCATGTTTAGGATTACACGCATGTTGGATTCTAAATACTTGTGATGTTTTGAATAATTAGAATAACCGCATTGGCTCTAATTAAATTGGAACTTAATTGATCTTGAATTCGTTTTATGTTTGCTGCCCCTATTACTTGTTTTAATTTTGTTGCATGTATAATGAGATTTGTGTTTGGTGATTGTGTGGAAGATGTTGATCATTTGTATATAATAGCTTAGGAATTAAATTTTCGTAAAAATTCAGTAGATATTTAGATTAAAAAATCGAAACCCCCTTTTTGTGCAATACTTTATGTAATTGAAAGCCCTTGATTTCCCCGGATAGAACGATCCCTACTTGTCAATACTACAATCGACACAAGAAGGGTATTATGTGTATGTAGTTGTTTTGCAGGTATTTTATGCTTGCATAACACCTCCATCAACTTTGTAAAACAAACAACGGAACCCTAGCGGTCTCAAGTGTTGATCAAAACCGCCCTCAACCTCATAAAAATGGGTCTGCCAAGTTATCGCTCGTATGCGTGGGGGGAAAGTATCCCACGTTTCCCAGTCTACATAAAAGACGGATCTAACAAGGCATCATTCGTATGAAGGGTTTAGGTTAAGATCAACAAAAGAGGCTTCACCTACATGTTACACTTTAGAAACTACAATAAACTCAAACATAGACAACACTATCAACTTCCTAGAAATTAAACTAAGTGATCACAAGCATACATCAATATACATCATGCAACTTCCAAAATTTCAACTCTACATGCCGAAGCATATTTCTACTTTACAAAATCCCAAAATAAAACTAAAGATTACAACTTTACAACCTTACAACAAAAATTTTCAGCAACATATATACACAACAATAACACAAATCAAGCTTTTATAATCCCCGGCAACGGCGCCAAAAATTGATGGGAGCATAAGCTCACACACAATAATAACCCTACAATCGTTAGTAGTATAGACATAAGTAGGGATCGTTCTAGGCCGGGGATTAAGGGTACCTGAAATATGAGATTGTTAGTCAAATTATTCACACAAATATACATTTAATTTACATATGAACATGTCACAAATCACACAATGGGGGTGTAGGTGTCGGCAGCCCTAAGGCTGCCCTAGAACTAGGCACGGCAAAATAGCACAAAACACACGAATATGTAAAACAAATCAACCTAGGTCCGGCAGCCTATTGCTGCCTCTAGCTAACATATGCATAAAAACAGAAATTTAAAAGTCCTAAATTACTATATACAAGTGATCATCATCTCTCACAAAACAATTAACATTCAACTCTTTTAACGTATAAGATCCACACAAAAGAAAGTAAGAAACAAGTATTTAGCATGCATTGAATTCAAACAAGTTTCAACCTACAACTAGAACGTTTCCGATTTTACCTAGTTGAGAGACTTTTTCTTATGTTTTAAGATCGAGCTATTCGCATGGTGATCCTAAAAGTTATGCTACGTTATACAAGTCATAGCATTGAAGCTCAAAAGTATATAGTTGAAGACAAGCAAACAAGTAAGGTCGTCAATCTTCTCATTTAACATGCAAGTCCTAAGGTTAACCACTCTAGGTGAGCATAACAAATCAAAGTGATCATACGTCTACTTAGTTCATTATAACTCAAGCAAATTAAACCTAATACTTAGATCATGTTCAAAGACAACACTAAGCATCGATTATAAGCCCTCACCTTAGGTCTAACCGGTTTAAATTCACAACATGCGTCAATACCACTGTCCTAATTATCTAGTGTATTCATCTTACAAGTTTTATATTACAAGTTAACATGCAAATTCATTGTTGCTGAAATTTAAACCCAAGTCTAAACATCGAATCAAACAAATCATCAACATAAAAATTATAAAACCAATCTCCAATTTGGTTCATACATAGACATATAATCCAAAACCAAAAATACATGCAAGTCTCATAGACAAAACTAAGCATAGCTACACAAAGAGTACAAAACCGAAAGAGGGGAGTGGATCACACTTTGTGACACCTTGAGAGCTTCACGTCGTGTGGATCCGGCGGCTTGTGGTGATCGGTGGCGGCTGCTGCACGGCAAGAGATGGCTCAGAAGCAAGGCAGTTTCCAAGTCGGCAGGAACTTGGTTGGAGTGGAGGGGATTTTCGGTTTAGGGTTTGTATAGGATTTTTGGGGAGAATTTGGTAGATTTTAGGTCTTGTGTTTAAGCTTGAGATGAGATGATTTTTAGAATGCAAAGATGAGGTTATATATATAGGAGGCTGCCGGCAAAGCCCTAGATGCAAAAGGGATTCACAAAACCTATTAGAATAAGGTTTTGAAACCTTTCTTTAATTAGGTTTTCTTTTTCTGATTTTTCTTCAAGGCCTGGGCTTCACATCTTCATGGACTTCATATGTGGTCTTGA
The DNA here is from genome assembly GCA_963682095.1 of Potentilla sterilis. NCBI lineage: Eukaryota > Viridiplantae > Streptophyta > Magnoliopsida > Rosales > Rosaceae > Potentilla > Potentilla sterilis. Next base: position 2,325,442 of record OY821764.1, read on the forward strand.
CATCTCCAAAAGCTGAGTTTGGTCCATCGGAAAATGCCCAGAACTGGCACCTCTTCAAAGTGGCACTAATCTGCCTTATTTCCGCAGCTTCTCCTAGCTTGACTAGGAGAACTTCTTTCTTCATATTTTTCTTCAATGCCTTAGCTCAGTGTCTTCCTCTTCCCTTCTTTAAGCTTGAACCATCTTCATAAATGCATTTGTGCACCATTTGGTCCATCAAAAACAGAAAGCACAAAAAGGGGGCAGTAGGTTCCTGGAATCGGCAGATTTGATGTTGATGTAGTAACTCCGGCGTATCTCCCTCCTCGGAGCTCCGATTGATGCGATTCTAAGTCTCAGATAAACTAGACGCACATAGTTACCTCTTTATAAAACAGTTCGATCAAATTCCTTGTGAGTCGTCAGGAATGATTTTTCGAAGTTGGGACACAGTCCCAGGAAAATATTGGAAGTCCCTGGATTGGTTTGCTAGAACTGCTGTTTTCCAGCCATCTTTTGGGTGACTTTCCGAACTCCGATTGATCTGAAATTTTAACACAACATTCCTCAGTATATGAATACTAAGCACACCAAATTTCAACAAATTCGGACAAGGATAGATCACATGTTTACTCATCTCAGAATCACGAAAAAGACAACTTATATTATTTTCCAGATTTCTCAAACGTAGTCATTTTTCGGATTCTAAAACTCATTTAATAAAAACTCTACCAAATTGACACTAAACTAAATTATGACTCAATCTTAGATATATAAGGGTTAAACAAAGCATAAACGAGGATAAAAACACATTAATATCATCGCACATTGTGCTCCTATCACCCCTAGTAAAGATTACCGAGGAGCAGGTAAGAAAATTCCTATGGAAGAACATCTAATGCAGGTTCGGGGTGCCGCAGACCATAGTCACGGATAACGGGACACAGTTCAACAATGCTGATCTTATCCAGTAAACGGCCTCCATGGGGACCCGGATGTTGTTCACCTCAGTGGCGCACCCGCAAACCAACGGCCAAGTTGAAGCGGTCAACAAAATTATCAAGAGTCTCCTCAAGAAGAAGCTCGATGACAAAAAAAGGATGTTGGACTGAGGAACTCCCCGCGGTTCTATGGGCCATCCGGACGACAGCAACCCAGGAAACAGGGGAGACCCCGTTCTGCATGGCATTCTGGAGCGAAGCAGTACTCCCCGTAGAGACCGACATGCCCAGCGCCAGGGTCGAGAATTACGACGCCGAAACAAACGCCGAGAGCATACGGCTCAACCTGGATCTCATTGAGGAGCGGTGCGACCAAGCGCATATGCGAAACCAAACATACAAGCAACGGGTTGCCCGATACTATGACAGAAAGGTCCGGGAAAGGAAGTTGCAAGTGGGGGATTGGGTGATGAAGAAAGTTCAGAAAAAGACGCTGGCCTTGGAGCCAACGTGGGAAGGGCCCTACCAAATCACTGCAGCCGCAGGTCCGGCGACATTCCACATCATAGACACCGAAGGCATCTACTCCACCCGCCCACAGAATATCCAGCATCTGCGGTTCTACCCTAATTTAGATCACTGTCTTAAAAATGGACAGTACTGTATTTAGTACCAACGTTCAATACAGATAGTCACTGCCTCTAGAATGAACTACAGCTGGTTACAGAGTAGATACATCTGCCAAGTATATATATATAAAAAAAAAAAAACCTGCTAATCAGCGCCACCAGAGCCTCAAATTTCTGACCCACCACCCTTGAGAGACCGCTCTTGCTCCAGCTTCTCAGCCAAGGCTACCTCAGCCTCCATCTGCTCGGCATCAAGCCACCCTTTCTCCCTCCACTCCAGATACGCATCATTTATACCCTTCGTACGGGCGGCCTCCAGCATCTCTGCAAGCTCCACTGACTCCCGGAAATCGTTAATAGCTTTATCAGCGGCTTCGGCAAGTCAGGACTCTACGAGCTTCTCCCCTCCCTTGAGGACTGCTGTTACTTGGGTCTGCAGCTCCAAAATCTTCACCTCCAATTCCATATTCCTCTCCTCCCGAGCGGCCGCCAGCCGACCGGCCTCCTCCCTCTCCTACGCAAGCTTAGCCTCCGCCAATGACAGCTGTATGGTGAGGTCCTCCACTTGCCTCTCCAGAACCGGAGTCTCCTCACTAGGCTCAGCGGCGTAAAGGCCATGCACCAGCTAGTACAAGTACAGAAAAGAAGAACATTAGCTCGTAGCATAAAAAAGGGAGAGGGAGCGCAGAAGAATCTCAGTGCCACAGGTACGCGATCACACTTACCCGAAGACCCAACTCCACAGCTTTCTTCCTGCTCTCGCCCGGCCGCACATCTCCGGCGGCCTCCCGATCAAGTCCCAAGGCCTCAATGGTAGATGCCACGAACCTACCAAAACCACCACCACCAGAGCCGCGATCGGCTTCCGGCTCAACGGTTTCCCGACTCCTTCGGCCACCGGTTCCCTCCGCCAGAACCAATGCTGACCCCCCACCAGCCTCTTAGCTGGAGCTTTGCCAAGACCGCTTCTGCGGTACCCAGTCATCTCCGCTGCCTCTCTCTCCCGCGGGGCTCGTATTCCCACCGGCCGCGCTAGAGGTTCCGGACCCGGTGAGCCCACCGATCCTACTTCCCGAATAACAAGTGGGGCATTATCCTCACCGCCCGGCCGCCTACCGTAGTGGGAATCCGGAAACATGAGCGGCACAGGAGTACTATGCACCGTGCTCTCTAGGGTGTCCGGATCTATAACGGTTTTCGAGGCCATCTCCCCGATCTCCATCAACCTCTGGGCCACAAGTTCGTCATTCGCCTCGACGGTCTCCTCGCTCCGAACAACGAGCCGGGGGGCATTAGCTGCAAATCAATAAACAAAGCGGTTAGAATAAAATACGACCGCACAAAACAACAGTGCAAGGCACTTTACCAGGTTTCTTTCCCATCTCGCATATCTCCAGCACATTCCACCGGATGAAATTGTAAGAGCTCCGGCCCAAACTGTTCCAGCAAACAAAAAGCCGGGCTATCTGTTGCCTCTCCAAGTTGACCAACCGGTACGACTGATCCCCGATAGCTTGATAAGCCCCGGGCACCTGAAAGCTCCTCGAATTACGCTGCCACCTACCCCCGGCCATCACAACCGATCTCCTCCATACATTTGAAACCGACGACGGCAGGTGAGTGATGGGAGGACCGAAGTCCCGCGCCGCAAAATTAACACAGCCGGAGGCCTGGGCGTTTTAACAGTAGAGAATCTTATACAGCGCCCGTAACTCATTTATCTTGGGCCAGTCCATGTTGCTAAGACTGAATAAACGCCCGAGACCAAGCAACTGCCTCCACTGGTTGCTACGAAGCTGGGCGGGAGAGACATTTATCAGGCTCAGCACGTACTGGACAAACTTCGGCAGCGACAGACATAGCCCGTGCCGAAATTGATCCTCAAAAACGGCAACCCAACACTCCTCTGGGTTGCAGGCCAGTTCCCCGGGATATAGGCCCCGAAGCTTAACGGAGGAGTCAATGCCCCACTTCGCCCGAAAATCCCTTATCTCGCCAGCAGTCATGCTTCTGGTCGGCTCGTCACAAAAATTTACCCTGTCGCCATCCAACTGCTGGTGCCTCATGGACCCTCCCGTCGACGCACGGCCGGCACCGACAGGATTGGCTGACCTCCCAGATTCCATAAAACCTAAGAACATAATTTACCCTACGCTCAATTAGTTGTGTAGCAAGATAACAACACAGACAGACGGCAGATGAGGAGCCAAGCTTCAGCAAAATACGACAGGAAGAGAGGAGGGGGGTGCGAAGCATCTTATAGGCAGCAAAACTACACCTTGTTGATAATTAGGGCAAGCAAAAAGGTGAGGCAACCCCAGCCGCAGATTCCCTCCATCTCCGACCGCTCCCTACTGACACGTGTCCCAGCATCGATAAAGTTCCCACGCCATCATAACTGATGGGACTGATGGGCTCTCTCCTTCATTGCATGTCAGTCACCTGTCCCGCCTACATGCGGCAGTTAAGGGAGGTAGGAGCGAGAACCGAGGCTTCTAGCCCCTCCACTTCCCCAAGAGTCAACCTCAAATCAAGGAAAGGCAAACCACCGGTTATGTAGTATTCCACCGACTCCATGGCATCTCACCGGTTATGTAGTATTCAACCGGTTCCATGGCATCTCACTGGTTATGTAGTATTCAACTGGCTCCATGGCATCTCACCGGTTACGTAGTGTGCAATCGGCTCCATGGCATCTCACCGGTTATGTAGTATTCAACCGGCTCCATGGCATCCCACCGGTTATGTAGTATTCAACCGGCTCCATGGCATCTCACCGGTTATGTACTATTCAACCGGCTCCATGGCATCTCACCGGTTATGTAGTATTCAACCGGCTCCATGACATTCCACCGGTTAGGTAGTATTCAACCGGCTCCAGGGCATCTCACCGGTTAGGTAGTATTCAACCGGCTCCATGGCATCTCACCGGTTACGTAGTATTCAACCGGCTCCATGGCATTCCACCGGTTTAGTCACTCTCCTTCGCCCTTGCGGGCAAGGACAATCCAGCAACAACTCAAGGCTTCAAACACATGGGCTTTATAAACCCGGGAGAGTTTACATCTAACACATGCAAACTCTTCCAGCAGGCTAAAAACCCTACATCACACTGAACTGTGATAAATTTGGGGATCTATGACGAGACTTGTTATCTCCACGCCACCCCACCGGGCTGATTGTTTCTCTAACACAGAACAAGTCTCCCCGCAGGCTAGCAAACCTGCACATTACCTCACGCTTATTCCAACACAAGCTTAGAAGAACTAGCAGGTGTTAACCGGTGCTTCAACATGACCGCAACACCCCACCGGGGTACCTGTTGGCTTATTCCACGCTCCAACAGGCCTCCCCGCAGGCTAGCAACTCCATATTACCCCACGCTTATTCCAGCATAAGATGGGCCGAACCACCGGGCTACTCCCCGGCCTGCCTCACTGTTGGCAGCAGTTTCACCCTGGGAACTTGGGGGACTCGTCCCGACATGGCAGTCCACCGGTCGAGTCCTCACATCACCACGCCTTCTCTGCCCGAACGCCCGGTCACGCCCAATCTTCAATGCGGACTTGGGGGACTGGGCACCTTTGGGTCGATAACCTTGCGGGTCTGCGAGACAGGAGCGAGACATATTAAGTCCCCATTCAAGATTACACTTGACCGGGAACTTGGGAGACTTGTTAACAGTAGCCACAGAGGGGCTACATAAGCCCACAGACCCGCAGCCAGTGCATTCGGGGCCGGACTGAGGCCCGGAGTAGGATCACCAGCACCCGGACCCGAGGTCCAGCAGTCTACCTTGTGACCAGGGGCCCGGGGACCGGGGACGCCAGCCTGTCGAACAGGCCGCCAGAGCTGTCCTTTTGTGTGCGAACAGAAGGAAACCAGTCCCACATCGAAGAGTAAGACCAGACCTCACGCCCGACCACCTATATAAAAGCCTCAACTACCCTCTTTAATAGGTAACTGATCTCTCCAACTGCTTATCATACGTGCTTAAGTTATCTATTCATCCCAACTGTACTAACTTAGGCATCGGAGAGGAGAAGACCGGCCCGCCCGGTATTCCCCTTAGTTAGCAGGTTTGCCGGAGGAGATCACATCTAGATTCACCAGTCTCTACCAGGCCTACGGGTTTGTGCAGAAACAAAGGTGTTGAGTTTTAATCACAAAAGGCCTTGGTACAATTGAATATTATCCACCCACTTATAAGTTGTATTTTATTTGTCACTTTTTTGAAGTGGGATCTCTCCTCTTCAACACTCCCCCTCACGTGCAACCTAATTTTCTTTAGACGTTTTCTTTAGTGGGATCTCTCCTCTTCAACACTCCCCCTCACAATTGGACACTTGGTATGTTTTGATGAACCCAAATTTTGGGCCCATTATGCTTAGGGAAACCTCATACGCTGGGGAAGCAATTGGAGAGGGACAAGTTCTGATACCATGTTAAACGGCGACAAGCGTGGCCCGTGGATCACCATTGTACCGATACTGTCTCAACTTAACCACCTTTAAGGTGTTGGGTTTTAATCGCAAAAGGCCTCGGTACAATTGGATATTATCCACCCACTTATAAGTTGTATTTTATTTGTCACTTTTCTGATGTGTGATCTCTTCTCTTCAACAAGTACTTGGTCATTGGAGCAATACAAGTTTCAATGCTTTGTTGAAAATACTAGAAGATTCTCATCCAAATGGAGCACTACTTATCCCATCGTCGCATTATGAAAGCAAAATAATGTTGCAAGAATTGGATTTGGGGTATGAGTCTATACATGGATGTAAAAAAAATGAGAAACTCGAAAAATGTCTAGAGTGTGATGAGCCGAGATACATGTGCAAAGAAGGAAAAAGTAAAAAAAAAAATTCACAAAAAGTATTAAGTAATTTTCTATTAATACCTAAACTAAAAAGATTATTCTTGTCCAGATATGGATCAAACGATATGAAATGACATAAATTAAAGAGTAAGAATGAAGAGGGTTACCTTAGGCATCCGCCTGATTTTGCCGAAGACTGTAGAAATATCAGGTTGGAGCTTGCCACAAATGGTTTTAATTCATTTAGAAACATGAGCACTAGTTACAGTATGTGGCCAGTTAATGGTAGTGCCCTATAATCTTCCACCATGGAAATGTAGATGATGTTTTCTATGATGTCATTGCTCTCCTGACCCGCGGGCACATAGAAAAGACATTGATGTGTATCTTTGTCCACTGAAAGATGAGTTGAAAGAATTATGGGAATTTGGTGTTGAATCTTTTGATGTTTCTACTAATCAAAAGTTTACTTTGCAGAGTATGTGTCATAGACTATAAACGACTTTCCGGGTTAAGTAAATCTATCAGGTTGGAGCACAAAATGATATAAAACTTGTCTTGTGTGTAGCGAAGATATAACTTCAGATGGTTTGAGAGGAAAAAATATGTTATTGTAAAAGTAAAATGGGAATTAGTCTACTCATTTCATTAGAGAATCGCTTTATATAGGGTGACGATTACAATAGTAATAACAATTACAATTATGATAATAATCACTGATTGAAAGGTTACATCTGATTGATCACTAATTCCCTAATTCATTATCGTCATTACTTTAACGAAGGCACACTAATGGTATTTTCCTTTAACACTCCCCCTTGTGCCAAGTCAAAGACGAAATGGTGCATAGATCGTTGCCTCATTAAAAACCTTGCCAAGTAACAAAACTCAATGGGACAAAATAAAACTTTGTCGAATAAGAAAAAGAGCACAACGCACCTAGTACATTTGAAAACATGTATGTGCAAGACTCCCCCTGATGTGTGCACCTCACCCTGATTTTTACATTAATCATGTGATTCTCCCCGATTCTTTCATTTGATCAAGAGAGTATTAATAGCCTTAATCAGCATAGTTATGCATTTTCACATGTTTTTCAAATATGACTTTGAGCAATGATTTAGTAACTAAATCTTGCCACATCGTTCTCAGATCAAACTTGATTTAATTTGATCTTGAGGAGAAGGTTGTCCATGAATTCAAGACATAAATTCATATTGAACATCAGGTTCACTCGTGGTATGACCTTCGTATAATAAACAATCATAACTTCGTCTAAAGTATGGATGAACTGTTTAAGAGATTTTGAAATTGATAGGCAAAAGCAGATTTTCTTATTTCGCATTTGATGCGTATTTCTTTACACATAACTAGGTATGACGTGGATAGTTTTCTTTCCATAATGTCGTCTTATATGTAGGGATTGAATAAGTTCAAATCTTTCATATCTTTGAGTATTTGAAAGAGCCATTGGCGTTGCATGGGCACAAAGCTATACATAGCTTTACAGATTTTCATTGAATGAGAGGTCGAGTCTTACATATTGTGTTTAAGTACAATCATGTGTCATTGTACTTGTATAGGGGATTGTATTTCCCAACACTTCTTCGTCATCTTCCTTTAGATGAAAAACGGATCTATTGTTAGAGTAAATATTTCGACTGATCATGGGAGTATATGTAGGCCTCACTTTATTCTTTAGAGTGCCTAAGTTGATTGATGGATGATCACCATCATTACAGTCCTCGAGTTCCATTTCAAGACTGTGTATTCCCAAGATCTTTTTCATTCTTAACTTCAGATTTACAATACATAGAGTATCTCTTAGTTCATTGAGAGTCCGTGTATATCCATAATGGAAACGCAAGGGCATAATTCACCAATCCCTTCCCAATCAAGCCATCACTTTAATGAACGTTTCAATTTCTTTTGCAAATGCGCTTATGTGATCTAGAGCCATTTGATTTGGGTGAATGAAGTCAATTTAGGATCCTCATGTATATATCTTAATTTAGATCCTCATAGAGATATGTTGTGTCCACATTCGTAAGCTGCATGTTTAGTTTTTCGAAAAACTACCAAACTAACAAGGTAGTGGAGTGTAATGACATCCATTACAAGAGATTGTCTCCTCCTAGTCCATTATGAGAGAATATCTCCTCGTAGTCGATTCCAGTTCATTTTTGAGAGACCTTGGCCATAAGGTGAGTCTACATATTCTTATTCTCATTACGCATTCTAATAAAGAGATATTTGATAGGGTTTATACTTGTGGTGTCGGCATCACCTGCCCAAAGACCTATCTCTTTGTTTATACTGGATCGCTTCTTTCCATTAGGCCAATTTAGTACGTTGACATTTTTCAACGAAGTATGGTTCGATATTAGACTCATTATTCCACGTTCTCATATACACTAGTGTAACGTGTTTGTAGAGATCTCTATATTTTCAAGGATTTGGTTCTAACATTTGAGGCATCCCCTAATGATAACCACAATCCATAAATATTCTCATGAGACGAATTTGAGTATCACTAATCAATAGATCAGGTTGTGCCAAAACTCACTTTCTTCCTTTGGGTGAGTATTTATCGAAGCTAAGGTGGCCTTCCGATCCCCACTTCCTTTGGAGAGCCACGGCCTGTGACACCATTTATGCCACTTATGGCGTTACCATGCTACCATCCATGGTGGCAGTGCAATACCCAATTCCTCTTGGGTGACACCATGTCCTTTTGATAAAACACAATCCTTGCAGGTATATTTGTAGTAGGTTTATATGATCTCGTAACTTTAATTTATAAGATATCTACGCACTTTACTTTGTGTGATTTTGGGGATCAAGATGAGACACAGTGGGGACAAACCACGACAATTCATGTCGTTCCACTTGAACATGCTTGTTCTTATCTCCCCCTAACAACGGGAAGATTCTCTCATCAAAGTGACACACCGCAAATCTAGCAGTGAGGAGATCGGCTGTCAAGGTTTCGACATAGCGGACCATAGCTGGAAGTTCATATCCATCATAAATATTTATTCATCTCAAGTGACCCATCATTGTACGTTTGGCGGCGCAATTTTGGCACATAGAAACATTTAACCGAGCTTAAGGATTGTAGATCCGTATCAATCCAAAAGAGCTCAAGGATTACAAGTTTGTTTGAAATCCTTTAAAATTCTCACACACACTCACTAGCTGTGGTGTAAATTAGTTCAATGATAGTGGGCATAGGTCAATAAGTAACACTGCATGCAAAATTACATAACCCAAAACGGAAGTATTGGTGTGTTTTACCAATATCAAGACTATTACTATAGTCATTTTCCGTGAGACCAATTGAGTTTTTATATAGGGATATGATGCCCATTACAGATCCCATATAATGAGCTATAAAATCATTGCGCCTACAGAAATTAACCCGGCCTAGGTTCTTTGACTTTCTCGCATAAGCAGCATAAGTATTAATAGTAGATGGTGTCATGACATGTGACCAACATGTCTACACAACAACTAACACCATAAAATATCTAATGTGTCCGCAAGTTGGTTGAATCAGTCGACTGAATCCTCTTTGGATTCAATATAAGAACATAATGAGAACACATGTTTCCTTTGCATATGATTGTGTCAATCATAATTTTACGAGTAGGCTTTGAATGATGTGTTTTTATTCATAAAATCACGATGGATATCAGAAGCATAATAGTGTATAAGTGCATATACTTTTGCATCAAATATATTATAATACCACCTTAGGGGAGTGGCGGAATTTAGGGATTAAACACATGTCTTCAACCCTATATGGGTTGTGTCAAAACAATATTTAAGGATAAAATGTTCTTTGGTCATGTCTGAACCATATGCTTCTGGTGTTTGCTTCTATTCATCCAAAATATGGGTGTCCATGGTAATTTCTTTAATGTACGGATCACCAGATTACGAATAGTGATGAGTGCCATAACCGGGGTAATAACACGCGCAATAATAAACCCAGTAAACCAGTAGTAGCATATGATAAATAGGAATCGTTCAGTCCGAGGATTAAGGGTACCTGACATGTAAAAGGTTAGAAACACATATATTCACACATATACAAGAATTGAAACGAAATAGGGGGATTGAAGGTTGGATCGGCAGCAAGCTGCCCTAGAACTAAGAAACACGAAAATAAAACTTAAAACTACTATATACAAGTGATCATCATCTTTCACACAAAGCAACTAATACAAAGACTCTTTAACAAGTAAGACACGCATGCTTGAAAGTAAGGAACAAGTATCACCACATCCTATACTTAATTCAATTTCGACTACAATTAGAGCGATTAGCCTTTTAACCAATTGTAAGACATCTAAAGTTTTATGATCATGCTATTCGCCTTAGATCCTAAAGTTCATGCTAAACCGGTTTTACACGTTTTAACATTTAAGCGCAAGAGTCTATAACGAAAATAAGCAAACAAGTAAGGTTGTCAATCTTCTTATTAAACTTACAAGTTCTAAGGTTATTAGATCTAGGTGAGCAACACAATTTAAGAAAACTCAACTCGTATGACTTGATCATATTACTCTATCATATGAAACCTAGAACTTAGAATTGCATGCTTTAAACAATAGTAGTTATCGGTTTAAATGCCCTCACCTTAGTTCTAATCGATTTTAAGTCTAAAACATGCATCAAATACCTACTGTCCTAATTATCAAAGCATACGAAAATTACATGCTAAAATCGCAAACTACATTACAAACCAGAAACCGAGTTCATACAATAGTTTTACAAAAACCAAGAATTGAAACAAGTTCTTACAACTACACAATCATGAATAAATACAGTAGCCATAGAGGGAATAGATCACACTTTAGAAACCTTGAAGACTTCGCAAGATGTGATGGAGACGCACGGCAGAAGGTAGAATGAAGGTACGGATTTTATGGAAGGTGGTGGTGAGGTTTCGGCTAAGCATTTTGATGTTTGGTGCTTGAGAGTGTCACATCCCGGGACTAGCTCCGCCGTAACACAATATTGTCCGCTTTGGGCACTCTCCTCTCTGGCCCCCACGGTTTTGTTTCTGGGAGCTCATGGGCAACTTCCCAGTAGGTCAGCCATCTTGGGATTGCTCTGAGCTCAGCAAGCTTAACTTCGGAGTTCCCATCCCCTCCGAAGCCACTGAGCTCCCAAAAGGCCTCGTATTAAATGGAGGTGGGCATGTACATATAAGGCACATTACCCCCTCTCCGTTGGCCGATGTGGGATATTACAGAGAGACTTGGTAGAGCTTTTGGCTAGTACTTATGCTTGAGATGAGATGATTTTCTGTATGAGAATTGGCCTCTATATATAGGGGAAAGGCAGTGCAAATCCGGCAGCAAATAGGTATGCACAAATCCTAAACCGATTTGGTTTAGGTTTCTTGCCGACCAAGCTTTGAAGCTTCTAGATCTTCTTGTCTGATTTCTTCATGGATCACAGCCTTTATGGAATCCTTAATGGATTAACAACATTTTCTTGATGGATCAAAGTCCATAGAATCGCCTGTTAGCTTCCCTAGCTCACCCGCGACAACTTTCTTCTAGAATCGGCAGCGTTCCTGCTTGCACTAGGGAATGTCTTCTTTCCATATTTTGAACTTCCTTTAGGCATGGTTGACTCCCATATACTTTATATAGCTCAGGAACTGTTTATCTATGCATTTGGATTCCATTTTGGTGAAGAAATACAAAAAGTCCCAAAAATGGGTAGTAGGTTGGTCTTCTCGGCAGGGTAGTGACCTTCTGGCCTTGTGACAAGCATAACTCACTCTTCAGGAAAGTTTTTGGTGCGATTTCAATTTCTGTAGAAACTAGACTCATAGAGTTTTCCATGCATATATGGCTTGAACTCTGATTCTTTGTGAATCGTCCTGGAGAAATTATGGAAGTTGGTTGATGTGCCCAGTAAATTACTGAAGTTGCTGGATTTGCACCGATTTGCTATTTTGTAATTCCTGGCATCTTTTCTTTGTCCGATTGTTGTAATTCCTTCCATTGCTCAATCACCAATATGTTTCTTGCATATAAGAGAAGATAAATTCATCAAAATTATAGCCGAAGCTTTACAGATCCAATGAGACATTTCTACAACTCTTTAAATCGGCTTTTAACATTTTTCTACATTTTCATCTATATATACTTAGAACGATTTGATGTAACTCTACCAAAGACTCATAACTCTATTGTATGACTCGATTCTACAACATTAAGGGTTAAAACAAAGTATAAATGAGGGTAAAACATATTAAGAACGTCACATTTTATGCTCCTATCAACTACCCCACACTTGTCTTTTGCTAGTCCCTTAACAAAACTAAATTAAACTAAGGCTCTAAACATATGATTGCCCCTAATGATTTGTCTTAGGCTCGTATGATCACATAGCTTTCAAGTTGATGCATGAAAATGCTAGGCACGAAAATTCTAAGTTTCATGAATATGCAACATCAATATGAGTATGCAAGAACAACATATAAGCATGTATACATGTATAGCTAATCCGATCCTCCTCACTAGACATACTCTCTTCTTTTCACTCAAGACATGGCTATTCACACATAATTATATGCAAGAGAAAGATATATGGAACACGAAATAACTTGCATATTTCTTGAAACGAAAGCACTTTGTGAAAATTATATAGAAAAACCTCATGTAACAACTATGTGCACCAATGAACCAAAACCATATGCTTAGTCTTGAGATAATCTCCACAAATCAAATTTAACCATCTTAAGAATCATGAAAAAATCAATGAAAAGGGATGTAATGGGACTTGGCTAAGAGGTATTCGAAATTTAGATAGGGAAGCTAAAAAACGTCACTAAGTCCTTTAGCAAAGCTTAATTCTCCTTATGTCTTCTCGCCAAGGGCCGAATTTCTTCTTCTTTTCTCCCCAAAGATATTTGTGAAAATGAACAAAGGCTGGATATAACAATGATAAGCCTTCGATTATATACAACTCCAAATTCACAACACTTTTTAAGCCTAGAATTAGCAATTTTTCTTTTGAAATCATGCCATTTTCTTTTCTTTTTCTCGGACTAAAATCTTTTCTTTACACTTTTTTTTTTTTTTTCTGTTTTTCTGTCTGAATTCATTCTCTATTTTTTTTTTCTTTTCACTAAGCACGGCACAAATACAATTTGTCTACAATTTTTTAGCTAAGTCTACCCCACACTTGTTCTTCTTCATCACTTCACGCGAAAACTCCTTCAAAAATCTAGCTTTGCCAAAACTTTTAGACACGGTAAATGCATAACTATACTAAGCTCATGGAAAGTGTTTAAGGGTGATGAAAGAAAACGCTAAACGTTGGCTCAAGGGGGTTTACTAAGGTGTCCCACGATGGGCTCAAATAGGGCACATGTTTTATTTGGGTATGGTGGTAAACCTAGAAAGATCTCTTTCAATCATATTCAAAATCAAGGTAATTTATGATGAAAATGTTTTGAAAATCAACAAGAGTAAGTTCTAGCATTCTAAAGTTCATTAAAAAGCTATGGCACATAATCGTTGAATATGCAAAGAATAATAAGGTTCTATACTAAGCATGCTCGAAATTTTCAGAAATTTATCACTCATGAAGAAAGCAATTTGGCTCTAAAGCTCACATAGGTTATTATGGAAACAAACTAGCTAAAATATGCATGCTTTATTAATCAACAATTCCTACATTCTCCTACCAATGCACATTATCCATGAAACTCACAATTTTTTAAAAGTAGGCACAACTATCATCTATGTATGCAAAGAGGAGAAAAAACATCTGTTTCTGTCTGAATCCGTAGAGTCACAGATACCGGTGAATCTTGGTGTGATTCCTGCCTGCAAACCCTGCTAACTAAGGGAATACCGGGCGGGGCCGGTCTATTCCGCTCCGATGCCTAAGTCAGTACAGTTGGAATAAAATGGTAACTTAAGCGGGAATGACTAGTTGAAGTATTGATTACTTATTAATGAGGGTAGTTGGGACTCATATATAGGCTGCCGGACATGAGGGCTGGTCTCACCCTTCGATGTGGGACTGGCCCCTCTTCTGCTCATATTGCTGGACTGTTTCGGCCCCTGTTTGGGGAGCTGCTATCCCCGGTTCCTAGCCACAAGTAAGACCTACCCGGGCGTGGGACTAGGTGTCCATGAGTCCTGGCTGCGGGTCTGGGGGCCTGGGTAGCCTCTCTATGAGTACTGTCAACAAGTTCCCCGAGTTCCTGGTCAAGTGTCATCTTGAATGGGGAATTAAATCTGTCTTCCTTTATAGGCCCGCAGACCTGCTGGGGCACTTACCCACCGGTGCCCTAGCCCCCCAAGTCCGCGTTTAAGATTGGGCTTGGCCGGGCGTTCGAATAAACCTGTTATGATGATGCATAATGTGATGAGTGCATGGTTATGATGTTGATACTTGATAGGAGCACAATGTGCGACGATATTAATGTGTTATTACCCCTTATTTGTGCTTTGTTAAGTCTATTTAGAGTAAGATAGAGTCATAATATAGTTTGGTGTTGTTTTGGTAGAGTTTTGGAAAAATGTGCTTAATTGTCAGAAAAATGACTAAGTATAGGAATCTGAGGAAACAGTGCAAAATGTGTCTTTTTCGTAATTCTGAGCCTTGTGTTAAACTGATTTATCCTTTTCCAAACTTAATGAAATTTGGTATGCATATAACTGGCATGCTTAAGTGTGTTGTGTCTAAAATTCAGATCGATTGGAGTTGGGAAGTCACCCAAACGATGACTGCAACTTGGCTGTTTGAGCAAAACGATCCAGGGACTACCAGGATTTTCTTGGGACTGTGTTCTGACTTCCGGAATTTCTGTGTGACGCATCGCTTGGAACCAGAAATTGTGCCATATACTGTTGGAAAACCCTATGAGTCTAGTTTCTCCAGGACTTGGAGTCACATCAATCAGAGCTCTGAAGAGGGAGTTATGCTGGATTTACTGGAGCAAGGTCAATTCTGCCGAGAAAACCATAAGTTTCCCAGTTGCATCAGGAATGCTCTCCTTTGGATTTTTGGAAGCATGGATCAGATATAATGGACCTAAAGACTTGATGGACATGTCCATGCTAACCCAATGCAGCCGATTGAAGTCCAAGATCAGAAGAAGAAGTCCAAGAGACGCATTACTTTGCCAACAAGGAAACCTAAACCGACTTGGACAAGGAATTATCATTCCTTCTGTTGCCGGCAAAACCCTAGACTCTTCCCTATATAAACCCAACGAAATTTCAGAATGAAGGGGGTCACATCCTAGCACAATTCACAAGCCTTAAAGCTCTACCAAAAATTCCCCAACAATCCTATACAAAACTACAAGCCGAAAAACCATCACCACCATTCCAAATTCCTGCCGATCCATACCTCTATCCAATCACCATCCGATCATCATCAAGTCATGTTTTGCAGCCTTTCTTCAAGGTGTCTATAAAGTGTGATCCACCCCATCTTTTCTCCATTTTCGGTTTGTAATAGTTTTGTGTAGTTATGCTTAGTTTTGTCTCTGAAACTTGCATGTATTCTTGGTTTCGAATTGTATGTCTATGTATGTTTCGGATTGATTTTTAGTTTTACAATTTACATGATAATTTCGTACTCAAGTTTAATATAAGGTTTTTCAAGGATAAAATACGGATTGCATGTTAAAATTGTAAAGAAAATATTTAACAAGATAGTAACTAGGTAATCAGCAAATACATGTTAATTTGGGTTTAAACTTGTATATGGTTGGTTCTTTAAATTTGTGTGCCTTAAAGGTTGGTGTTCTATGCAATTGCAATGTGTGAGGCATTGATCTCATTTAGCCGAAAATTAATATGGATTTAGTATACGCTGCGTTGCTTTATTTGTGTTGTTTTCACAAGGGGTAGAGTAGTTTAAAAGAACTTGCTTGTCTAATATGAAGTGTGACGCCTTGCATGTTAACTTGTTTCTAATTAAAAAGACTTTGTGTTTATTTGCTAGCTAGTGAACGTGTCTACGCTGCCTGCAAACCTTTTCTTTCATACGTGTCTACATGTTAAAGAGTCTTTTGTGCTAAATGCTTTGTGTGAGAGATGATGATCACTTGTATATATTAGTTTTAGGATTTTATTTTCGTGTCTAGTTGTTTTGGGCAGCCATAACCTTATACCCCAAGTTCAAATTTTGTTCATATGTATATAAGTGTGACAATTGTGTGGATATGTGTTTGTGAATATTTGTGTTAACATTCTCATATTTCAGGTACCCTTAATCCCCTGCTAGAACGATCCCTACTTATTCTATACTACTAACGATTGTAGGGTATTATTATTTGTGTGAGCCTCGCGGCTCACGTCAGTATGAAAGAAAGTAAGGGACAAGTATCGACATATTTAGATTCAATTTTAGTTCCGACTACAACCTAGTTGTAAGACTTCTCAAGTTCTTAAGATCGACCTTTTGAGTATGGATCCTAGAATATATGTTAATCCTTTTGAGACTTAACAATTAATCGCAATAGTCTAAATATGAGACATGCAAAACAAGCAAGGTTGTCAATCATCTTATTTTAACATGCAAGTTATCTAAAGCATTATACCCTAGGTGAGCAAACCAAATCGCTCTTGGTATTATGAAGAAATATCCAAAGAAGAGAGGTCGTCCACGAGGTAGTAGGAACAAAAAGACGATGCAGAGCTTGACTCCAATGACTAGTCCAACAGAGGTGCAAGAGGATGCTGTGATGCCAAAGGGTTCAAGGTGGTAACACAGAGATGGGCTCTATGAGTGAAGCTGGAGGTAACACCGATGGAGAGTAATCCCTTCTACGTAAGGGAAGATCCCTATAATTTGGATGAGTAGGGTGTTTGTTGCTTGATCTGAAAGGTACACCATAGGGGTCTAAGGCCTAATGATCAAGTTTCGAGTCTATTCCTCTTAATTGTAGGTTATTTGCTTTTTTAGTTTTGTCCGTTTTGTTTGGACTCAGTTTTTTTTTGTATTTGGTTTTGAAACTTTTCTTTCAATTTAGTTGTTGTAGAAAATTAAGAGTTTGCTCCTTGATTTTATAGTGGAGCTTGCTCCTACCTGACCAAGCAATAGTTGGTCATTATTGGCTGTCAGCCGAATGAAGTTATTCACCATTCTTAAAAAAAAAAAAAAAAAAAAATAAACTGGAGAAAAAGTAAAGAGATAATAGTTTAGGAGGAAATAGAAGTGTTCTCATTCATTTTATTAGGGTTATATTTGGGCCAAAGTTATAATTTAGCCCCAAAAATATTATTTTTTACCATCTCCAGTAAGGCAGGGCTAAAAACATTATGATTTAAACGTATGATATTATGTTATTATAAGAAAATTTTTGTTCATATGAGAATTTTTTTTGTGGTGTGTGTGGCTTTGTTGATAACATTTGTTTAGCTTTACCTTCTTTGATTAAGTGGCAGCCTCCTCCTCTTAACTATGTTAAATTGAATTTTGACGGTTTTGCATTACAAGATAATGTAGCTGTTGCAGGTTTTATGATTCGGAATAGTACTGGAGAGCCCCTACTTGGTTCTTCCAAAAGGTTAGGAAACACTCATATTTTATGAGCTGAAGCTTTTGCTTTAAGGGTAGGTCTTGTAGCTGCTTCTCTACATGACCCATTTAGACTTGAAGATTGAAGGAGATTCCAAATTTTAGTTGACTGTATCAATGGTGTTATTGACCGGACCCGAATCAGATTTCACCCTGAAACCCGGATAAGATCCTGCGGGGACTACTTTAAGATTAACTCTATCGATAAATCGCTAAGTCAATCTTAAGATATACAACCCTAAAACCTGCAACAAATAAAACACTTCTAAATTCCAGTTCCAAATGAAACACCTGGAGCCACCTGCTCCTCAAATCACAACAACCGCCACAATAAACTCAAAATCAAACTCAATTTACTCACAAGTAATCAGAGCAATCTAAAACAATGAACTGGAATTACAAATAGAAATAGAACAAGAACTTATAATAATAAGGGATCACGGATCCCACCTAGCGGAAGCAACAAGGATGACAGCTATGCCTCGACTCCGAGTACTCTTGACCTCTGACTATTACTCTGCACACTGGGCGATTTAAATCGAAGGGCCCAGGGGAAAGTAATTTAAAAACGTTAGAGTGAGTGGATAAAAATAATATGATTTAATATAGTACTTTAAATGAAAGTATTATATTACTTTCCCAGAGTTTTAGAAATAAAACCATAGTGCATGCATTATAAATAAAACGTCCCACGTTTTATAAAAAAATCATATTTAAAAATCATCAGCCCCGCTGATATAAAATCAAATAAATAAATAATTATTCTTTTTATATGTAAAACAATATACTTTTGAAAACCATTTGTGATGTTTCTCGACCAATCCCATTGGTCGCATAAAAACCCCAGCCCCGCTGGTTCGGGAATTTATTAAATAACAGAAAGTCTCATAGAGAAATATTCCCGAAATCCAAATGATATATCCTGACCAATCCCATTGGTCATATCATATAATAAAATAGGGGAACGTCATTACCACCATTTAATAATAGCCTCCAAGACTAAGGGTCAGAGCCTCCAAGACTCTCTATAGCGTCCGCGTCCCACGCTAAACCTCTACACCACAACTCCGTCAACCACCGAGCGTGAATCTGACCTATATGGTCAAGTCGTCACCTCGCGTGGGATGAGGTTAATAAGCTAGCTAGCATCAATATATATCTGAACCCTGATATGGTGAAAATCCGAAAACAAAACCGAAAATACGCTTCCCCTTATATATAAATCCGTACAGTCCCCGACCGTACATCTGAGGCTCATATATATATAATCAAATAAACTCGTAGCCTCAAAAGAATATATATACATCCGACATGTCCCACATGTCATAAAATAAATATCAAAAAATAATATATAACTTCAACATCTCACATGTCGAAAATCACAAATAATGAAATGATAAACTCCCCAGAAATCTCATTTCCGGTCGTACAAATATAAAATACAATAAAACGATTAAGTATGATTTATCGAATCCTACTATTCCCGGAAATCTCATTTCCGGTCATTTCATTTAAATATCATTAAAACTTTTCAGTATGATCAATTATGAACAATTAAAAACATATTATTTCCGGAAATCTCGTTTTCGGATAAAATCACGTACTACTAAAATCGTAGTAAAACATAACCCCAAAACATATATTTCTTTAAATATCATTTCATTTTAATTATATGAATTCTCATGCTTCTCAAAGCATTTATTTAAAATAAACTTCATTTTATTAAAAAAATTATGCATGCATTTATTCAAAATAAAAATCCACTCATAGTACTGCCGAGCGCGCCGCTAATCTGATCTCTCGTCCCATCGAATAACCTCTCGACCTGTAACAGGGACGAAATTCTAAATATTACGAAGCTCGGAATTTAATTATAATCGATAAATCTACGGACGTCCTCACTCGTCCGAAACTTCCAATTTTTCCTTTTTCACTTATCGGTATAGGAATTTCGCCTCAATACCGAATAATCTAAGTCCGCAATTACTCAGGACACCCACTCTGTGTCTGATTAATTCTTTTCCCAGTTATTCCGTCGTAAAACCCTTTTAATCAGCTTTTAACCTTTTTACGGTAAGTCAACAGTAAAAACTACTGGTCAAACAGTAATTATTCCAGGTCAAACAGTAATTCTGAAAGTCAAACAGTAAATGGTTAAAATCCAATTACTATTTACCATTTACTGTTTACTGGTTACTATTTACTTTTACTGTTTACCTTATTACTTTTCACCTTTTACCATTTTACTTTTACCTTTTTACTGTTTTACTAATTACTGGTTACTGTTCATCATCTTCAACCTCTCGCCGCCGGAACAGTGGCGCCGCCACCACCGCCGCCGCCGGTAGCGCCGCCACAGGAGGAAAAACCACCTCCAATCGACACCAAATTCACCCAACACCATCGCCACCACCTCGGGGACTCGTCCCCGTCGCCTCCGCCGCCAAAAACAAGCGCAGCCGCCGCATACGGCGGCCGGCACGGCGGCAGTAACTGTTCAACCTCCAATTCTCTCCAAATTCAACCAATTCAACATCAAAATACACCCAATCGACTCCAATCATCGTCCTAAACACAATTCTAGCCTCCAAATCCACGAAAAACACCAAAATCACAACCTCCAATTCGGAAACCAAAAACCCTAAAATTTTCAAATTTTAAATTCTCCTTACCTTGATCAATTTGGATCGATTCCTTTGGTGGGATTACTACACAAGTCCTTGTCTCCATTTCCCCCCTAAAATCGGGCCAAGAAGTGGCTGGAAGAGGGAGAACCAAACCGTCGGTGGCGGACTGTTTCGGGCATCGCACGGCCGAACGGCGGCAATTCGTGCCACACCGCTGCCATAGAAAGGAAGAGGAGGAGGAGACGGTCCGAACGGGACCGGTGCGCCGACCCAGTTCGGCCGGACGGCGGAGCTAGGTGGAGGTCGGCGCTGGGTCGGGTGAGAGGAGAGAGAAAAGAGAGAGAAGAAAAAAAGAAAGAAAAGAAAAGAAAAGGAAAAAGAGAAAAATGGGGGATTTTCCCTTTCGGGAAATTTTCCTCCCACTATTTATACTCATCCAAAATCGGACAATTTCCGATTTTACATCATAACTTTTCATGCGAACTCCAAATTACACGTGCCACATGTCCACGAACTCGTTTCAACGTGCTCTACCTCGTCAAGAAATAAAATCTTTGGCTGGGCCAACTTATTTAAAAGTCAACGTTTAGAACTTTCAAATCGTAAAAACAATTCCCGAGGAGAAATAATAAAAGTAAAACAGTTAAACGGTAATTCTAAGTTCGGGTCGTATCAGTTATCAATGTCCCTCTGAGGATTCGTACTCTAGCTCATGATATCAAGATTTTGGCAACTAAATTTCGGTTAATTGAACTCCGGCATGTTCAGAGAGAAGTTAATTTCAATGCGGATGCTTTGAATCATCAATGACATCAAGTTGGCGTCAATAGCTGGACCACTACTTTCCCTTCTCCTGTAGCTAATGCTCTTTCTTTTGATGTTTCATCTGTAGGTTGTATTTAGAGGGTTATTTGTTTGCAACTTTTTTTTTTAATGGTAATCAAAAAAATAAAACCCAGATTTTAAATTGTTAACGTGGATATAATGTTGATGTGGCAAGCATAATCATTATAAAACTGTTCAAATTTTTGAATAAGATTTTTCAATGTCACGTATCACGTTGTGATCAACTCACTATGTATAGGTGAAATTTCTATCCTCACCTTCAAACCTCAATAAAAAACAAAGTTTCATTAGCATATCTCACTATCTCTACTATCTCCTTTGTCATTGGTTCTTCAGTTTTATCTTTCCATTCTATTTCGCAATGAGTTGCAACTAGTTTTCTCAATGGAATGAGATGTGTCGTGAAGCCGAGGAAGATAATGAAAGAAGATGAAAAATATGATGTGTAAAAATGAAGAATACAACACAAGTTTTGGCGGTTCAGTTTCAACCCACTCAAAAACCTCAATGGGGTGGCTAATAAAAAATTATTAAATGATTAATTTGTAGCTGACCATGTACACCCTGTTGGAATTTTGAGGCGACGTTATAAGATGAGGAGCGATCATTCAGCTGCAGTCATTCATTTAGCCGCGGCTATTCAACCGTGGCCATCCATGGGTCTGGCCCACTTATCTTGCCACGTGGACCTTGCCAAATTTAGGTGCAAACAAACCCCCCCCAAGTTCTTTAAGTTTCAGCATGTGCCGAATGCTTAAAAAACTAAAAGATAACTTTCGAGAAGCTAATTTGACGAGGAACACGTTCTATTACATGCGTTGGACATCTATCATGTAGCGGTCACTTAACTGCAATCATTTTTTATGTTGCGACTTTTGAAATGTTCAACAATGATCGAAAGCCAAATTCCTTGTTGGTCTTATCCACATACCATGTTGATCTCGCCAAGCATAGAGCCACCCTTAGTCCCTTGAGCTTCGGCATAAATGCCGAATGATTAAGGAATTATGGGCCAATATTACCAGTTTATATGACTTTATTGCCATGGACTACTCGCGATCATTTAATAGTTGTGGCCATTCGTGTAATATTCTGATTTTTGAACTTGGTCAAATTCTATTTGTCTTGTGAGAAATAGAAAGTAGAGGTTGCTACGAGTTCGTCGTATTTTTCGGTTAATTTTTCAGAGTCCCGAGCTATTTTTAATGATTTTTAGAAGTTTCATCGAAATTATTTCAAGTGGTGACGTGACAGCTTCCTATTGGCCATACATTTTACTTAGCGACCAAGGTTAGCCGCCAAATGCTTCAGCCCCAATCCTTTTGTTCATGAGTCATGTTGACAAATGTCACAAGAAGGAAGAATGTAGTTTGGGCTTGTCTTGTCTTGACACGTGTCATGAAGCCACCAATGGCTGAGTGACACGTGGCTATAGTTTTCCAATAAATAGGGACCTGACCAGCCCTCTTGTCGTACATTTCTCTTCTCCCTCCAAAACTCTTTCTCTCCCTAGTTTTTATTATTATTTTATTAGATTTGCGACGAAACTTCCGCGGATCATAATTTTTGATCCGTAACTCCGATTCTGAATCCGCGAGTGGCTACAGATTTGTATTGACACGATCTTTCTATCCATGGTGGTTGGAGTTAGATCCGTCGGTGATTTCTCGAAGGCTCGTTCTAGGTTGCTCGATTTACGATCTGGGTGTCGATTCGGTTCGTCGAGGTGAGTGGTTTATGTAATGTGTTTTAAATATTCTTATATGCTTTTAAAATAGTCAAAAATCATGTTTTTGATCTATTTATGAAATATGCGGAGTTTATATATATTATGAATGTTGGTGATATATGTTTGGTTATATATAAATTTCTTGATTGGTTGTTGCGTATCTACAATGTTGGAAAACATGTGTTTTTGCTTTGAATTATATTATCTGATCATGCATTTCATGATGGGAAAATGGTGAGATTGGAAGTTGACGGGAACATGAGTGTTTGGGAACTATTATTGGAAACAAAACATTTCGTGTAGTTGTGTGAACTCATGGGGACATCCAGTAGCTATGATCAGCCCACATGTGCATGAGTTTGGGGAAAGTATGCCCCCTCGACGTCAGAAGTCGATAAAATGATCTATTTTGGGTTTCGGGACTGGGGACCATGAGTATAACAAGAAAACTAACGAAAGAAGAAAAATATATATTTGAGTGCGGTGGAAAATGTGAGGAGGAACATTACATGCATGCATTGTTACTCTGTTATATGCTTTGGTTCGCTTGTGTTATGTTTATACTTGTTGCTGGCATATTACATAGGGCACTCACTGAACGCGTGGTTTACTTACTGTCTTGTAGACAAGTACTTAGTGTATGTCGAGTCGAAGTGTCGGACGAGTCTAGGGTCAAGAGCCTAGAAAGAAGTTTTAGTTTTTTATTTACATTCCGCTTTGTAACATTTAACTCACACATCGGGACCGGGGCGTGACAATTCGTTAGCCACAATAATTGACTAGCCGTGGTCAATGAAAATGATCATTATTAAGCTACATACTTAATCATAGTTCTTCACTAGCCGCGATATTTGAGAGACTGCGGTCAATCAAAGAGACTATTCATTAGTTGCAACAACTCGCTACGGCTGACCAACCAAAGTTTCTGCTGTAACACAGATAATCACCATCCTTCACTGGCCACGATCATTCAATAGCCGAGACAAATCAAAGAGACAATTCACTCAACCGATTGTACTGATGAAAAACAACCAGACTACGTCATGATGACGACATTTCATGCAATTCTGCAATGCGTATGGCCGCGGCGCTGGCCTCATCTCTTGATACACTGCTGCAAATGGTGATGATATTTCTTACGGTATCGCAGTTCAAATGGCTGCAATGTCAGCCTTACTCACTGCTGGTGATGGCATTGAAAGAATTCCATTACTCGAGAAATAAAGAAAAGCTACAAAACCAAACAAGTAAAACTAGGAAAAACAAGACATAAAGTATCGCGGCCAACCACAATTACAAGCAGGTGGCCAACTAAGTTTCACCCCTAGTTTGAATGATTTGTATTCTCAACATGAATTTTGAATTTTTCAATTATTGACCCAAGGTGATGGTTGAGATTTGGTTTCTTTTCGGCTTTAATGTGAGCCGAACCCCCATTATCACCATGTGTACTCGTGTGATCAACTTGTAAAATATATTAGATATGATATTGCATATATGAATTGATAAACCTTAATTTGAAATTAGAAATTAAAATTCAAAATTAAAAAAATAAATTATGATGATATATTCAACCAATACCAAAGGAGTTTCAAATCGGATTGGGAAGAGTCGAGTTGTGTGTGTCACAGACTGTCCTTAAGACAGTTACGCCGCCTCTACCGGTACAACAAGTCTGTTGGCGCTCGTCTCCCAGGATACAACGACTAATAAATTCTTAAATCTGCACTGCAACAAGAAATCCTGCGAACCGGAAAGCACCTCTTTCTATCACTAGAATAAAACAGGAGCACAAGAGAAGAGGAGAGAATGATTTTGAGAGGAGAAGAGCTGAATGATTTGTTGTATGTTTTAGACTGAGGAATAGGAGGCCTATTTATACTGTGAGGATAACCATGGCTATTAAAAACAGTAGTGAATTCACACTGCTATTATAGGGAGCTGAATGACCATAATAAAAGCATTACAGGTGAATGGGCATAAGTTACTGGAATTTCAATTTCAACAGGTTTTCCAGTAGCAGATGAAGAGTTCATTCAAAAAGAATCTGGGCTGGGTACAAAAGGAGCCTGCGCCCTGGAGCCCAAATCGGAGTTACATTCGTGTCAGCAGGTTGCGCGGGCACACAAGTTTTTGGTGCTCCAACCAGGAATTTGCACCCTCCCCCCATGAATAAAATTTGCCACCAAAGACTCAATAGAATTGGTGATAGATTTTTATGGTCGAAACTTGCATAGGATATGTAGGTTTTACCCTTTGAACCTTCCCTTATGAAAGTATGATTACGTTACTAACTAAATAGTAGACGCGATGTACTTGAACTATTCGTCATTTTGTGTAACTGATAGCATACCTCACACAGGAGTCTTCCTGGTACATTTCAGTTCTCAATATTGCGCCCGTTTTGGCCATGGACACATACCTGGTTCTGCAAGTAGTTAGAAAAGAGTTATGCCCTAAATAGCTCCCCTAGAAACAGCCCCACTTCTCTCTTGCATAGGTGATCTCTTATATAAGAGTAACCCGCATTACTCCGCTTGGTTTTTGATAGGAGCACAATGTGCGACGATATTAATGTGTTATTACCCCTTATTTGTGCTTTGTTAAGTCTATTTAGAGTAAGATAGAGTCATAATATAGTTTAGTGTTGTTTTGGTAGAGTTTTGGAAAAATATTCTTAATTGTCAGAAAAATAACTAAGTATAGGAATCTGAGGAAACAGTGCAAAATATGTCTTTTTCGTAATTCTGAGGCTTGTGTTAAACTGATTTATCCTTTTCTAAATTTAATGAAATTTGGTATGCATATAACTGGCAAGCGAAAGTATGTTGTATCAAAAATTCAGATCAATTGGAGTTCGAAAAATCACCTAAACGATGCTGCAACTTGGCAGTTCGAGCAAAACGATCCAGGGACTACCAGGATTTTCCTGGGACTGTGTCCTGACTTCCAGAATTTCTGTATGACGCATCACTTGGAACCAGAGAACGTACCTTATATGGATGGAAAGCCCTATGAGTCTAGTTTCTCCATGACCTGGAATTGTATCAATCGGAGCACTGAGGAGGGAGTTATGCCGGATTTACTGGAGCAATGTCAATTCTGCGTAGAAAACTTAAGTTTCTCGGTTGCATCAGGAAAGCTCTCCTTTGGATTTTTGGAAGCATGGATCGGCTATTATGGACCTAAAGACTTGTTGGACATATCCATGCTAACCAAATGCAGCCGATTGAAGTCAAAGATCAAAAGAAGAAGTCCAGAAAAAGCATTACTTTGCCGGCAAGGAAAACTAAACTAACTAGGACAAGGAATTGTCTTTCCTTTGGCTGCCAGCAAACCCTAGGCCTTCCCATATATATAGCCCCTCTTTTCCTACAGAAAGTAGATCTCATCTCAAGCACAAGTACTAGCCAAAAACTCTACCAAGTCTCACAAGCACCAAACACCAAATACTTAGCCAAAACCTACCATCACCACATCCAAATTCGGATTTCCTTCACCTTGCTTTTCTGCCGAGCAGCCGAGCAGCAGTCCACCACATCTTGAAGAGTCTTCCAAGGTTCTAAAAAGTGTGATCCACTCCCCCTATGGCTTATGTATTTATTCATGTTTGTGTGGTTTGTAAGAACTTGTTTCGATTCTTGGTTTTTGTTAAACTTTTGTATGAATCGATTTTATTGAAGTTTATGTAAAATAGTTTTGCAATTTTAACTTGTAATTTTGTACGTTGGATAATTAGGGCAGTGGTATCTTGCATGTTTAGGTTTGAAATTGGTTAGTATCTAAGGATTGGGCATGAAAATCGGTACTTAGTGTGTCTTGAACATTGATCTAGGTGCTAGGTTTAATCAGCTAGAGTAATAACGAACTTTGTCATACTCAAAAAGTCGCTTTGATTTGTGTTGCTCACTTAGGGTTTAATACTTTAGATACTTGCATGTTAAAATAAGAACATTGACGATCTTACTTGTTTTGCTACTCCAATTTAGACTATTGCGTACAATTGTTAAGTCTCAAAAGGATTAACATAACTTTAGGGCCCATAACCAAAAGTTCGGTCTTAAAACTTGAGAAGTCTTACAACTAAGTTGTAGTTGGAACTAAAATTGAATCTAAACATGTTAATACTTGTTCCTTACCTTCTTACATGTGAATTGACTTGTTAAGAGTCTTTTGTGTGAATTGCTTGGTGTGAAAGATGATGATCACTTGTACATAGTAGAAATAAGATTTTTATTTCGTATCTTAGAGTTAGGGGCAGCTTGCTGCCGATCCCAATTTATCCCCCAAGAGTGACGTTTGCTTGTGTATAAATGTATATATTTTTGTCTAACATTCTCATGTTTCAGGTACCCTTAATCCCCGGCTTAGAACGATCCCTACTTGCTTATACTACTAACGATCTTTTGTAGAGTTACCATTGCTTGCATGCCCTTGGCATTCGATCAGTTTTTTCGACGCATAAGAATCATTAAAAGCTTAGCTTAACCTAACTCTTATGGGTATTACTGTTTTTCATCATAGGAATGGATTTGGGAACTCCCCACAGTGATTCAATTTCATCTCCACAATTTAGTTTTCCCATTTGAACCTAGCTCTTGGGATCTCTAGTCTACTAGGTTGGGTATCCACTGTAGAAATTTTTACTTTTCATTGGGCTTTAATCCCATTCCCCTCGATGACTTATCAACTGACTCTCTGTTTAACACTTTGGTTAGCGGATCCGCAATATTATCCTTAGACCTCACATAGTCTATAGAGATAACTCCAGTAGAGAGTAGTTGTTTGATGGTATTATGTCTTCGACGAATGTGTCTACACTTACCATTGTACATCTTGCTCTGTGTCCTGCCAATTGCAGATTGACTATCACAATGTATGCAAATCGCAGGCATATGTCTTGTCCATCTAGGAATATCCTCTATGAATTGGCGTAGCCATTTTGCTTCCTCCCCACATTTGTCTAATGCAACAAATTCAGATTCCATTATGGATCTGGTTATGATCGTTTGCTTTGAGGATTTCCAGGACACCGGTGCACCTCCTAAAGTGAATACATTTTCACTAGTAGACTTTGAGTCTTTCATGTCAGATATCCAGTTTGCATCACTGAATCCTTCTATAACAGCTGGGTATGTTTTGTAGTGCAGCCCATAGGTACGAGTATACCTTAAGTACTTTAGTACTCTTGCAATTGCTTGCGAATGCATAGCTCTAGGATTACTCGTATACCTGCTTAGCTTACTCACTACATAAGCTATATCCAGTCTTGTACAACTCATTAAGTACATTAGACTTCCAATGACTCTCGAATATTCTAATTGAGAAACACTTTCTCCTTTATTCTTCGACAGGTGCAGAGTCATGTCTACCGGAGGTCTGGCAATTCCATTTCTCCAGGATATTGTCCACATTATGTGTTTGATATAGTACAAGTCCTTCTAATGTTCTTGTGATTTTTATCCCTAAGATCACATAACCAAGACACATATCCTTCATGTCAAATCTGGAATTGAACATGTTTTTAGTGGAGTTGATCATTTTATCATTGCTCTCGACGATAAGCATATCATCCACATATAGACACAAAATGACATATCCATTTTCTGTATCCTTGACGTATACGCATTTATCACATTCATTAATTTTGAAACCATTGGTGATCATGACGTTGTCAAATTTTTCATGCCATTGCTTCGGTGCTTGTTTTAAGCCATATAATGACTTTACCCATTTGCGCACTTTCTTGTCTTGTCCAGGAGCCGAGAAACCCTCAGGTTGTTCCATGTAGAATTCTTCATGTACATCTCCATTCAAAAATGCCATTTTCACATCTATTTGATGTACTTCAAGATTGCGCAAAGCTGCAATTGCAAGTACTATCCGGATAGATGGTATTCTCGTTACAGGAGAATAGGTGTCAAAGTAATCCACACCTTCCTTTGGCCTGTAACCTCTAATAACAAGTCTTACCTTGTACTTGTCTATTGATCCATCTGCTTTCAACTTCTTTTTAAAAATCCAATTGGACGTCAAAGGTTTACAACAAGGTGGCAGATCCACAAGTTACAAGTGTGATTTTGCAATATGGAGTCAATTTCACTCTTGATTGCTTCTTTCCACAGAGGACTTTCAATTGAGCTTACTGCCTCTTTAAATGTACGCGGTTCACCTTCAACCATATAAGTAAAAAAATTGGAACCAAAAGATTTTTTTATCCTTGCCCTTTTACTTCGTCTAGGTTCAACCTCAACCTCAGACTCCGATTCAGACTCAGTTTGTTGATTCTGACCGTTATCAGTAACAGCTTGACTGTCTTCACATGTCCGTTTAGAAGAACTAGATTCAAAAATTGACTTGCGTGGAAATACATTTTCAAAAATTGATGCATTTGTCGATTGCATTATCGTGTCCTTATGAATATCAAGAATTTTTGATTCATACACGAGAAAATGATAAGCCGAACTATTATGTGCATATCCAATAAAGACGCAATTAACTGTTTTAGGCCCATTCTTCACCCTTTTGTGTTTAGTAATTTTCACCTTAACCAAACATCCCCATACTCGCAAGTATTTATAGGATGACTTTCTCCCTTTCCATAATTCGTATGGAGTTTTCTCCTCTTTCTTTTTGGGCACCTTGTTTAAAAGGTAATTAGCCGTGAGAATTGCGTCTCCCCACATATTGGGGGGCATCCCAGAACTGAGTAGCATGACATTCATCATATCATTCAGGGTACGATTTTTCCGTTCTGCCACACCATTTGATTGTGGTGAGTACGGTGCAGTTCTTTGATGTATAATCTCATGTTGAGCACAAATATCAGCAAATGGCGATTCATACTCACCTCCTCGGTCACTTCTCAGTACATTTATTTTCTTGTTGAGTTGATTCTCAACCTCATTTTTATAGAGCACAAATTTCTCTGTAGCCTCATCTTTGCTTTTTAGCAAGTACACATAGCAGTACTTCTTACTATCATCATTAAAGGTGATAAAGTACTTATTGCCGCCTCTTGATTGTGTTGATTTCAAATCACACACATCTGAATGAATCAGATCAAGAGGTTCATTGTTTCTTTCAACATTTTGGAATGATGATCTTGTTAATTTTGTCTCTACACAAGTTTCACACTTATGTTTTGTGTCAATTTGGAATTTTGGTAAGTGGTCCATGTTAATTAATTTCCGCAAGGTGTCATAATTAACATGTCATAGTCTACCATGCCACAAATTGGAAGACTCAAGCATATAGGTGGAAGATGAAGCTTCATTCATTTTCTTGTCTATAGTCATTACATTCATTTTGATCATCCCAACAGTTACATAACCCTTACCCACAAATATTCCATTCTTGGACAAAACAACTTATCAGACTATATCACTATGCAGAACCCATGAGTGTTCAACAGTGCACCAGAAATCAGATTCTTCTGGATCTCAGGAGCATATAGAACATTGTTCAGAGTCAGATCCTTCCCAAATGACATCTTCAGAGTCACCTTCCCTTTCCTCTTGATCACATGAGAACTGGAATCACAGAGAAAGGAATTTTCTACATTTACTTATGATTTTTCAAAATTACTGGTCTGCATCAGGAAAAATTACAATTTCTGCTGAAGCTAAAATCATTTGGCAAATGTTCAGTTTCTAAGTTTAAAATTAAAAACAACATAGCTGGGCATAACAAAAAGCTTTGTGTAAATAACAATAGAACAAAATATAATAAATCCAATCAAACATGCTGTTGACAGTACATATGGTGCACCGCCAAGCATATTCGGCGACCTCGTGGACCGTGCAACCGGCGTCATGGGTCCTACTTCCGGCATCCATCGGGTAGACCAGCACCCCGGCTACATCTCCATTGTTCCACATCACTGGTGCCGCACTCGGAAGCCGTGCCACCGGGCGCCTGAAGTAGTTTCGTGAGTAAGGAATTGTGTAATAGTGTAATAAGCATCCCACATTGGAAACATTGTAAAGGAGGGAGCCTTCCTTCCCTATAAATAGAAGGCTTCCCCCTTAGAGTTGGGGATCTGGGTTCCAAGGCATTCCACCTTTGTACCACCGATGGCTTATTAGCCGCCTATAGAGTATTCCAAGTGGACGTAGCCATGCCCTCTGATGGCACGGTGAACCACTATACTTGCTTGTGTTCATGTTCTATCTTTATTATTGTGCTTCTGCCAGGCATACCGGTTTGTGCAGAAACAATTGGCGCCATCTGTGGGAACCTATACAAAGAGTTCATTGTGCTCTACTGGCCGTGTTATCCAGGCAGCAGTTCAAGATAATTAAACTGGCCACCCTTTATTCCACCTGGGTCAGCGACTTTCATCCTGGCCAGCAAGCAGCCCAGGACACCTGCCCAGCTCTCCGGGTCAGTAGGAGAAGTTTGGTCAGCAAAGCCCCAGGCCAGCAGGCAGCCCAGCCCAGGCCAGCAACCTGCCCAGCTAACCTGCCCATCATGAGTCAGCAGGCCCGGTCAAACCGGTCAAACGGCCCAGCAGGTCCGGTCAACCATCATCTCCGCGCAGCCACGGCCGCACCCGCGCCCGTGCAGCCACCTCCCCCACCAGCTTTCCTCTCCGGTCGTCCTCCTCTCCGGTGCGGTGCGGATCGGCTCCTCCGGTGAGTGCAGGTGTCGCGTTGCGGGTCGTCTCTGTCTCCGGGCACCGATGGCAGCCTCTTCGGCCGGTGCGAGTCAGCTCCCCTCCGATGCGGTCATCTCCCTCCTCTCCGGCCCGGACGGTATTCACCTCCGGTTCGGGTCGTCCCTGGCTCACCTCTCCAGAGCCGGTAGCTGCTCTCCCATCCGGTTGGTCTCTGGGCATGGACCAAACCGGACGGGTAGAGAGAGTTGGAGAACCCCGGACGAGATTCAGCCGAACGAGAGTCCTCGGCCGAGAGAGAGGCCGGATGCGAAAGAAGAAGAAAACAGAGAGCAGAGGACACTACCAGAAAAGGGGTTATAGCCGACGATATGGGAAAAAACGGCCGACGAAATAGTACCTCGTCGGCTATAACCCCTTATAGCCGACGAACTACTATTTCGTCGGCCACATCGTCGGCTATAATATTATAGCCGACGACTGCCGACAACTCGTCGGCTATAACTATAGCCGACGAAACGTTTTTAGTTATAGCTGACGAGGATGGTATTCGTCGGCTATAAGAGTTATAGCCGACGAAAAGTTTTTGTTATAGCCGACGAGGGGGGTATTCGTCGGCTATAACTCTTATATCAGATCGACCTTCTGCATCAGGGAGCTCATTCGTCGATGAAATCGTCCAAAACGCTCTGAAATCGTCCAAAACCTCGGCCATAAGCTTGAAAGGTACGTATATTGCTGTGTGTGTTGATTTAGTTGGTTATATGCAGAGGTGTATTAATTTAGAGTTTAATTAGAATAAATGTGTGATTAATTTGATATATATATATATATATATATATGTGTTGAGATGAGATTATTAATGGGTTGATATATATGTTGTATTGGTTAGATAGAATTGAAGTTTTGTTGAAGATTAGTGATTGATTGTTGATTTATAGGTGATTTTAGATGAATTTGATGAAAAAATGTATATATATTAATTAATTTAATTGTAATTAAAAATATATTGTTGGTATATATAAAAAATACATTGTGTTTAATTAATTAGGGAGATTGACGATGTTTTAATTAATTTAGGGATGCATGTGTATATATATATATATATATGTGTGTGTGTAATGATGAATTTTTTAATTAATTAGTACGTACGTAGTACGTGCATATATACATATCTATATATAGCTATATTTATTTCTTGAATTTACAGGATGGACAAGAGTTGGATTACCCTTGGAAGATGGGATCAGGCGTATCATGATGGAGTTAGGAGTTTCCTGGATTTTGTGATGGCTAACTGTGGAGACACTACACTTCATTATTGTCCGTGTAAAAAGTGCAAGTGTGCCACCCCACGACACCGGTTTTCCATAGAGACAGTGGAGCAACACCTGGCTAGATATGGATTTTGGGTCCTATACACTAATTGGATTTATCACGGTGAACCAGAGT
Organism: Potentilla sterilis; assembly: GCA_963682095.1. Lineage (NCBI taxonomy): Eukaryota > Viridiplantae > Streptophyta > Magnoliopsida > Rosales > Rosaceae > Potentilla > Potentilla sterilis. The sequence goes on from OY821764.1 coordinate 2,358,655, forward strand.
TTGCGGGTCGTCATGATCATGGACAATTTGCCGAGAGAGGGAGTTCCTCCAATGATCCGACAACGAACTGGATCAACGATATGTTTCCTCGTGAGAGCGGTGTCTTTGAGGAAGCACCAGATGTGCAACTCCCACCTCCGGAGATGGAGTGTTTCCCTGATATTGAGCCACTCGAGCCATTACCCCGATCTCCGGTCAACACAAGTGGTATGGAAAAGTACAACAACCTGATCGCATTGCAACAGACTCCGTTGTACCCCGGATGCAGTAAGACTGTCCTTGAATCTGTCATGGGAGTGATGAAGATCAAAACGGAGAACAAAGGCACTGTCAAATCGGTTGATGATTGGCTTCGGCTATGGGGTGGGGCGTTGCCCCCCGGACATCGGCTTCCTACCAGTCATCATAAGGTGCGACATATCCTTAAAGATCTCGGCCTTTCCTACATCAAGATTCATGCATGCAGATACGATTGCGTTCTGTTTTACGGGGAAGGACTTGCAGATCTTGAATACTGCCCATTATGCAATACAGAGCGGTATAAGTTCACTCCTAAAGGGAACAAGAAAGCTGTGAAGATACTTCGGTACTTCCCGCTGATTGATAGGCTTGAGCGGTTGTTCATGTGTGCTTTCACGGCCGAAGCTATGAGATGGTGGGCTGAGAGGAATGTGCCTGACGATGACACCCTTAGACATCCCGCCGACGGAGAGGCTTGGAAGAAGAACGTGTTGGAGTTTCCCGAATTTGCATCAGAGGTTCGAAATGTTTGGCTAGGGCTATCATCCGACGGTTTCAACCCTTTTGGCAAGAAAGAGCTTCAGTACAGTGTGTGGCCAGTTATTTTGATTCCGTACAACTTTCCACCGTGGATGTGCATGAAGAAGGAATATAACATGCTCACATTGTTGATTCCAGGCCCAGGTTATCCGGGAAAGTGTCTCGATGTGTATTTGAGACCCGTAATTGAGGAGCTTCGGTACTTGAGTCTGAACGGCCACCTGGTCTACGACCGGTTCAAAAATGAGATGTTCCGGATGCATGCCATGCTTGTTGGCACGATCAGTGACTTTCCTGGGAGGGGTATGTTGTCGGGCAGCGTCACCAGGGGTTACAGGGCTTGTTCAGAGTGCATGACTGTTGATTGCTCCAGTCCTCATTGCAGCAAGATTGTCCAGATGCGTCACCGTCGTTGGCTTCCGCATGACCATCCATTTAGGGACGATGCACATGCTTTTGATGGGACTGAAGAAAGGGGCTGGGCACCGGAGCAATGGACAGGGGAGGAAATATTGGCAGTGTTGAATGAGTATGACTTTGGTCCGCTTAGCAATCATCCCGATGTGTTGCGCACAATTCCAGAGAGGCCGGATCGGTATAGGTTCTGGTCACACAAGAGCATCTTATGGGAACTTCCTTATTGGGCCAGGTTGGCTACCAGATACTACCTGGATGTCATGCATATAGAGAAGAACGTGGGTGAAGCCGTGGTTGGCACAGTTTTGAATTGGGAGAAGAAAACAAAAGACACCCCCAAGGCACGCGTTGATCTGAGAAATATGGGACTGCGGGACCATTTGTGGTTGAGAGAGGGCAGGAGCAAAATGCCCCAAGCTCCTTACACCGTCACCAGGGACCAGAAACATGAAATCTTTGGATGGCTGAGTAATGTCAGGTAACTTTTTATTAATTAGGCATGTATTCCCTAAAGAATCCATCTGTTGTTGGACGACTATATATGCATGAAATCTAATTGTTGTTAATGGCTATGCAGGTATCCTTATGGCTATGCGGGTAACATAAGCAAGTGTGTTAACTACCGAGACAACAAGATGTACGGATTGAAGAGTCACGACTGCCATGTACTGCTTCAACGCCTCTTCCCTATTTTCATTCGAGCGTACTTGGAGGATGAAGTGGTTGAGCCGTTGGTGGCGTTGTCAAGATTCTTCCAGAAGTTATGCGCTAGAGAAGTTAGAAAATCAGACCTCATGAGAATGCATGAGGAAATCGTTTTTATCTTGTGCAAGTTCGAGAGGATATTTCCCCCAAACTTCTTTGACATCATGCCTCACCTGATGATCCATCTTCCCCAACAATTGTTGCTTACCGGTCCCGTACACTACACTTGGATGTATCCCATCGAAAGGTACATGTTATTCATAAATTTGATTTATACATGTTTTTAAATAAAAGTTGCATGCTCTTAACACGCACTTGTTAACCTTGCAGACAACTTGGAGACTACAAGAAATATGTGCACAATAAATCTGCGCCTGAGGGGTGTATTGCTGAAGCTTACATTGCGCATGAGTGTGTAACGTACGCCAAGTTGTACTTGGGAGCGATGGAGGACCCCCCACAACATCCAAGTCGAGATGACCCCGAGTTCAACCTATCTATCGTCGCCAACTCTGTTGTACCATACGGAAGCTTCAAGAAAAAGGGTGTGGACAAGTTGCCTGACCATGAGGTAGGGATTGCCCACTGGTGGGTTCTAATAAACTGTCCGGAGGTACAATATTGGAAACGTCACCATCTTCACAGCAAGGAAGTTCGCGGTGATGTCGAGTACCACAACACGACGTTTGCAGACTATTTTCCACAATGGGTAAGTGTATAAATATATATATTAGATGGCTTTCTTTTACAGTTCCCTATTCTTTAATCATAAACACACCGAGTGATTTGAGTTATATTTTTCAGCTGATGCAAGTGGCTGCGAGGGGTGGTCATACAAATTACTCAGAGGAATTGAGGCTGTTGTCGATGAAGCCGATATCTTCCACAGTCCGCCCAATGTGTGATGTCAACGGCGTTAAGTATATATGTGAAGCTAGAGACGGGGAACGCAAAACACAGAATTGTGGGGTGATGGTCGATGGTGCAGAGGGGGGCGTGGATTTTTACGGTGTCCTACAGTCAGTTGTTGAACTCATTTATGGGAACCGCATGAAAGTCCACTTGTTCAAGTGTCGATGGTTTGATACTAGGCCGCACCGCATACGGATCGATCAGTACGGCATACTTTCGGTGAATACCGCCACTAGTGTGTATGAAGACGACCCCTTTGTTTTCGCCACAGCGGCCAAAAAGGTCTTTTATCTTGACGATCCTTTGAACAAAGGCACGTGGAAGGTAGTTAACCATGTGTCTCAGCGAGACATATACAGTGCTACCACACTTGGTGTGAGCACAGAGTGTCAAGAAGCGACCGCATACCAAGAGCCGGACGCCGGCGACATTCCGGAATCCTCCACCATCCGCGATAATAATGTGACGCCGGGCAGAGTGGTTCGACTTCCTAGGGGTCAGGTGCCCATGTATGATGTTAATCCGAATCGTCTATATCAGGCAGACGATGACTCAGACGACGAGTACGAGCACCGGTTGCCAGATATTAACTACTATACTACGTCTGACTCAAGTGATGAGGATGATTCTGATTATCATCCTTAGTATACTATTTATGTATGTATTTGTGTACGATGGTGCATGCATGAATACATTTTTGTCCTTAATTACCGTTTTCCGAGTTTATGGGAAATTGTATTGAATTGTTTGTGTTATGTTTAGGAATTTATCAGGTGAAATAGGCAATTTTCAGGCCCTAAATGGCAAATTTTCAGAAAGATCAGAATTATAGCCGACGAAATGGACCATAATTCGTCGGCTATAATGCCCATACTTTAGCCGACGACTTGCAATTCGTCGGCTATAATGCCCATACTGTAGCCGACGACTTGCAAGTCGTCGGCTAAAGTATATTGACCGAAACCATACGTAGACCGTTCAAATGCAAAAGTGTCGTGAAATAAGATACGACCGAAATATTGAAATACGACTACGGTTGAAAAATGGGAAGATTCCGACAAAATCTGTGTGCCGAATGTTGCGATTAGGTGTTTTTTACTTCCGTTTTCCTATGGGTAGCCTGACGGTCGGTAAATTTTTGGAGGAAAATTTTTATACGGTTAGTTGCGTCGCATCGATTTGAAACTATTCTCTGTTGAAGGTCAGGCCAAAAAACGTCATTTAGATGGGCCAATTGCCGTTTTAAAGCGTTTCGAGGTTTGACCATGCAGTTTGACCGTCCCGATCGAGCCTTTAACGTTGTCAGATGTAGTTGGATTTTTTTTCCTACATGTATTTAAGCTTAACGGTGATATCTGACGGTTGGAATAGATTTTCCAAACTTTTAGATTCGAAATCGGAACATATGCACTAATATTCCTTAACTTATTTACTAAGTGTTTAAGTGAATGTATAGTTTCAAATAGTTGCTATACGTAGACCGTTCAAATGCAAAAGTGTCGTGAAATAAGATACGACCGAAATATTGAAATACGACTACGGTTGAAAAATGGGAAGATTCCGACAAAATCTGTGTGCCGAATGTTGCGATTAGGTGTTTTTTACTTCCGTTTTCCTATGGGTAGCCTGACGGTCGGTAAATTTTTGGAGGAAAATTTTTATACGGTTAGTTGCGTCGCATCGATTTGAAACTATTCTCTGTTGAAGGTCAGGGTAAAAAACGTCATTTAGACGGGCCAATTGCCGTTTTAAAGCGTTTAGAGGTTTGACCAAAAGTTGACCAGGGAATAGCCGACGAAATCCTTAACTTCGTCGGCTAAACTCTTGCGATCCGCGCCGTTTCATTGTCCGCCGTTGGATGGGCGAGATCTAACGGCTGCTGAGAGCGTAACGTATAGCCGACGAGATTCATATTATAGCCGACGACATTCATGTTATAGCCGACGATGCACTTAACTTCGTCGGCTATAACCGGCCCGCAAAGCCCAACTTCGGCCCGGCCCGGATTTTTGCCCGGCCCGTAAGAGTATAGCCGACGAATTTCGTCGGCTATGACTATAGCCGACGAATTAAAATTACATCGTCGGCTATAGTCCTTCGATTTAAACCGAAACAGAGGGCGCCTCCCTCATTTTCTGCTAACCCTAAATCTTCAAATTCCCACCTGCCGCAGCCGCCCGCCCCTCCCCGACGCCGACCGACCACCACGGACGCCGACCGACCACCACGGACGCCGACCGACCCTCCCCCTCCCTACCCTCCCCCTCCCCCTCCCCGCCCCCTCCCCTTCCTGCCCGACCCCTCCCCGACCCGAAACCCCCTGCCGCCGCCGCCCCGAGCCGCCGTAGCCGCCCCTGCCGCAGCTGCCGTAGCCGCGCCGGCCTCTGCCGCCCCTGCTGCAGGCGCCCCTAGCCGCAGCCGCCCCTAGCCGACCCGAAACCCGCTGCCGCCGCCGCCCCTGCCGCCGCCGCACCGCACCACCGGTCCTCGTCCAGACTGCACCACCATGTCAGGTAGTCCCGATCGAGCCTCATTTACGGTTTTTATTAATTTTGTCGAATTTTGTGAATTTTAGGGTTTTTGTGAATTTTTTGTGGAATTTAGGGTTTTTGTGAAATTTATGGAATTGTGTGGATTTTTTGTTAAATTTGTTAATTTTGTGGAATTTATATACTAATTTTGTGGATTTTTTGTTAAATTTACGGTTTTTATATACTAATTGTGGAATTTTGTTGAATTTATATACTAGTATACTAATTTATATACTAATTTATATATAATTAGGTATAAATATTTTTTTTCATTTTTATGACGATATATATATATATATTTTTCGGAATATATATATATATATAATTAGGTATAAATATAGTTATGTATATATATAATTAGGTGTATATATATTTAAAAAAGTTTTTTATTTTTTTGTGAAATTTAAGGAATTTTGTGTTATATTTCGGAATATATATATATAATTAGGTATAAATATATTTAGGTACGTATATATATAATTAGGTATATATACATTGAATGATGTTTTTAATTTTGTTTTGTGGAATTTTTGTGCAATTTATGGAATTTATATACTAATTGTGCAGGAAACCGGCGCTTTGTAGACCGATGGCTTGGCAGACGGACCGAGAGCGACCCTGACTCGAGTGTCGAAGGAGGACGCAGAGCCACCAGACCCCAGTGCACTTCAGCACTGTTCCAGGATCGGCAGCCGACCCCACCGCGCGCCGATCTGGACCCTCCAGAGATGCTCCCTGTCCCCCCACAGCGACAGCGTCCACAGATACGGGGCCCACCGTCAGGGGGAGCAGGCCCCTCAGGGTCCACGCCCCGTATGTCTCCGCCATCGGGGATGTACATGGTCCAGTTCCTCCCTGCCATCCCTGAGTACGACGCCAGGGGGAGGCAGATTTGGAGGCACGACCGGCCCCACGAGATTCCCTGGGAGGAGGCCTACTTCTACAGTCCTTTCGACTCAGAGGACTGCCGCGGCCTGTGGGCCGTTCGTGAGAAGGACAAGCAGTACAACGACGCAGGTAATTGGTTAGTTTAATTAATTATTTAGATTGTTTAATTAATTATTTAATTAGTTAGTTTAAATAATTATTTAACTATGTGTTCATTTTAACAGGCGTCCTCGTCAATAAACCCGCGGGGACGAGACGGACCAGAGGGCCAGCGAACATGTCGACCCTGGAGAGGGAGCTGGCCGGTGGGATCAGAGAGATCCTGCCCGGTCCCGGTGAGGATGGACGCCCGATTGAGCGGAGAGACACCACCACCAAGTACATCAACGCGACGGGCATGCTCGTGCGGGACAGGGTCCCACTGTTGTGGCCCGACTGGGGCTCTGTGCCCGATGAGATCAAGGCGCGAGTGTACAATGCACTGTCGGTGAGTTAAATATGATTTTTATTATAGAAAATAAACAATTATGAATTCAGTCCTTATAACTATATAAAAATATTTTCTAATTAATTTATAATGTTGCAGTAATGGTTTAGAGTCCATCCTACCTTGGACTGGTGGAGAGACGAGCAGCTGAAGAACAGGTTATGTGTTTTGCTTTTTTTTGTATAAATATATTTATTGGCAGTGTACGAATATATCTAACAGTTGTGTTCTGTTAATATAGGTACTCCGAGTGGAAGAACGAGCTGTCCACGCACTACAGGACGTACCATGTGGAGCAGCGCTTGGGGCGAGCTGCAACCCCCCACGAGTTCCGGTACAGGGAGTACGAGTGGCTATGGCTGGTAGCCTACTTCGGGAGCGACAGGGTCTCGGTAAGAAAATTTAGCCTGGTAGTATATAACTTTTTAATGTTATTTAATAATTAAATTATGTAGTTACTTAATTCAATTAATTAGTTAGTTAGTTAGTTATTAGTTATTAAATTAAGTCAGTTGGTTAGTTACATAGTTAGTTAGTTCGTTACTAAATTAAATCAAATTAAATTAAATAAAATTAGGTAGTTAGTAAGTTAGTTAGTTACTAAATTAAATTAGTTAGTTAAGTAGTTACTAATTAAATTAGTTAGTTAAGTAGTTACTAATTAAATTAAATTAGTTAGTAACTAAATTAGTTATTAATTTTATTTTGGTTAGTTCCTAATATTTTAATTTAGTTACTAATTTATATTTGCGTTTATATGTTTGTTGTTATAATACAGAAAATCTCGCGGACGAACAGCGACAACCGCAGGAGGAACGAGCACCCCCACCACGGCGGCGCCCGCTCCTGGAGGCAGTGGGCAGAGATGGCGAGGAGGGACCGACCGCTGAGGCCGTTGTCGTGGATTCATGCGCAGATGTATCCGGGGCGTCCCGACCAAGTGGTAAGTATTCGTCCATCTTCAATAAAAGTGTTTCATGAAATTAATTTATATATATATATTTTTTAATTCGTTTATTATATTTTCTTGTCAATTAGGCGGAAATAGATGCGGAGACCGACGCGATCACCTTCGGGATCGCGCGAGACACTCTGGGAGACGGGGCGTCCGACGAGGCGATCGCGGAGTTTGCCTCCACGATCGACACCCTTGAGCCGCGCTTGGCCTCTCAGATCATGCACGCGGCGGTAGGGACGGGGAACAACTACTTCTACCAGAGAGGCCTAGGCGCGGCGGGAGATGGGGTTCTCAAGTTCACGCCGGCCAATCCCAGCACGCAGCGTGCGGCTTCGACGAGAGGAGACTTGCAGACGCAGCTGCAGAGGACTCAGGCGGAGTTGGCGAGGGCGGTGGAGGCGCTCCAGCAGGCGGAGTTGGCGAGGGCTGCGGAGGCTTCGGCGCAGCAGGCCAGAGACGCATCTGTGGCGGAGATGTACCGATGGATGCAGCAGTCTTGGGAGGCCCAGCAGGCTGGACTCCAGCCCCCGCCTCCGCCACAGATGCCCCAGTTCGTCGTCCCCACTCCCCCCCCGCATCGGAGTACGCCAGCCGATCAGGACAGCCATAGCCACCGGAACTCGAACGATCCGGTCGACGACGCTACGCGTTTAGGGGGTGATGATGAGTAGATATAGTGGGTTAATTTGTACAGTATGTAGGATATTAGGGATGGATTGATGTGGATATTTGTTGGATATTTGGATGTTTGTTTGTGCATTTTCTGCAGCCCCCGAAGACGAAGAGAAATTGGGCCCGAGTTAAATTTTTTAATTTTTTTAAATATTTAGGGGTTATAGCCGACGATATTGGCATTATTTCGTCGGCTATAGCCCTTATAGCCGACGATATTGGCATAATTTCGTCGGCTATAAGGGCTATAGCCGACGATGTTTACCATATGTCGTCGGCTATACCCTCCCGGCTTCAGGCAAAAAAAAGCCGTTCCTGGTACCGGCGATTGTTATGGCCGACGATAGTGTCGTCGGCTAAAACGGACGTATAGCCGACGATAGTGTCGTCGGCTATACTTCGGGTTAGGGGCAGTTACGTAATTTTTAAAGCCGACGATCTTCTCGTCGGCAATGTTTGAAGTATAGCCGACGACGCTTTTTTCGTCGGCTATACCTGGTGTTTCATAAGCCGACGACTTACCCCGTGTGTCGTCGGCTATACTATAGCCGACGGAGCAATCCCGACGAGATAATAGCCGACGAAGTATCGTCGGCTATGACTATAGCCGACGAATTAATGGAAACGGCCGACGAGATGGCGTCGTCGGCTATGACGCCTTTTCTGGTAGTGGGAAGAGGGAAAATTGGCGGGAAAGAAACAGATTCAAAGGCGGTCTGACCTGGTCAAAGGCTGAGCTGGGCCGGGTCAGGTTGCAGCAGCAGATTCAGCATAGCGGGTCAGTTTCCAGCAGATTCAGCAGGCAAACATCTCCTCTGGACACCCAAACATCTTCTCTGGACACCCACTGCTCCAAACAGCAAAATCAAGCTGCTCTCTACACCCGAAGACATTCACCGGGCCACCCGGGAATCATTCCCGCATGCTATTCCAACACCCGGTAGCTTTCTCCAAAGCTAAGTATTCTAACTTATTTATTATTACTCAACGCATGCTTCACCTGTGCATAATCTGTTGGGGAATATTGATAATTAGACATGTGATAAAAGCACGAGCATCATATCATTATGCACTTATCAGTGCTGCGCATATCATTATGCATCGATTGATCATCTCAGCATTGCAATGCATCGCATATCAGTATGCATCATTGCACGCATATCATTATGCGCTTATCAGTGCTGCGCATATCATTATGCATCGATTGATCATCTCAGCATTGCAATGCATCGCATATCAGTATGCATCATTGCACGCATATCATTATGCGCTTATTAGTGCTGCGCATATCAGTATGCATCGGTTGATCATTTCAGCATTGCACGATCATATCAGAGTGCATCGTATCGGTATGCATCGCCATCATTATGCATGAGTGCATCGCATCGGTATGCATCGCATTACAATGCATCGAACTACGGTGCTCGCATTCCAATGCATCGCATCTCAGTGCACGTATCAGTCTGCATCGCGTTACGGTAACGCCATCTCCACCGGCTTCGCAGCATCTCACCAGTTAGGTAACATTCAACCGACTCGAGACCATCTCGCCGGTTATGATCATCCGACTGGCTCGAGAGCATTTTTCCGGGTACGAGATCCACCCGGCCACATGGCATCTCACTGGGGGACTCATCTCGATATGGCAGAACGCCCGGTCGAGATCCACCCGGTTCCATGGCATGACCCCGGTTATGAGAACATTCGACCGGCATGGGCTTTATACACCCGGGTGAGTTTACATCTAACACATGTACTCTTGTCCAGCAGGATAAAAACCCTGCATCGCACTGAACTGCGGTCAATATGGGGCTCTACGGCGAGCCTTGTCACCTCAACGCCACCCCATTACCTCAACGCTTATTCCCACACAAGCTGAGAAGAACTAGCAAGTGTTGACCGGTGCCTCAACAAACCGCAACACCGGGGCCACCTCCCCGCAGCCTAGCAACATGGACTCGTCTAGATATGGCAGAACGCCCGGTCGAGGTCCCATACTCCGACTCATACCGATTTGGCTGAACGCCCGGTCGAGGTCGCAATCTAGCAACATGGACTCGTCTCGATATGGCAGAACGCCCGGTCGAGGTCCCATACTCCGACTCGTACCGATTTGGCAGAACGCCCGGTCGAGGTCGCAATCTAGCAACATGGACTCGTCTCGATATGGCAAACCGCCTGGTCGAGGTCCCATACTCCGACTCATACCGATTTGGCAGAACGCCCGGTCGAGGTCGCAATCTAGCAACATGGACTCGTCTCGATATGGCAGAACGCCCGGTCGAGGTCCCATACTCCGACTCGTACCGATTTGGCAGAACGGCCGGTCGAGGTTGCAATCTAGCAATATGGACTCGTCTCGATATGGCAGAACGCCCGGTCAAGATCCCATGCTCTCCGGCTCGCTCTGATATGGCAGAACGCGGGGTCTAAATTCCATGCACACATCTATTGCATGGCGGATTTCAACCCGCTCCACATTTATTGCATGGCATCTCTCCGATTACCGGCTGCCCCCGGTTCCGCACCGCTGCGCCAGAGCCTCGGCCGCTCACGGGCCGACCCTATCCGGCGGGTCAACCCAGCCAGCGTGTCACCCCGGATTCAGCAGGCCCGGTCCTATCCGAGCGGGTCACCCCAGCCAGCGGGTTACCCCGGATTCAGCAGGCCCGGTCCTATCCGAGCGGGTCACCCCGGATTCAGCAGGCCCGGTCCTATCCGAGCGGGTCACCCCAGCCAGCGGGTCACCCCGGATTCAGCAAGCCCGGTCCTATCCGGGCGGGTCACCCCAGCCAGCTGGTTACCCCGGATTCAGCAGGCCCGGTCCTATCCGAGCGGGTGACCCCAGCCAGCGGGCCACCCCGGATTCAGCAGGCCCGGTCCTATCCGAGCAGGTCACCCCAGCCAGCGGGTTACCCCGGATTTAGCAGGCCCGGTCCTATCCGAGCAGGTCACCCCAGCCAGTGGGTCACCTCGGATTCAGCAGGCCCGGTCCTATCCGGCGGGTCACCCTAGCCAGCGGGTCACCCCGGATTCAGCAGGCCCGGTCCTGTTCAGCAGCGGCTCCGCCAACTCCGCCCGGTCAGGCTTCAACGAGTCAGGACCGGTCAAACCCGAATCCTCCCTGGACACCCACCACCTCATCACTCCCGCCCAAGTCACATCTCCAGCACGAACTTGGGGGACTCGACATTCGAACGCCCGGTAAGAGCCCAATCTCACTCAGGGACTTGGGGGACTGGTGGTAGTAGGGGTGACTCGGTTACCACCTACGCTTGGCGGCACATGATGATTAACTCCCCAAGTAAGATTGCACTCTTATTCGGAAGCCGTGCCACCGGGCGCCTAAAGTAGCTTCGTGAGTAAGGATTTGTGTAATAGTGTAATAAGCATCCCACATTGGAAACATTGTAAAGGAGGGAGCCTTCCTTCCCTATAAATAGAAGGCTTCCCCCTTAGAGTTGGGGATCTGGGTTCCAAGGCATTCCACCCTTGTACCACCGATGGCTTATTAGCCGCCTATAGAGTATTCCAAGTGGACGTAGCTTTGCCCTCCGATGGCACGGTGAACCACTATACTTGTTTGTGTTCATGTTCTATCTTTATTATTGTGCTTCTGCCAGGCCTACGGGTTTGTGCAGAAACACATGCTTAGATAAACCAACATAAAAGAAAAAGAATAGTAGAACTCTAGTAATAGTTTAATCTAACCAACAGTAGCAAAAGAAAAACTTGAATAAAATTGAACTAACAAAAATTTCATAACAAAACCAACATGAATCTAAAATAGCAACTCTTCCAATCAGAGAAACAATAAAACCAAATTTCAAAGTGACCTTAAATTCAGAAACTAAGAACATGCCCAAATAAAAACCACAAAATCACCGAACAAACAATTAATCAAAACAGTAAAAGATACAAACCTCAGTACTTCTATCTAAGATACTACAATATTCAGTTCTCTTCTCTCTCTCTCTCTCTCTCTCTCTCTCTCTCTCTCTCTCTCTAACAGTAGTAATAGACTTCTGCAAACCTATCTCAAAATACAGAATACGCTGCCTATTTATAGTGTTTGGGAAGGGGATAAAACGTGGTGATGAAGCAAAGATTGAAGGAAGTAAAATTGAATTGTTCAATCGAAATCTTACCCAAATAGATGCTAGACCTTCCACCGTCAGGTTTCTAGGTTTCCACCTCCTGCTTCTAGCTTTGGAGAGTCATCAGGTAACAAACTTGCTCTTCACCTTTTTGACACCTCCTGCTTAATCATGGCGGTTCCTCTTATTTTGGCTTTTCCAAGGCAGAAGCTGACTTCTCTAAGGCGGTAGGAAGACATTTTCAGATTGAGGAATTGCAGAAGAAGAAGAAGAAGAAGGCGGTGAAGGAGACGGTGGTTTGAGTTCAACGTCATTCTCTTTTTCCTACAACAAAAGGTTTTGTCTGTTTTTTTCTTTTTTTTAAGCTGTTTCAAATTTGGGCTTGGGTAACAGGTCATGGACTTGGGCTAACACTCTCTAACTTAAATCAAATAACAAACATAACAAAATAAAACAAGAAAAGAAAACAAAACAAAAAAAACATTTATTTTAGCATTGAACTAAGTATATATATATATATATATATATATATATATATATATATACAGTCCCTATCCAGAGCGGGGCTCCATATTTGACTCACTTTCCGGTCAAATTTCTACATCTCCACTATTCAGTATTTAAGTATATGTGTGTAGATTACTTCTACAAAGTTTCATCAAATTTGATAATCGTTTGCACATTCCTAGTCGTGATTAACACGAATGGTTCATACTTGTTTCTGCACAAACC